>CM046441.1:9031806-9141806 GCA_025506515.1 Flaveria trinervia
CACATCTGGATCAGGGCTGTGGAGGTGTGACAAATGTGGGAGGGAGCATACTGGTGAGTGCAGAATGGGATGAACGTATGCTTCAGGTGTGGTCAGCCTGGCCACATCGCTAGAGACTGTAAGAAGCTGAGGGCAGAGAGCTCTGGGCAGAGAAGAAGAAACGGAGGAAGGAGGGCAAGGGCAGGTGCTAGAGCTTATACCATGACCCGGAGGAAGCCAGAGCTGATCCCGATGTTGTGTCAGGTATGTTTCTGGTAACCAAACTTGTGCCTCTATATTGTTTGATTCCGGTGCTAGTAGGAGTTTTATTTCTACTACTTTTTGTGCTAAGTTGCCTGTTATTAGTAGAAAGGTCAGTGCACCATTCGATGTAGAAACTGCTATTGGTAAGCCCACTAGAATTACTGATGTGATAGAGGACTGTGCCATAGAACTAGAAGGTCATAGGTTTGCTGCTAGGTTACACGTGATACCCCTAGGTGGATTTGATGTATACTAGGGATGGACTGGTTAGCAACTATGAAGCAAAAATCGTGTGTCGCAAGAAGATGATTCGATTAGTTGCGTCCGATGGGAGTTTGGTTACGATTTATGGAGATCGCGTCGCGACGATCCCGAAAGTCATTTCGATGGCGGTGGCGGGAAAGTGCATGAGGCGCGGATGTAGTGCCTACTTGGCCTACGTAAAGGATGTGGGTGCGCGACACCGCAACTATCAGATGTACCAGTTGTGTGTGACTTTCCGGACGTATTCCCGGAAGACTTACCCGGCGTGCCACCGGATCGAGAGATTGAGTTCCAAATTGACTTGATAACCGGTGCTCAACCCGTTGCCAAAGCACCGTATCGATTAGCTCCACAGAAATGAAAGAACTCATGGAACAGTTGCAAGAGCTGCTCGATAAGGGGTTCATTAGACCAGTATCTCTCCCTGGGGTGCTCCGGTCCTATTTGTGAAGAGAAAGACGGTAGTATGAGGATGTGTATTGACTACCGAGAGCTGAACAAGTTAACGGTGAAGAACCGATACCCCCTACCAAGGATAGATGATCTGTTTGATCAGCTCCAAGTGCCAGTTGGTTTTCGAGGATAGATCTTCGATCTGGTTACCATCAGCTGAAGGTGAAGGAGCAGACATCCTAAAACAGCTTTTCGCACGCGCTACGGTCACTATGAGTTCCTTGTTATGTCATTTGGTCTGACCAATGCGCCAGCTGCTTTTATGGACTTGATGAATCGAGTGTGTCGGCCAATGTTAGATAAATCAGTGATTGTGTTTATTGATGATATCCTGATTTATTCAAGAGCAAGGAGGAGCATGCCGATCACATTCAGGAGGTGTCAGAGACCTTGAGAAGGAGAAGTTGTATGCCAAATTCTCCAATGCACGTTCTGGTTACGCGAAGTTCAATTCTTGGGTCACGTGATAAACCCGAGGGGATTATGGTAGACCCTGCTAAGGTGGAGGCGGGATGCAATGGAAGTCTCCGAGGACGCCATCCGAGATTTGTAGTTTCTTGGGGTTGGCGGGTTATTATCGAAGGTTCATTCAGGACTTTTCCAAGATCGCTTCTCCACTGACCAAGTTGACCCGAAGGATGTAAATTTTATGTGGGGTCAAGCTCAAGAACAGGCGTTCGGGGAGTTAAAGGTAAGGTTAACTCAAGCTCCTGTCTTGTCGTTACCGAAGGAAGCGAGGATTTGGTAGTATACTCAGATGCTTCTTACTGGGGTTGGGGTGTGTATTAATGCAAAGAGGGAAGGTTATAGCCTATGCATCCCGATAGTTGAAAGTTCATGAGGTCAACTACCCTACTCATGACCTGGAGCTAGCAGCCGTGGTCTTGGCACTAAAGATTTGGAGGCACTATCTGTACGGAACGAAGTGCACCATTTTCACGGACCATAAGAGCTTGAAGTACTTCTTCGAGCAAAAAGATCTGAACATGAGGCACAGGCGATGGTTAGAGCTTATAAAGGATTATGATTGCGAGATCCATTACCATCCGGGCAAAGCCAACGTGGTGGCCTATGCTCTTAGCCGGAAGGAGAGGCCCGAGCCGATTCGGGTGAAAGCATACCAACTAATCATGACCTCTGATGTAATGAAGCAAGTCAAGGAGTTTCAGGATGAGGCATTAAAAGAAGATCATCTAAACTCTAAAAGAATGAGAGGTCTAGTTGGGGAATTGAGTGAAAACACACTTGGTGTTAAAACTCAATTTGGACGGTGTGGATTCCTCGTTTCGGGGATCTACGTGTGAGGAATATGGATGAAGCTCACAAGACTCGATACTCTATTCATCCTGGTGCCACGTAGATGTATCAAGACATGAAGAAAGATTATTGGTGGCCGGGTATGAAACGCGATGTGGCGGAGTATGTGAGTAAGTGCCTTACTTGCTTGCAAGTGAAGGCAGAGCATCAGAAGCCGTATGGGAAGATCCAACCTTTGGATATACCGGAATGGAAGTGGGAGCACATCACCATGGATTTCATTACGAAACTGCCCTGTACTCCAAAAGGATACAATGCCATATGGGTGATTGTTGACCGCTTGACGAAGAGTGCTCACTTTTGACCGGTTGGCTGACCTGTTCATCAAGGAAATTGTAACTCGTCATGGTGTACCGGTGTCCATTGTCTCCGATCGTGACACCCGGTTTACGTCTAAATTCTGGAAGAAATTCCACGATGCCATGGGGACGAGGTTACATATTAGCACGGCTTATCATCCCCAAACTGATGGTCAGTCAGAAAGGACCATTCAGACGTTAGAGAACATGCTTCGGGCATGTGTAATCGATTTTGGTGGAAGTTGGGATGACCACTTGCCGTTAGCTGAGTTCTCATACAACAATAGCTTTTATGCCAACATTGGCATGCCACCATACGAGATGCTATACGGTAGGAGATGCAGACACCCGTTTGTTGGGGTGACATTGGTCAGAAAGAGTTGGGAAGCGTCAAGGTAATCGAGGCTACGACTGAGAAGCTTGAAAAGATTAAAGCCTTCATGAAGGCAGCCAAAGATAGATAAAATTCGTATGCCGATAAATGACATAGACCAATTGAGTTCTAGGTGGGTGACCGGGTTATGTTGAAGGTCTCACCTTGGAAGGGTATCATCAAATTCAGAAAGCGGGGCAAGTTGAGCCCAGGGTATATAGGCCCTTTCCGGATTGTTGCTCGTGTAGGAGAGGTGGCCTATACATTGGAGTTCCCAGATGAGTTAAGTGGAATTCACCCGACATTCCATGTATCTCATTTGAGGAAGTGCTTAGCCGATGAAGACATGATTGTTCCACTGGAGGACATTGAAGTTAATGAGAGGCTCAATTATGTGGAGCAACCAGTGCCGATCATTGATCGTAAAGAGAAGAGGCTGAGAAATAAAGTGGTTCCTCTTGTGCGTGTACAGTGGAAGCACGGGAAGGGATCCGAGTCTACATGGGAAACTAAAGAGGAGATGAGACAGCATTACCCTCGTCTGTTTGAGGAATAACAGGTTTCGGGGACGAAACCTATATAAGGGGGTGGACTTGTAACACCCGATTATTTTTCTAAAAGACAAGAAATTAAGAATAAAAGAAAGAAAAGCTATAAGGTTCAAGTGGAGGGACCAAAAGTGTCCAAAAAGGGCAAAACTTTGAAAAGTTGGTGTAAAGGTGGGCATGGCCGCCCACCCTCACTTCACATCACCATTTCTTCGGTGCTAGAGAGAGAAATCGGAAGAGAACTCTCGGTTTGTGGAAGAAGAAGAAGTGAATGAATTCAAGGTAAGAATTCGTGGTTTTTACATGTTTATGACGGTTTTATCCCGATTACATGCTTATGTGCTTATGTGTTTGTGTTTGTGCTCGGGTGCGCGTGTGCGGTGTGTTTTTAGGTGTTTGAACTCAATTGCAAGCGGGTTAGAAAGGAAGAAACACCCAAGTTGCATCAGGTGAGTTCTAGATCCGGTTTTTACTTGTTTTCAAACATCTTTGGGGCTGAAAATGTATGTAAAAGATTTTCAAATGTTTGAGTATGTATGCCCGTATGTTTCGTGCATGAATGGATGTGATTCTTGAACGCTTATAGGTTATTCATTTTAAAATAGCCACATTAAGCTTAGAACAGATGGATTTGATGATTTGGTTGAAAACATACTGGAACATGTTGAACAGAAGGTTCATGCGCCTAGATAAGGCTCATGCGCCTGAAAATGCCATAGTAAGAACTAAGTGTAATCCATGCACCCAAACAGTAGCCCATGCACCTGAACAGTGGCCCATGCGTCTAGAATGTTAGCTGGACGATTAAGTGTAGGGCCATGCGCCCCAATAGTGCCCATGCGCCCAAGTGGCCCATGCGCCAAGTGTCCATACGCCTGAATTACTCATGCATCTAAGTGTTCATACGCACAAATAGTGCCCATGCGCCTGAATAGTTCATGCGCCTAAAGTGAAAATGCTTAAGTGTTAGGCTGATGCGCCTACATAGTAAAGAAACGCCCGAATAGGGCTTATGCGCCCAAATAGTCCCCATGCGCCTAAGACTTAGAAATTTTTATAGAATTTTCTGGGAGTCTGTGCCTTAGGGTTTTGACCGAGGTTGACTAAGGGCTTATTAATGATGATGTTTCATGCATGATATGATTGATTATGATTGTTCCTTATTATTGCTATTGCTATTATTATTATTACTTATAGTATGTGACTTTACGTGGTATGTTATTATCGTAACGTAAAGTATATCGTAATAATAAAGTGAAAGAGCAATAAAGAAAAGAAGAGGAACATTAATGAAAATGTTAACAAGTCTTGCAAGCTTACAAGAGGTACACGACCATGTTGTCATTAGCTCAACTGTGTTGCGGGTTAGCTACCCTATTATGCACACAGGATCAATCAATTGAGATTGGCAGGACCTTTGCAGCATGTCCTGGGTGATTGGGTTGGCCTTGTACATAGAACACAAAACCCTTTCGAGGGATACAGTTGACCCTTTCAGGGGATATAATTGACCCTTTCGAGGGATACAGTTGACCCTTTCGGGGGATACAGTTGACCCTCTTGGGGGATATAGTTGACCCTTTTGAGGGATACAGTTGACCCTTTCGAGGGATATAGATGGCCCATCACCCGTTTTCCATCGCGCATATAGTTGGGGTATTGCTCACTGGTCCATACAGAAAGTGAAACATAAAGATAAAAGTTTACAGAACAGACAAGGCCTACAGTAAAGAAAACAAACAATATTTGTTCATATAGTTGATGCGTGCTCGCATATACAGTACAGAGTTCTATTTTACAGAAAAGAGTATTTTTCTTAACAACATATAGAAAGTTTTATTACTTTTAAAACTAGAGCTCACTCAGCACGCTGACTTTTATACATTTTCAGTGGCAGGAAAATTAGTTGAGGATGGCACAAGGGTGAAGCTAATCGGCAGGGAAAGTCTGACATCCATTCATACTTGTGTTGTTGTTGTTTTGTAATGCATATAAACAAGTCTTTTGTAAACAGACAATGATGATGTATTGCTTAACAATAGTGTTTTTAAATGAGTGAATGGCTTTTGATAATTTTTTCCGCTGCTTAAGCTTGTTTCATTGTAATGTTTAATGTTTTAATTGCTACGATTGACCAACTGTGAGATTTCCAGGACCGGGGCCTTACAGTTGGTAAGCGGCCTTTTTTGAATCTGTTCTTTGTAATGTTCGGGTTAACAGGAAGTGATATTTTATCGAACGGGGTGACGATTTTGGTTTGGGGTGTTGGCCTTTTAGCATTGATTTGACTCTTGATATGTTGTTGAATATGAATATGAATGTGTATAATTATTGAGAGAAACTTAGAACAAATGATGTATGTGATTATGATTGTTGCTTACAATGTTTACAGACTCTTGACATCTATATATACCCTATATGATAGTTAACATGTTTACTTCTTGACATACTATACCTTTATACATACATACACTTTACATGCTAAACTCTAAATTAACTTTATACTAATTACATAAACGATCCATTAATATAATTATACTTAGATACACTTATGCATTTATGGATTAAGATATTATTACTTCAACATTCCACCCTAATTTCTTAATCCATGTCTTCAACATCTTTATAAATCTCTTCATCTGTGATATCTTGAACTTTATCTTTAACACGAACGAGCTTTCCTTTGTCTTCATATTCTTTTTTAGTATAATCTTCTTCAACTTGTGTTAATAATAGAATTGGATCTTCATCTTCCATTATGAGATGTGATTCTTCTTCTTTATGTTTTGATTTAGGACATTCGGATGCATAGTGTCCTTGATCACTACAATTATAACATCTTATCTTGCTTTTGTCAAGTGTTGATTTGTTTTAGTCCTTGGATATCTTTTCCTTTCTTCATATTATCATCATTTTCTTTAGGGTTTTCATGTGATATAGCTTCTCCTCTTTCTTCTTGTTTAAATCTACCACGGCCTCGACCACGTGATAGGATGAAAACTACCTCTTCCACAACTTGACTTGTTTTCTTGACATGTGAACAAAAGTTTTCTTGATTGTCCACTTGACCTTCATTCAATAAATTTGTCTTTCTTCAAATACTTTTAATCTTCCAATTATTTCATCTAGAGTTGTTGAATCTAAATCAACAAACTGCTCAATAGTTGCTACAATTTGAAAAAAAACCTTTTAGGCACAGAGCTTAGTGTTTGCGTACTAAAGTTGGTTGATCAAACGTTGATCCCAGACCACTTGCTCTAGTGACGATATTATTAAGATTTGTGGTAAATGAATCAATATTTTCTTCTTCTTCATTCTAAGTAACTCAAATTCAGTTCTGAGTGTTGAAGACGTGCTTTTTGTACTCGATCTACACCCCATGTCTTGTCTTAAGTGCATCCCAAATTCTTTTGCACTTTCATAATTTGCAACTTGTAACGTCATATCTTCAGGTAATGCTTGAAATAAATATGCAATTGCCGTCATATTTTTCTTTTCATAGGATTGCGTACTAGGTTCTATCAATTTCCATAATCCATTTGCCTTAAGTATGGTTATCATGCGGATTGACCATATCGTGTAGTTCGTCAACTTCAAAACGGGACATTGGAATTGAGAGAATGAACTCACATCTTTATGTATTACCATTTCATTTTTGTTTGAATCCGTTGATGATTCTTTTGTCATCTTGACTTCGGTTTTCTTCTAAAACAAACTTGATTTTCCAGATCTTACTTTCTTGAATCCTTCAAATATGCATTGTAGTCCACGAACAATACTCGTTTTTAATCTCTTTCCATGATATTTTTCTTTAAATCCTTTCACTTTCTTGAACAAAACAATACTCATAATTTATTTGGTCTCTGTCAACCCTCAAAATCCACTGCGGAGTTTTACCGCGAGGCGTGTGAACAAACCAGGATCACAGTCAATAGTTACTCAGAACGACTCTAAATGCCATAATTCAAACAAAATCAACCAAAATACAAACTTTAAACATGCGGAAGCGTTTTGAGAACAACCCAAGTTAATAAAGTATAATTATGGCAAAACAAGTGCCAACCCAAAAAGTAAACTATAATTATTAAAATGTCAGATTGTCTTGAAGCATAGTGTCTTAAAATGCAGTGAACCGTGCAGTGCTCCTATGGCAAGCAAGTTAGGACCTGAGAAAAGCATACTAAAATGTCAACACATAGGTTGGTGAGTTCAAGAGTTTGAGTTCAATAAACATGTAACAGTTGCGATAAATATAAGCAGTGTATGGAATAGATAGCTAGTCTATTATCAGTAAATATTAATACATAGTGATTTTGCAATTGAAGCTGACTGTGATAGTTGTTGCCTCCTGTCACGACTTACCATGTCGTGACAATGTTCAATAGGACAAATTGCACCCGGTTGACCTCGAGTCACACAGGTGGGGCTCGTCAGACCCAGTAGTACTACCCAAGTTTCCCCGCTATTAAATATTAACAATTCAAAAGTGTGAGGACTTTTCTCATGGTAAACAGCACTATATTAATATTATACACAACTTAAATAGTGAAAGCGTTCGTATAAGTACCAGTATGCTATCTCCCCTAAAAGATATTAAGTAAAGAGTGGGGCATGAACTCACCTGATGTATGCAAAGGTACCTAGGGTTTATTTTGAGAAACGAGAGGATAGCCAACCTTCACAGGTTACCTAGATCATGTGAGTACATAAGTACGTGTAAATAAAAGACATGTGAAACCCTAACCATACCAAAATCAAAGACTCAAGCTTCCAGACAAATAGACACGTTGACCTAGTTGACCCGTTTGACCCGTTGGTGACATTATGAGTTATAATTCAAATAAAGCCAATGAGCACATACAACATACATAATTAACATTCAGATAGTATCATACATATGCTATATCAACCATGTGTATCACTTAGATCATCATACAATCAAGTACTACACAAGTCATGCGAATCTAGAACATTAACATACCCACTAGTTATAATACAACTAACATGTCACACAAGGTTCAACCATTCATCACATGCCATGTGAAGCCACTCACGACTTCACATCCAAACCCTGCCAATCCTACTAAGTAGGGGCCTCAGATCCGCACGCGTGTATAATGATCATAACCAAATTCTTTAAGCATATGCATTGCATTCACAACATCACAACAATCAATTACCAGACCCAAGCATGATGTCCTACTACTACACAACATCCAATCCATACATGATTACCAATTCCAAATATCACCCATGATTATCCAAACATGCCATACAACTAATTTAACACGTTCTATCACACTAGAATCCATCCTTGAACATAATAGCAAGTTCCTATCATCCCAAACATGATCATAACATCATACTTCAACGTTTACACAAATAAAGTTTCCCTTTTAGGAAAGAACATCCCAAAATCTATCAAACATCCAAAGCATACATGAATTCATCAAATCATATCCAAAGTTACTATCTTTAGTAATGTATGAACTATAACATGTGTTCTTGAATTTCCAATGATCACAACAACAATCTAACATCTAATATCACCATGAACACACCCATACATCATAACATCCATAATTCAACATTTCATGCAAATAAGTTACTGTTATTAGTAACCTATGAACATCAACCCTAAATCATCGATTTCTTGCAAGATTCATGATTCCTAACATTCATACAACTTATTAATCACCACACATTCATCAAACAACCATCATTCATCCATATCATGCCCAAAATCGAATTAGGGATTGACTAGAATCAAAACCCACGATTAAACCACTAAAAACATGTAATTCATCCATGATCGACGTTACTAACATGTATTCAACCTAACTACATATAAACATCATCAATTGATCAAAACTCAACACCAAGAACACCAATTTTGTGATTTAAGGTTCGGCCATAATGAAGAACATCACAAAAACATGAAAAATCTAACCTTTAAACGTGTAATGTAACAAAATTGAGACTTGTAATGCGTTGTATGCCTTGAGATCGATCAAGTCCAATGTGTTCTTTCTTAATCTTGATCAAAATCGCAGGTTTGAGAGGTGAGGAGGGGGTTACGGTCGCACATGGGGGGTGGGGGCTAGGGTTTATGTTTTACTTAATTTATTTACATATTTACCCTTTAAACCCTTGTGTTTTGGTATTTTATAAAACTAGACTTTAAACTCTTTTTAAAATGCCTTTAACTTAAAAATACAAAGATATGAACTAATAGTATTCATTACATAATTTATCTTTGCAAAAACACAAGACATACGAACAATAGGCACGTTTCCGCGTTACGCGATTAATTTCTACAATCAGCAATTAAATCGCGTAAACACATAATTTTAACACAACAATCACATAATCAATTTAATTAACATTAGTTTAACATTATTAAATATTATTAAGTCACCAACATTAAACGACAACTAGTGTGCTCACGACACGTGTATACAAGACTTAACGGAACTAACGGAGCTTGGTAACGGAAATTTACCGGATGTCACAGTCTCCTTGACTTAAATTTGACTAATAAAACACACTGATAAAAGTTTTGATTTTTTTTCTCTTTTCTAGTGGTTTATGGCCACTTTTATTTTTCTTTAAAACCCACTTTTCCTTAATTCCTTTATTGGGGTTTTATTTCTCCACTTCCCCTTTGACTTACAAAAACAAATAAAATTAGGGCTAAAGTCCCTTTCTTCTTCTTCTGAGACTAGCGAACAATGGTCAATAGACACTAGCACCGGATCCGTTCCTTTATTTTGATGGTTCACGGAATGGCTTCTACGTGGTGGCTACACAATCGGTCTTGATGGCTTCATCTTGGTCTGCAATTCTACAAGAAAGACGGTTACACCAACTTCTTACAATCATAACCGATAAGTTTTCTTTCGTTCAATCTCTGAATTCGAATTTTTTGAATTGACTTTGGGTTTCATGTACTGATCGATTTTGTAAACTTAATCAATTTATTCTATTTCTTTTCTTCTCTGGTCTAAGTCGATTTGAAAACGGAATCGACTTGGTTTTGGGGTTATAAATCGATTTTACAACACCGAATCGATTATTCGGATCGATTTGTTGTTCCTCTTTCTGAATCGATTTAACGGAATCGGTTTTTTATTTCTTTGATTCGTTCACACTGAAATCAATTTCAAAACGTGGAATTGATTATTTGATCTATTTGTTGCTTCTTCGATTTGAGTTGTTCTTGTATTCTGCAATCAGTCTGAATTAATTTATCACCGAATCAATTTAACAAGGCTGAATCGATTCTCGGATCGATTTGTTGTTATCGGAATCGTTTTTACCCTTCTGAAACGATTTGTCTGAATCGATTTACTCCTGAATCGATTTAACAACACGGAATTGATTATCCTGATCGATTTGTTGTTCTCTGAATCGTTTTGGGTCTTCTAAAATGATTTACTGGGAATCGATTTTTCTCTGAATCGATTTTGTTTCTTGATTGCAGTTTCAAGAACAAATCATTGATTAGATTTGAGCCTTAGGCTCTGATACCAATTATTGGCCCTTTAGGACCGATTAGGCTCTTGATATGTTGTTGAATATGAATATGAATGTGTATGATTATTGAGAGAAACTTAGAACAAACGATGTATGGATTATGATTGTTGATTACAATGTTTATAGACTCTTGACATCTATATATACCCTATATGATAGTTAACATGTTTACTTCTTGACATACTATACCCTTATACATACATACACTTTACATACTAGACTCTAAATTAATTTATACTAATTACATAAACGACCCATTAATATAACTATACTTAGACACACTTATGCATTTATGGATTAAGATATTATACTTTCAACATGGGGTTAGCAATAGATTCATCCCCTTACATGTGTGTGCAGTAGCGTATGGTGTGCATTCTGGGTGTGTGTTGTGGTGTGTGTAATTTGATGTGTGTGTTTCACCCAGGTGTGTGTGTATTGTGTGCATGTATGTGTATCGCGTGTGTGTGAGTGTTTGAGACACCCGATACAGTAGCCATCAACTATTGTTGTATGTATGTGATGTGTTATGTGTCCAGCTCTATGTGTATGTGTGTGTATTCATATGAGTTTTATGTGAGTATGTGTTCGGGTTTTGTGTGGGTGTCGTGACCGCAAGCAAACACTACAGCCTTCAGCTACTATGTAACCTATATATATGTGTGTGTGCTTGGTTTAGGTGTGGTTGTGTATGTGTTAAGCGTGTGTTTGATCAATGTGTATGTGTTTGAGTTGTTGATGTATGATCAATGTATGTGTGTTGGGCTTTATGTGGGTGAATCAAAACCAACACAGCAGCCTTCACTATTGTATGTGTGATCTTGTGGGTGATAATGTGTGTGAAATGGTGGTGTGAGAATGGATTTGGTGTTTGTGTGTGGTTGCATGTGTGTATTATGGGTGTGTGATTGCATGTATATATGGTCATGGTGAATAAGCTAGTATGATGTGGGTGTTAGTGTTTATTAATGTTTTGGGATAGTAGATATGTAGCTACGTAATGCATATGATGTGCGTGTATGCATCGTATTGATGGGTATATGAGTATGTATTATGAGTGCAACATTAAGAGTGATCACCACAAGTAACCTGAACCAACCCTATACCAATGTGACACGAATAGTAAAAAATAATCCGTTTTCATATGTTCAAATATTCATTATTAAATGTTTGAGACTTGCATTGGTCCACACATGTCAGTGAAGACTTATTATTTTTAAATCGCTCGTATTCAATGTGATTTTTGCGGCACCATTTTCCTTTTACTGAATTTCAACTAAATGGGAAAAGAATTTTCATACATTTTTAGGCTATCGTGTGGTATGTCGATCTCTCCAATACATTATCATGTTTCTGCTATATGTTGGGGAATTTGTCCAACAATTTTTATTACTTTGATATTCCAAAGATACCAAGTTTAATGGAGATGTATCCATATGATTTTGATTATGATGATAAAGATAAGCTTAAATGACTCGGCGTATACATTAGAAGTATCAAAGAAGATATGAGTTTTGCCGACATTAATGATATATCTAGTCTTGTAAGAAAATGATGTAAACAAGGAGACATATTGAGTATCCTTTGGTTTATTGTTTATTAAAGTTATCACTTGTCTTACCCATTTCAATGACAAGTGTTAAGAGATGTTTTTTTTAAATGAAGCATGTAAGGACACCTTTGCCTAATTGTATTAGTGATGAATATATGAACAACGTGTGTATTTGTTACATTAAAAATAAGCTTTTTGCAAAGGGTGTCCATTGAAGATGTATTGGAACGGTTAAAGATGCACAGAAAACACCTATAAAATGTAAGTTGTGACATCCGGTAAATTTCCGTTACCAAGCTCCGTTAGTTCCGTTAAGTCTTGTAAACACGTGTCGTGAGCACACACTAGTTGTCGTTGAACGTTGGTGACCTATTAATAATGAATAATGTTAATTTGTGTGAATCTAATGATTATGTGAATTTTGGGTTATGTTTATGTGTTCACACATTTATAAAAGGTTAATTAAAGAATTTATCGCGTAACGCGGAAACGTGCCTATTTATTCGTATGTCTTGTGTTTTTATAAAGATAAGATATATAATGAATTTTATAAGTTTATATCTTATATTATGAAGTTAAAAACACTTTACAAAGAGTTTAAAGCTTAGTTTTTATAAAATACAAATTACAAGGGTTAAAAGGGTAAATATGTAAATTAAAAATTAATAAAACAAAAACCCCAACCCTAATCAACCTTCGGCCGCGATCAAGCTCCTTTCCCCTCTTCTCTTAGAATTCAGCCTAATCACCAAGGAAGCATCGATTTTGGTCGATTCAAGGTAGTTTAGAACACGTTAGAATCATCAATTGCAAGTTAACACGTTTAAAGGTTAGATTTTTCGTGTTTTGTGATGTTGTCATTATGGCCGAACCCTAGATTCGAAATTGATCCTTATTGGGTCGAATTGGATGTTGTTTGATGATGTTAACATGTTAGTTAGATTGTATACATGTTAGTTAACGTCGATTATGCAAGAATTCTATGTTTTTAGTGGATTGATCATGAACTTTGGTTATGAAACAAACCCTAATTCGAAATTGTTGTGATTATGCATGATGGTTGATTGTTTGATGAATATTTGATGATTATTAGGTTGTATGAATGTTAGAATACGTTGATTATGCAAGAAAGTTGGGATTTTGAGGCATTGTTCATAGGTTACTAAGAATAGTAACTTTATTTTGCATGTAGTAGTGATCTAGTGATGGATTGATGTTATGGATGGGTTCATGATGATAATTAGATGCTAGATTGATGTTATGAATGCTAGAAATCTTTAATTTGATGATGTTGATCATAGCTTGCCAAAAGTAGAAACTTTTGTTTATGAAGATTGTTAGATTGAGGTGTTTAAGTGTTGTTGATCATGTCTAGATGTTAGTATGAGCTTGAATTGGTATATTATTGATGAATTCATGTATACTTTGGATGTTTGATAGATTTTGGGATATTCTTTCCCAAAAGGGAAACTTTATTTGTGTAAACGTTGAAGTATGATGTTATGATCATGTTTGGGATGATAGGAACTTGCTATATGTTCAAGGATGGATTCTAGTGTGATAGAACGTGTTAAATTAGTTGTATGGCATGTTTGGATAATCATGGGTGATAATTGGAATTGGTAATCATGTATGGTTTGGATGTTGTGTAGTAGTAGGACATCATGCTTGGGTCTGGTAATTGATTGTTGTGATGTTGTGAATGCAATGTATATGCTTAAAGAATTGGTTGTGATCATTATACACGCGTGCGGATCTGAGGCCCCTACTTAGTGGGATTGGCAGGGTTTAGGATGTGAAGTCGTGTGGCTTCACATGGCATGTGATGAATGGTTGAACCTTGTATGACATGTTAGTTGTATTGTAACTAGTGGTTATGTTAATGTGCTAGATTCGCATGACTTGTATAGTACTTGATTGTATGATGATCTATGTGATACACCTGGTTGATATAGCATATGTATGATACTGTTTGAATGTTAATCATGTATGTTGTATGTGCTCTTTGGCTTTATTTGAATTATAACTCATAATGTCACCAACGGGTCAAACGGGTCAACTAGGTCAAAAGTGTCTATTTGTCTGGAAGCTTGAGTCTTTGATTTTGGTATGATTAGGGTATCACATGTCTTTTATTTACACGTACTTATGTACTCCATGATCTAGGTAACCTGTGAAGGTTGGCTATCCTCTCGTTTCTCAAAATAAACCCTAAGTACCTTTGCATACATCAGGTGAGTTCATGCCCCACTCTTTACTTAATCTCTTTTGGGGGAGATAGCATACTGGTATTAATACAAACGCTTTCATTATTTAAGTTGTGTAAAATATTAATATAGTGCTGTTACCATGGGAAAAGTCCTCACACTTTTGAATTGTTAATATTAATAGCGGGGAACTTGGGTAGTACTACTGGGTCTGACGAGCCCCACCTGTGTGACTCGAGGTCAACCGGGTGCAATTTTTCCTATTGATCATTGTCACGACATGGTAAGTCATGACAGGAGGCAACAACTATCACAGTCAGCTTCAATTGCAAAATCACTATGTATTAATATTTACTGATAATAGACTAGCTATCTATTATATACACTGCTTATATTTATCGCAACTGTTTATGTTTATTGAACTCAAACTCTTGAACTCACCAACCTATGTGTTGACATTTTAGTATGCTTTTCTCAGGTCCTAACTTGCTTGCCATAGGAGCACTGCACGGTTCACTGGATTTTAAGACATGCTTCAAGACAAGTTGACATTTAACAATTATAGTTTACTTCTGGTTGGCACTTGTTTTGCCATAAGTTATACTTATAGATTGGGTTGTTTTCAAAAACGCTTCCGCATTGTTTAAAGTTGGTATTTTGGTTAATTATGTTTAAATTATGGCATTTAGAGTCGTTCTGAGTAAATTGACTGTGATCCTGGTTTGTTCACACGCCTCGCGGTAAAACTCCGCAAGTGGATTTTGAGGGTGTGACAGATTGGTATCAGAGCCATTGGTTATAGGGAACTAGGTTGCATACACACTAGACTATAACCGCACACAGTTAATTAGTTACCTGTGCCTTACTCTCATCTACTGTATACTCATTGGCATACACGTCACACTCTCTGCAGCATGGCATCGTCTTCAAGAGCTCCGGGTAAACGACCCGAATCACCTACACGATCTAAATCCCCACCTCCCGCACCTGTACCTGATGATGGATTCGATTAGCCCAGACTGGCTTATCCCAGAGGAGGTTGACTGGGATCAACCATTCGCGTTGATGAAGCGTGACCCTCCGCGTGACTGGCGTTCTTATCCTAGGTTTGTTGACCATATCATGTTTAGGGAACGCGTACCTGTCCTAAAGCCAAGGACTAGGAACAATGCCAATCAACCCATGCTTTCACTCCCACGAACGGCGCAGTCCAACGAGCAACTGATTGCTGCACTAATGGCTGCACTGGATACGGAACAGCATCGTGTGAGACGACTCACGGGTGATGTCTGTACACTACAGCAAGAGGTGTACAACCTGAGACATCAATTGGACAAACTCAAGGAAGAACACGGGAAGACGCTGAACGGTTGTCACCATATGCAAGATGGTGTTATGGCACTCCAAGGACGCGTGACTGCTCGTGAACAGCGGGACGCCATAGCCGATAATAGGATTGCCACTCTAGAAGCTCAACTAGCAGCACTCCAGATTGCTATAGCTCCTGCTCCTGCCGCAGACTCTGAGGATGAGGAGGATCCCGAGAGGGACCCGAGGAAGAGGAACCGGAGGAGATGGAGGATGATAGTGATGGGTCAGACATTGTCGATTGACTTCTTTATATGACTTAGACTACGTAGTGTTTTCTTTTGAAACCTATGTGGGAAGGGTTGTTTCCCCACACGAACGACAAAACTTCAATTTTGACATTGCTAAATACATTGTGACTTATTGCAATTTATTTACTTTGGTTATTATTTTTGTTATGAATGTTGTGGTTGTGATGATACGTTATTTCTTTCATTTACTGTTTACTACGCTTCAATGAGTTAAATGTGTATGATGTTACTCATTATTGTATTGTGAATATAAAGTGAAAAGAATGGACGCCGTGGACGTGGACGTGGACGTGGACGTGGTCGTGGACGCGGACGTGGACGTGGCACCGGAGAACAGGATGGTGGTGCTATCAACATGACTCCTGCGGAATTGGCTGCTCTAATTAATGAGCATGTTCAGGCGGCAGTGGCTGCTGCCCACGCGGGTCAACCGGCAGGTAAACAATGACAGAAAACAAATCTGATATCCTTTATAACTGTAGGGGATGTTTGATTAATGTGTGTTGTGTTAAAACAGGACCACCAGTGTGTACATACAAGTCCTTCATGGACTGCAAACCACACAACTACAGCGGTACAGAGGGTGCTGTAGGGCTTGTACGCTGGTTTGAGAAGACTGAGTTCGTTTTCTCCAAATGTAACTGTCCACCGGCGGATCAAGTAAGTATGCCACCGGGACTTTGGAGGGTGCTGCCCTGTCTTGGTGGAACGCGCAAGTCCAGATGCTTGGACAAGCGATGGCAAATGGACTCCCCTGGAATGAGTTCAAGGATATGATGATCGAGGAGTACTGTCCTCGAAACGAGGTGCAAAAGTTGGAGATGGAATTCTGGCAGCTTAAGATGAAGGTTCAGAAATTGAGGCTTACACGACCCGTACTTATGAGCTGGCTACATTGTGTCCAGAAATGGTTAATGAGGCACATAAGAGAATCGAGCACTACATACGAGGATTGGTGCCTGAAATCCAAAGTATGGTAACAGCTTCTAACCCGACTACGATTTAGCAGGCCATCCAAATACCCATAGACTTACTGATCAGGCGGTAGAGCAAGGGCGGTTACCCAAACGGGGCGCTGTGGTGAGCGTCCCGAAAACAAAAGGAAGTGGGATGCTCCCAGCAACAGCAATAACAAATCATCATCATCATCGTCTGGCGGTCAACAACAATCCCAACAGCAGCAACAACCAGTTCAGCAGCAGCAACGGCGGTTCGATAATAACCGCAATTTCAACCAAACTGCCCCAAATAACCAAGGACCCAGCAGTTACGTGGCAGACATCCCAATGCCCACGGTGTAACTACCACCATGTGGGACGGTGTGATAACTTCAAGTGTCAACGTTGTGGAAAGATTGGACACGCTGCGAAGGATTGCCGTGGTGAACTAATGAAGAGGCCACAACAATCTCAAGAAACCCCCAAGGGTTGTTTTGAGTGTGGGAAAGAAGGGCATTACAAACGAAACTGCCCACAGCTAAGAAGGAACGGAAATGGCAACAACAACAACAACACTAACAATCATGGGAACAACAACAACAATGGCAATAATAACAACAATGGTGGTAATGGCACTGGAAATGGCGGCAATAGAGAAGGAGCCAAAGGGAGAGCCTTCGTCATTGGCTCAGGTGAGGCTCTAAATGATCCCACAACTGTTACTGGTAGATTCCCTGTTAATGGTTGTTTTGCTACGGTACTATTTGATACTGGAGCCGATAGGAGTTTTGTGTCCTTAAAATTCTGTAGTCTTTTAAGTGATATACCCTCTGCTTTAGAATCTAAGTACACTGTGGAATTAGCCGACGGTAAACAAATCCGTGTAACACATATCCTTAAAGACTGTAGGATAGAACTTGCTGGTCATACTTTCGCTATAGATCTCATGCCTGTTACGCTGGGGTTTTAATGTTGTGATAGGCATGGATTGGCTCTCTAGCAAGCAAGCGGAAGTCATATGTCGAGAAGATCATACGGATCCCGGTTGGTGATCAAATTCTTACCATCAAAGGTGATAGGAGTGGTGCTGTGATAGGCATCATCTCGTATATGAAAGCCCAAAAGTTGTTACAAAGGGCCGCGTGGCTATCCTAGCACTTGTAACCGATAAGCAAAAGGAAGAAAAGAGAATGGAGGATATTCCCGTAGTACGCGACTTTCCGGAGGTGTTCCCAGAAGATCTTCCTGGATTACCACCGCACCGCCAAGTGGAATTCCAGATTGAATTGACTCCCGGCGTAGCTCCGATTGCTAGAGCACCTTATCGATTAGCACCAAACGAACTACAGGAGTTGTCGTCACAACTTCAGGAGCTTTTGGATAAGGGTTTTATTCGACCTAGTACATCACCTTGGGGAGCTCCTGTACTCTTTGTTAAGAAGAAGGATGGCACATTCCGGATGTGCATCGATTATCGAGAGTTAAACAAAGTAACAGTCAAGAACCGATACCCTTTACCTCGTATCGACGACTTGTTCGATCAGCTTCAAGGATCAAGCTATTACTCGAAGATTGACTTGAGATCTGGTTATCATCAACTCAGAGTTCGAGAAGAAGACATTCCCAAGACTGCATTTCGTACTCGTTATGGTCATTATGAGTTCTTGGTCATGCCTTTTGGTTGACTAATGCACCTGCTGTGTTCATGGACCTCATGAACCGCGTGTGCAAACCTTATCTTGATCAGTTTGTCATTGTGTTCATCGATGATATACTGATATCTCTAGGACTAAGGAGGAGCATGAAGAGCACTTACGAATGATCTTGGAACTGTTGAAAAATGAGCAATGTATGCTAAATTCTCAAAGTGTGATTTTCGGATAAGAGAGGTACAATTCCTAGGTCATATTGTTAATGAGAAAGGAATACACGTTGATCCTGCCAAGATTGAGGCGATAAAGAATTGGACTACACCCAAACACACCAAGTGAGATAAGATAATTTCTTGGATTAGCAGGATATTACCGCCGATTCATAGAAGGATTTTCTAAGATCGCACAACCTCTCACAGCCTTGACTCACAAAGGAACGACATACAAATGGGCTGAGAGTCAAGAATCAGCTTTCTAATTATTAAAACAAAAACTCTGTACTGCCCCGATATAGCACTACCCGAGGGAACAGATGACTTTGTGGTGTATTGCGATGCATCCATTCAAGGATTGGGTTGCGTCTTGATGCAACGAGACAAGGTGATAGCTTACGCCTCGAGACAACTAAAGGTGCATGAGAAGAACTATACTACCCATGACTTAGAATTGGGCGCAGTAGTTTTTGCCTTAAAGATCTGGAGACATTATTTGTACGGTACCAAGTGCACTATCCACACCGATCATAAGAGTCTTCAACATATCTTTGAGCAAAAAGAGTTGAATATGAGGCAGCGACGTTGGGTGGAACTACTAAATGATTATGATTGCGCAATTAAGTATCATCCGGGAAAGGCGAACGTAGTTGCCGATGCTTTAAGCAGGAAGGAAACAGCTAAACCCCGACGGGTGCGAGCTTTACAGCTTACTATCAGTACCCAACTGCCCGAACAAGTTAAGGAGGCACAAATAGAGGCTTAAAAGTGGAAAATATTGGTGCTGAATTTTTAAGGGAATGGATAAGCAGCTAGTGATGAAAGAGGATGGAATTCGGTATTTCATGGATAGACTTTGGGTGCCTGTTCATGGAAATCTGAGAGATTTAGTTATGAGCGAGGCACCAAATCTAAGTATTCTATACATCCTGGATCCGACAAGATGTATCATGACCTAAAGGCTCACTATTGGTGGCCTAACATGAAAGCGGATGTAGCTACGTACGTGAGCAAGTGTTTGACCTGCTCGAAGGTGAAAGTGGAATATCAAAAACCATCCGGACTATTACAACAACCCGAGATTCCAATGTGGAAATGGGAAAAATCTCCATGGATTTTATTACTAAGCTACCCCGGACTAGTACTGGTTGTGACACGATATGGGTTATTGTGGATCGATTGACAAAGTCTGCTCATTTCCTCGCAATAAAGGAAACCGACAAGATGGAGAAGTTAACTCGCCTGTACCTCAAGGAGATTCGTTTCGAGACATGGGGTACCGATCTCAATTTTCTCCGACCGTGACGCTCGTTTCACGTCACATTTCTGGCAATCATTGCAGAAATCCTTGGGTACACGTTTGGATATGAGTACTGCATATCATCCACAGACGGATGGTCAGAGTGAGCGTACTATACAAACGTTGGAGGATATGCTACGTGCTTGTGTGATTGACTTCGGGAATAACTGGGAAATTCACCTGCCATGGTGGAATTCTCTTATAACAACAGTTATCACACTAGTATACAGGCAGCACCTTTCGAGGCGTTGTACGGGAGAAAATGTCGATCACCGGTTTGCTGGGCAGAAATTGGTGATAGTCAGATAACAGGTCCCGAGTTAATTCATGAGACGACTGAGAAAATTATACAGATACGGAACCGTATGGCTGCGCGCGAGACAGGCAAAAGAGTTATGCTGACACGGAAACCTTTAGAGTTTCAGGTTGGTGACAAGTTTTGTTGAAAGTCTCACCATGGAAAGGCGTAGTTTGGTTTGGTAAACGAGGGAAACTAAATCCGAGGTACGTGGACCATTTGAGATAGTGGAAAGAATAGGTCCAGTAGCCTATCGATTAGCCCTACCTGATTCGCTGAGCGGAATTCATGATGTATTTCACGTGTCAAACTTGAAGAAGTGCATAACTGATGAAACGACGGTCGTACCACTAGAAGAAATTCAGGTGGATGAACAATTGCGTTTTATTGAGGAACCAGTTGAGGTGATGGATCGTGAGGTGAAAACACTTAAGCAAAGCAAGATACCTATTGTTAAAATCCGTTGGAATTCGCGACGTGGACCGGAATTCACATGGGAACGGGAAGATCAAATGAAGCTTAAGTACCCTCAACTATTCGAAGGAACGATGCCAGCAGACGAAGGTATTGATTTAAATTTCGGGACGAAATTTCTTTCAACATGGGGTGATGTGACAACTCATCCAAAACTCACACGATTTCGATTTCTGTGTGCCAATGCAGTAGACCAGTGATGGAAACCAGTGATGGAACACTCTCACCATGTAACGCAATTTTCGGGACGAAAATTCTTTCAACATGGGGATAATGTGACATCCGGTAAATTTCCGTTACCAAGCTCCGTTAGTTCCGTTAAGTCTTGTAAACACGTGTCGTGAGCACACACTAGTTGTCGTTGAACGTTGGTGACCTATTAATAATGAATAATGTTAATTTGTTGTGAATCTAAATGATTATGTGAATTTTGGGTTATGTTTATGTGTTCACACATTTATAAAAGGTTAATTAAAGAATTTATCGCGTAACGCGGAAACGTGCCTATTTATTTGTATGTCTTGTGTTTTTATAAAGATAAGATATATAATGAATTTTATAAGTTTATATCTTTATATTATGAAGTTAAAAACACTTTACAAAGAGTTTAAAGCTTAGTTTTTATAAAATACAAATTACAAGGGTTAAAAGGGTAAATATGTAAATTAAAAATAATAAAACAAAACCCCAAACCCTAATTCAACCCCTTCGGCCGCGATCAAGCTCCTCTTCCCCTCTTCTCTTCGAATTCAGCCTAGAATCACCAAGAAGCATCGATTTTGGTCGATTTCAAGGTTTAGAACACGTTAGAATCATCAATTGCAAGTTAACACGCGTTTAAAGGTTAGATTTTTCGTGTTTTGTGACGTTCTTCATTATGGCCGAACCCTAGATTCGAAATTGATCCTTATTGGGTCGAATTGGATGTTGTTTGATGATGTTAACATGTTAGTTAGATTGTATACATGTTAGTTAACGTCGATTATGCAAGAATTCTATGTTTTTAGTGGATTGATCATGAACTTTGGTTATGAAACAAACCCTAATTCGAAATTGTTGTGATTATGCATGATGGTTGATTGTGAAACAAAACAAAAGGTTTCAAAGGTGATGATTCCGACAATCTATAATGGTTTTTCGGGTCAAGGCTACAACGACGGCGGTTGTAGGTTGAAGAAGATGAAGTGGGTGGTGAGACGTTAAAGAACATGTATTGGGCATTCCATATTGGTAGTAGAGGTATTCCTATGTTTTGATCTTTCATTTTTTACCTATTTCTTAGGTAAAGTCTCCACCTATAGGCCAGGTAATGGTTGTAAGGTTGGATTTTATGGTGGTATGGTGGTGGAGGAAGTGGTTGTAGGGTTTGATTGGCTTGCATGTGATTTGATTTTACAAAGATGAACTTATTAAAGAAGAAGGTGATGGTGGAGGAAGGTGGTGGTCATGGAAGGTGGTGGTCATGGAAGGTGGTGGCAGTGAAGGGGTGTTAAGATAGTGCAATAAGGGAAGAGATGATGGTGTGGGGATAGGTGGGTCACATAAATTTCTATATTAATTTTATGTTTATTATGAAATTAGTTTTGTTTTATTTTTCTAAATAGGGGATTTTGGTATTTAGAAAACTTAACTAAAAAATTTAACACCCACCCTTTCTAAGGGCCATCAGGTTATGATTTTGCAAACACTTGAGATCATAGATGTAATTTAATAAAGTTTGGGACTAAACTGTGAGCATACCACATGGATATATGTGTAACTAACTATTTTTAAGATAAACATACACATATAAAAATAATTAACAATAAGATATATACTTGATGCTCAGTGATGTACCCCATACTCGATGGGTATGGTAGCGAGTTGGAGTCATGATGTTAATATTAGATATGAGGTTGAGATTATCAATACCCATCCGGTTGTTATCCTCCTACTATGATCTTTGTTACATTTTGTAAAGGTCTTTCATGTAAGTGTTTTTAACTTCTCACTACTATTAAACTAGGGCGATGTAATGCACGATTGCTACTAGTACACTACGATGACACCAAAGTTTTGTACAATAATAACCAAACTTATATATCATCCTAAGATTTGTTTACTATTTTATTATGTGCATTGATTCTATATAATAAAGAATAAGTTTCTTTTCATCTTGCTAGAAAAAAATTAAGTTTTTTTGTCAGTTGATGATTAAAACATCTACGAAAGCTAAATTATAGGACAAAACATTAATGTAATTATGATTGTGAGGTTCTTTTTGAAACTGAACTTGGGGACTAAGTGCTAGTCTTTAAATCATATTTACTTAAGAGAAGCTAAATGTTTGAGTAGGTGTAATTTTGAGGTTATACTTAGCGTAAGTTATATTCAGCAAGTTTAGAAAGAGTGTCCATGATTCTAGAGAGAAAGACTATTTCATTAAATGAGTTTAAAGAGAGTGTGCATGATTATAGAGAGAAAGTGTATTATATTCAATGATTTTAGAGAAAACATGTATGATTATAGACCAAACAAGTAATCTTTGAATTTCTTGACAAGGAGTGATAATATGTAACTTAAATCTAACTTGTTGAAAGCTATTGAAAGTGATTAACACTTCAACTATAAGTTATTCCCCTCTTTTGTTTCGAGTGTTAAGATTTAATTAGCTTTTACTTGATTTTCAGTTTTAAATCTTCTATAACATCCAACCCATCAAATAAGTTAATATTTATTCTCTCAGCCCATCAAAAACTCATATATTTATTTTTGGTTACCAAGATAAAATTATGCAAAATGACAACTATCATGGATTGGTCTCAGTCATGTTGATAATATTTAAGGTAGAACATTCAACATGACACAGTATCCATCCTTGATTTTTGGTCACATGGTGGATTGGTTTTGTGTATTTTTACAAATGATTTTTGGGTTTGGTTTTGCTTGTACCCACACTTGAGAAAACAAATCCAAACCATATAGTAGAAATTAAAAAAATCAAAAAACTAAGCTTATCAATAGCTTTAAGCCCGAATTCATTATTTTGAGCCATATTTCAATTCTAAAATTTCAAGCCCAAATGATATTATTAGAGTTCTTGTTCTTAATTGTTCTTGTTTTATTCAACTATGTGCTCGGTTAAACTGATTTTTGCTAAGTCTGGTTAGAGACTTGAATCGGGTGACTCTAACTATTTGTTAATACTATATTTAGTTTTATTCAAGATAATTTTTTATAGGTTAAGTTATTGTAAAAAGCCTAAAAAAACTAAAATTTATAAAAAGGTTTTGTAGCCATTAGATTAAACATAATGAAAAGCAAAGACCCAGATTTACACAATGATAATATTTTAATATTATTGAAACAATTAAGAAAAAAGAAGGGCATATAGTCATTTCTTCTTTTGAAAAACTGCTTAATCCTTCTTTCATCATCATCAACGTCAATAGGAACATCACAATTTGAAGAAAAAATCACTATAAAACTTCATAAAAATTGTACAACCATCTTCTCCGACGATGAACCAACCTATTTTACTATGGATATTATAAGTCTCACATCAGTTGAGGAGGAGAATGAAACCCTCACGATAAGGGGGTGGAAACCTCCTCTACCAAGACGTGTTTTGCTTGGGCGAGCAACTCGTTTGGTGAAAACAAAATCGTGAGTTCCTGGATGGGTGACCCATCGAGGATGAAGCGAATAATATTTTGGTATGGTTTACGTGGGCTATTACCAATTATACTAGAGCTAGGGACTGGACCGATGTGCCCGCGAGGACGCTAGGCTCCGTAAAGGGGTGGAGATGTAAGTTTCACATTGGTTGAGGGGAGAACAAAACCCACCTTATGAGGAGGTAGAAACCTCCTCTCCTAAGATACGTTTTGCTTGGGCGAGCAACTCATTGAATGAAAACAAAAGCTATGAGTTTTTGGATGGGCAACCTATCGAGGGTAAAGTGGACAATATCTTTGTGCGATTTAAGTGGGTTGTTACATCGGTTATATGTAAGTCCCAAATTAGTTTAGGGGAAGAACAAAATCCTCCGATTAAAGGAATGGAAACCACCTCTACTAAGATGTTTTTTTGCATGGGCAAGCAACTCGTTAGGTGAAGACAAAACCGTGAGTTCCTAGATGGGTGACCCATCAGGGGCGAAACAAACAATATCTTGTTATGGTTTATGTGAGCTATTACAGATGGTATCAAAGCCAGGGACCGGACAGATGTGCCAGCGAGGGCGCCGCGCTCCGTAAGAGGGGTGAAGATGTAAGTACCACATCGGTTGAGGGGGAGAACAAAACCCTCCTTATAGGAGGGGTGAAAACCTCCTCTACGAAGACGTGTTTTACCTGGGCAAGAAAGTCGTTTGTTGAAAATAAAACCATAAATTCCTGGATGGACAACTTATCGGGGGCGAAGCAGATAATATCTCGGTACAATTTACATGGGCTATTACAAATGCAATCTTTAACACTAGTGACACCACAAACTAAAGCAATAGACAAATCTGAAGCAATTCAGATTTCGCAAGTGGAAGAACAACCACTAAATACATTCAAAAGTATTCAAAAACTAAAGAAATAATGGATAATTCAACTAGTTTGTAAACTTCACATCATTGAGTCATATTAGCAAACATTATTTGTCGTTATTTCACAATAGAGAATCATTGTGTAAAGTAGTGTTGTGTCTTGATTAATTGTTATAAATGTAACCGCAAATGCTTAGTTAAGACAAGATATTGTGTTATGTTGTGTATTATGTAATAAAAAGCATGGTATTGAAAAATATTGTGTGATTTTAGTGTATTATGTCATATTACCAAACATTGTGAGTTGTTGTGTAAGGTAGTGATGCGTAGCTTCGAGTAGTTGTTAAAAGTGTAAACTGTAATGCTTAGTTAACACACTAGATTGTGTCATGTTGTGTATTATGTAATAAGAAGCATGTTGTTAAGAATATTGTATGATTTGGCATCATTGTGTTATATTAGCAAATAACGTGTCCTGTTGTGTCATTATAGGGCATCATTGCGTAAAGTAGTGTTGTATCTTTGATTAGTTGTTAAGAGTGTTAATTGTAATGCTTAATTAGCACAATAAGTTGTGTCATGTTTTGTATTGTGTAATAAGAAGCATGTTGTTGAAGAATATTGTGTGATTTGGCATCAGTCATATTAGCAAACAATGTGTCTTGTTGTGTCATAATAATGCATCATTGTGTAAATAGTGTTACATCACTTTGATTAGTTGTTAAGAGGTAAATTGTAATGCTTAGTTACACAATAGATTTTTTGTTTTGCAGATGAAATGGAAAATATTATGGAGCATGATATGATGATCAAGTCTTTTATATAAAGCAGAAGACAAGGAGAAACAGAAAAGCTTAGGTAGGAATAGATTAAAACTTAGACTTTCTATTGCTTTTTTATCTTGGTTTGACACAAGAAAATGGTACTTTGAAGTTGACAACAGTACACTAGCTATACTTTAAAGTAGGCTTTAGTAGTTATAAACACTAAATTACCATGGTTTAAAGTTAATATTTGCATATTAGATTAACTAGCTATATTGCGGATTGTGCATTGCAATATTTGGTTATATCATGTTTTTTTTTTGTTGTTTCTAGATGTGTATTGCCTTGCGTACATGTTGTATCTGTTTTGAGATATAAATATTATAGGTTGATTAGAATACATGTTGCACTTGCCATTGTTTTGAGTAATAGAGTTTCAACAAACCATTCTTGTTAGGTTAATTGGCAGGCTAAGACTTACCCATGAAAATGCAGGAACCATCTACCATTAAAATTCTTAGCGGCACTCCCCATGAATAGTAGGTTAATAGATAATCCAATATTTCCCAAGTATTTTAACGGTTTGGGTACATTTGCTTGTTTATTTTTGACACAAAACCCACAATGTTGACAGCCTCAACATGAAGTAGAACAAAACAAAAACTTCAATGTTATGTTGAAGAAAGTTCAACATAAATATAAATCATCATTCTTCGTAGAGTACAACTAAGATATGGGAAAAAATAATATTTTGGTACAAAATTGCAAGTTGAGACTACTTAAAACTATGTAAAAAAATTCAAGGATTCAACACAAGCGTCGACAAGGAAAAAAATATTTAATTTGTGACAAGTGAAAATATTAAGAAGAGCAAAATATTGATTAAAGAACGGATGCAAGCCAAACCAAAAAAGGAAAGATTTTTTTTCAAAATGGTAAATTTCGGAGAAAAAAATGAAAATGGTTATTTGACCAGAATAATATGGTTAATGGTAATATCGTCCTTCTCAAAAGCTGTCACACCCTCAAAATCCACTTGCGGAGTTTTACCGCGAGGCGTGTGACAAACCAGGATCACAGTCAATAGTTACTCAGAACGACTCTATATGCCATAACATAACAAAATCAACCAAAATACCAACGTTAAGTAATGCGGAAGCGTTTTTGAAAACAACCCAAGTCAATAAAGTATAACTCATGGCAAAACAGGTGCCAAACCAAAAAGTAAACCATAATTGTTAAAATGTCACATTGTCTTGAAGCATAATGTCTTAAATGAAGTGAACCGTGCAGTGCTCCTATGGCAAGCAAGTTAAGGACCTGAGAAAAGCATATTAAAGTGTCAACACATAGGTTGGTGAGTTCAAGAGTTTGAGTTCAATAAACATGTAAACAGTTGCGATAAATATAAGCAGTGTATGGTAATAGATAGCTAGTCTATTATCAACAAATATTAATACATAGTGATTTTGCAATTGAAGCTGACTGTGATAGTTGTTGCCTCCTGTCACGACTTACCATGTCGTGACAATGATCAATAGGACAAATTGCACCCGGTTGACCTCGAGTCACACAGGTGGGGCTCGTCAGACCCAGTAGTACTACCCAAGTTTCCCCGCTATTAAATATTAACAATTCAAAAGTGTGAGGACTTTTCTCATGGTAAACAGCACTATATTAATATTATACACAACTTAAATAATGAAAGCGTTCGTATAAATACCAGTATGCTATCTCCCCCAAAAGAGATTAAGTAAAGAGTGGGGCATGAACTCACCTGATGTATGCAAAGTACTTAGGGTTTATTTTGAGAAACGAGAGAATAGCCAACCTTCACAGGTTACCTAGATCATGTGAGTACATAAGTACGTGTAAATAAAAGACATGTGAAACCCTAATCATACCCAAAATCAAAGACTCAAGCTTCCAGACGAATAGACACGTTTGACCTAGTTGACCCGTTTGACCCGTTGGTGACATTATGATTTATAATTCAAACAAAGCCAATGAGCACATACAACATACATGATAAGCATTCAAACAGTATCATACATATGCTATATCAACCCGGTGTATCACCTAGATCATCATACAATCAACTACTATACAAGTCATGCGAATCTAGCACATTAACATAACCATTAGCTACAAAACAACTAACATGTCATACAAGGTTCAACCATTCATCACATGCCATTTGAAGCCACTCACGACTTCACATCCTAAACCCTGCCAATCCCACTAAGTAGGGGGGGCCTCAGATCCGCACGCGTGTATAATGATCACAACCAAATTCTTTAAGCATATACATTGCATCCACAACATCACAACAATCAATTACCAGACCCAAGCATGATGTCCTACTACTACACAACCTCCAAACCATACATGATTACCAATTCCAATATCACCCATGATCATCCAAACATGCCATACAACTAATTTAACACGTTCTATTACACTAGGATCCATCCTTGAACATATTAGCAAGTTTCTATCATCTCAAACATGATCACAACATCATACTTCAACATTTACACAAATAAAGTTTCCCTTTTGGGAAAGAACATCCAAAGTCTATCAAACATCCAAGGTATGCATGAATTCATCAATAATATACCAATTCAAGCTCATACTAACATCTAGACATGATCAACAACACTAAAAACCTCAATCCAACATCTTCATAAACAAAAGTTTCTACTTTTGGTAAGCTATGATCAACATCATCAAATTAAAGATTTCTAGCATTCATAATATCAATCTAGCATCTAATTATCATCATGAACCCATCCATAACATCAATCCATCAATAATTCAACATTTCATGCAAAATAAAGTTACTATTCTTAGTAACCTATGAACAATGCATCAAAATCCCAACTTTCTTGCATAATCAACGTATTCTAACATTCATACAACCCAATTATTATCAAACATTCATCAAACAATCATCCATCATGCATAATCAAGCCATTTTCGAATTAGGGTTTGCTTAACACCAAAATTCATGATCAATCCACTAAAAACATAGAATTCTTGCATAATCGACGTTAACTAACATGTATACAATCTAACTAACATGTTAACATCATCAACCAACATCAATTCGACCTCATGAAGGTCCATTTACGAATTAGGGTTCGGCCCTAAACAAAACTCACAAAAACGTGAAAAATCTAACCTTTAAACGTGTTATAGCTTGTAATTGATGATTCCAACAAGTTATTGCTTGAAATCGATCCAATTCGTGTTCCCTTGCTTGTTCTTGGCTGATTTCGCAATGGTGAAGGTGCTTAGAGGTTGTTTGCGGCCGAAGGGGTTTTGGCTAGGTTTTGGTTTTTTAATTAATTTAATTTACATATTTACCCTTTAAACCCTTGTGTTTTGGTATTTTATAAAAACTAAGCTTTAAACTCTTTGTAAAGTGTTTTTAACTTCATAATATAAAGAATAAACTTATAAAGTTCATTATATATCTTATCTTTATAAAAACCAAGACATACGAATAAATAGACACGTTTCCCGTTACGCGATAAATTCTTTAATTAACCGTTTATAAATGTGTAAACACATAAACATAACCCAATACTCACATAATCACTTAGATTCACATCAAATTAACATTATTCATTATTATTAGGTCACCAACGTTCAACGACAACTAGTGTGTGCTCACGACACGTGTTTACAAGACTTAACGAACTAACGGAGTTTGGTAACGGAAATTTACCGGATGTCACATTATCCCCATGTTGAAAGAATTTTCGTCCCGAAAATTGCGTTACATGGTGAGAGTGTTCCATCACTGGTTTCCATCACTGGTCTACTGCATTGGCACACAGAAATCGAAATCGTGTGAGTTTTGGATGAGTTGTCACATCATCCCCATGTTGAAAGAAATTTCGTCCCGAAATTTAAATCAATACCTTCGTCTGCTGGCATCGTTCCTTCGAATAGTTGAGGGTACTTAAGCTTCATTTGATCTTCCCGTTCCCATGTGAATTCCGGTCCACGTCGCGAATTCCAACGGATCTTGACAATGGGTATTTTGCTTTGCTTAAGTGTTTTCACCTCACGGTCCATCACCTCCACTGGTTCCTCAATAAAACGCAATTGTTCATCCACTTGAATTTCTTCTAGTGGACGACCGTCGTTTCATCAGTTATGCACTTCTTCAAGTTTGACACGTGAAATACATCATGAATTCCACTTAGCGAATCAGGTAGGGCTAATCGATAGGCTACTGGACCTACTCTTTCCACAATCTCAAATGGTCCAACGTACCTCGGATTTAGTTTCCCTCGTTTACCAAACCGAACTACGCCTTTCCATGGTGAGACTTTCAACAAAACCTTGTCACCAACCTGAAACTCTAAAGGTTTCCGTCTCTTGTCAGCATAACTCTTTTGCCTGTCTCGCGCTGCAGCCATACGGTTCCGTATCTGTATAATTTTCTCAGTCGTCTCATGAATTAACTCGGACCTGTTATTTGACTATCACCAATTTCCGCCCCAGCAAACCGGTGATCGACATTTTCTCCCGTACAACGCCTCGAAAGGTGCTGCTTGTATACTAGTGTGATAACTGTTATTATAAGAAAACTCCACCAATGGCAGGTGAATTTCCCAGTTAGTCCCAAGTCAATCACACAAGCACGTAGCATATCCTCCAACGTCTGTATAGTACGCTCACTCTGACCATCCGTCTGTGGATGATATGCAGTACTCATATCCAAACGTGTACCCAAGGATTTCTGCAATGATTGCCAGAAATGTGACGTGAACGAGCGTCACGGTCAGAGATAATTGAGATCGGTACCCCGTGTCTCGAAACGATCTCCTTGAGGTACAGGCGAGTTAACTTCTCCATCTTGTCGGTTTCCTTTATTGCAAGGAAATGAGCAGACTTTGTCAATCGATCCACAATAACCCATATCGTGTCACAACCAGTACTAGTCCGGGTAGTTTAGTAATAAAGTCCATGGAGATTTGTTCCCATTTCCACATTGGAATCTCGGTTGTTGTAATAGTCCAGATGGTTTTTGATATTCCACTTTTACTTTTGAGCAGGTCAAACACTTGCTCACATACGTAGCTACATCCGCTTTCATGTTAGGCCACCAATAGTGAGCCTTTAGGTCATGGTACATCTTGTCGGATCCAGGATGTATAGAATACTTAGATTTGTGTGCCTCGCTCATAACTAAATCTCTCAGATTTCCATGAACAGGCACCCAAAGTCATCCATGAAATATCGAATTCCATCCTCTTTCATCACTAGCTGCTTATCCATTCCCCTTAACAATTCAGAACCAATATTTTCCACCTTTAAAGCTTCCATTTGTGCCTCCTTAACTTGTTCGGGTAGTTGGGTACTGATAGTAAGCTGTAAAGCTCGCACCCGTCGGGGTTTAGCTGTTTCCTTTCTGCTTAAAGCATCGGCAACTACGTTCGCCTTTCCCGGATGATACTTAATTGCGCAATCATAATCATTTAGTAGTTCACCCAACGTCGCTGCCTCATATTCAACTCTTTTTGCTCAAAGATATGTTGAAGACTCTTATGATCGGTGTAGATAGTGCACTTGGTACCGTACAAATAATGTCTCCAGATCTTTAAGGCAAAAACTACTGCGCCCAATTCTAAGTCATGGGTTAGTATAGTTCTTCTATGCACCTTTAGTTGTTCGAGGCGTAAGCTATCACCTTGTCTCGTTGCATCAAGACGCAACCCAATCCTTGAATGGATGCATCGCAATACACCACAAAGTCATCTGTTCCCTCGGGTAGTGCTAATATCGGGGCAGTACAGAGTTTTTGTTTTAATAATTAGAAAGCTGATTCTTGACTCTCAGCCTATTTGTATGTCGTTCCTTTGTGAGTCAAGGCCGTGAGAGGTTGTGCGATCTTAGAAAATCCTTCTATGAATCGGCGGTAATATCCTGCTAATCCAAGAAATTATCTTATCTCACTTGGTGTTTTGGGTGTAGTCCAATTCTTTATCGCCTCAATCTTGGCAGGATCAACGTGTATTCCTTTCTCATTAACAATATGACCTAGGAATTGTACCTCTCTTATCCGAAAATCACACTTTGAGAATTTAGCATACAGCTGCTCATTTTTCAACAGTTCCAATCATTCGTAAGTGCTCTTCATGCTCCTCCTTGGTCCTAGAGTATCAGTATATCATCGATGAACACAATGACAAACTGATCAAGATAAGGTTTGCACACGCGGTTCATGAGGTCCATGAACACAGCAGGTGCATTAGTCAACCAAAAGGCATGACCAAGAACTCATAATGACCATAACGAGTACGAAATGCAGTCTTGGGATATCTTCTCTCTCGAACTCTGAGTGAATGATAACCAGATCTCAAGTCAATCTTCGAGTAATAGCTTGATCCTTGAAGCTGATCGAACAAGTCGTCGATACGAGTAAAGGGTATCGGTTCTTGACTGTACTTTGTTTAACTCTCGATAATCGATGCACATTCGAAAGGTACCTCCTTCTTCTTAACAAAGAGTACAGGAGCTCCCCAAGGTGATGTACTAGGTCGAATAAAAACCTTATCCAAAAGCTCCTGAAGTTGTGACGACAACTCCTGTAGTTCGTTTGGTGCTAATCGATAAGGTGCTCTAGCAATCGGAGCTGCGCCGGGAGTCAACTCAATCTGGAATTCCACTTGGCGGTGCGGTGGTAATCCGGAAGATCTTCTGGGAACACCTCCGGAAAGTCGCGTACTACGGGAATATCCTCCATCTCTTTTCTTCCTTTTGCTTATCGGTTACAAGTGCTAGGATAGCCACGCGGCCCTTTCGTAACAACTTTTGAGCTTTCATATACGAGATGATGCCTATCACAGCACCACTCCTATCACCTTTGACAGTAAGAATTTGATCACCAACCGGGATCCGTATAATCTTCTCGTGACATATGACTTCCGCTTGCTTGCTAGAGAGCCAATCCATGCCTATCACAACATTAAAACTCCCAGCGTAACAGGCATGAGATCTATAGCGAAAGTATGACCAGCAAGTTCTATCCTACAGTCTTTAAGGATATGTGTTACACGGATTTGTTTACCGTCGGCTAATTCCACAGTGTACTTAGATTCTAAAGCAGAGGGTATATCACTTAAAAGACTACAGAATTTTAAGGACACAAAACTCCTATCGGCTCCGTATCAAATAGTACCGTAGCAAAAAACCATTAACAGGGAATCTACCAGTAACAGTTGGGGATCATTTAGAGCCTCACCTGAGCCAATGACGAAGGCTCTCCCTTTGGCTCCATCTCTATTGCCGCCATTTCCAGTGCCATTTCCACCATTGTTGTTATTATTGCCATTGTTGTTGTTATTCCCATGATTATTGGTGTTGTTGTTGTTGTTGCCATTTCCGTTCCTTCTCAGTTGTGGGCAGTTTCGTTTGTAATGCCCTTCTTTCCCACACTCAAAACAACCCTTGGGAGTTTCTTGAGGTTGTTGTGGCCTCCTCATTAGTTCACCACGCAATCCTTCGCAGCGTGTCCAATCTTTCCACAACGTTGACACTTGAAGCTATCACACCGCCCCACGTGGTGGTAGTTACACCGTGGGCATTTAGGATGTCTGCCGCCGTAACCGCTGGGTCCTGGTTATTTGGGGCATTTGGTTGAAATTGCGGTTATTAACGAACCGCCGCTGTTGCTGCTGAGCTGGTTGTTGTTGCTGTTGGGATTGTTGTTGACCGCCAGACGATGATGATGATGATTTGTTGTTGCTGTTGCTGGGAGCATCCCACTTCCTTTTGTTGTCGGGCACGTCACACAGCGCCCCGTTTGGGTAGACGCCCTTGGCTACCGCCTGGTCAGTAAGTTTATGAGCAATCTGGATGGCCTGCTGGTCGTAGTCGGGTTAGAAGCCGTTACCATACTTTGGATTTCAGGCACCAATCCTCGTATGTAGTGCTCGATTCTCTTGTGTGTCTCATTAACCATTCCTGGACCAATGTGGCCAGCTCATGAGTACGGGTTGTATAAGCCTCAATTTCTGAACCCTTCATCTTGAGCTGCCAGAATTCCATCTCCAACTTTTGCACCTCATTTCGAGGACAGTACTCCTCGATCATCATATCCTTGAACTCATTCCAGGGGAGTCCATTGCCATCGCTTGTCCAAGCATCTGGACTTGCGCATTCCACCATGACAGGGCAGCACCCTCCAATGTCCCGGTGGCATACTTTACTTGATCCGCCGGTGGACAGACATTTGGAGAAAACGGACTCAGTCTTCTCAAACCAGCGTACCAGCCCTACAGCACCCTCTGTACCGCTGTAGGTGTGGTTTGCAGTCCATGAAGGACTTGTATGTACACACTGGTGGTCCTGTTTTAACACAACACACGTTAATCAAACATCCCCTATAGTTATAAAGGATATCAGATTTGTTTTTCTATCACTGTTTACCTGCTGGCTGACCCGCATGGGCAGCAGCCACTGCAGCCTGAACATGCTCATTAATTAGGGCAGCCAATTCCGCAGGAGTCATGTTAATAGCACCACCACCCTGTTCTCCGGTGCCACGTCCACAGTCCACGTCCACGACCACGTCCAAGTCCACGTCCACGAGCGTCCATTCTTTTCACTTTATATTCACAAACAATAATGAGTAACATCATACACATTTAACTCATTGAAGCGTAGTAAACAGTAAAGAAAGAAATAACATATCATCACAACACAACATTCTTAACAAAAATAATAACCAAAGTAAATAAATTGCAATAAGTCAAAACGTATTTAGCAATGTCAAAATTGAAGTTTTGTCGTTCGTGTGGGGAAACAACCCTTCCCACATAGGTTTCAAAAGAGAAACACTACGTTAGTCTAAGTCATATAAAGAAGTCAATCGACAATGTCTGACCCATCACTATCATCCTCCATCTCCTCGGTTCTCTTCCTCGGGTCCCTCCTCGGATCCTCCTCATCCTCAGAGTCTGCGGCAGGAGCAGGAGCTATAGCAATCTGGAGTGCTGCTAGTTGAGCTTCTAATATGGCAATCCTATTATCGGCTATGGCGTCCCGCTGTTCACGAGCAGTCACGCGTCTTGGAGTGCCATAACACCATCTTGCATATGGTGACAACCGTTCAGCGTCTTCCCGTGTTCTTCCTTGAGTTCGTCCAATTGATGTCTCAGGTTGTACACCTCTTGCTGTAGTGTACAGACATCACTCGTGAGTCGTCTTACGCGATGCTGTTCAGTATCCAATGCAGCCATCAGTGCAGCAATCAGTTGCTCGTTAGACTGCGTCGTTCGTGGGAGTGAAGGCATGGGTTGATTGGCATTGTTCCTAGTCCTTGGCTTTAGGACAGGTACGCGTTCCCTAAACATGATATGGTCAACAAACCTAGGATAAGAACGCCAGTCACGCGGGGGGTCCCGCTTCATCAACGCGAATGGTGATCCCAGTCAATCTCTCTCGGGGATAAGCCAGTCTGGGCAATCGAATCCATCATCAGGTACAGGTGCGGGAGGTGGGGATTCAGATCGTGTAGGTGATTCGGGTTGTTTACCCGGAGCTCTTGAAGACGATGCCATGCTGCAGATAATGTGATGCGTATGCCAATGAGTGTACAGTCGATGGAAAAGAAACAGGTAACTACTAACTGTGCGGTTATAGTCTAGTGGTATGCAACCTAGTTCCCTAACCAATGGCTCTGATACCAATCTGTCACGCCCTCAAAATCCACTTGCGGAGTTTTCCGCGAGGCGTGTGACAAACCAGGATCACAGTCAATAGTTACTCAGAACGACTCTATATGCCATAACATAACAAAATCAACCAAAATACCAACGTTAAGTAATGCGGAAGCGTTTTTGAAAACAACCAAGTCAATAAAGTATAACTCATGGCAAAACAGGTGCCAAACCAAAAAGTAAACCATAATTGTTAAATGTCACATTGTCTGAAGCATATGTCTTAAATGAGTGAACCGTGCAGTGCTCCTATGGCAAGCAAGTTAAGGACTGAGAAAAGCATATTAAAGTGTCAAACATAGGTGGTGAGTTCAAGAGTTTGAGTTCAATAAACATGTAAACAGTTGCGATAAATATAAGCAGTGTATGGTAATAGATAGCTAGTCTATTATCAACAAATATTAATACATAGTGATTTTGCAATTGAAGCTGACTGTGATAGTGTTGCCTCCTGTCACGACTTACCATGTCGTGACAATGATCATAGGACAAATTGCACCCGGTTGACCTCGAGTCACACAGGTGGGGCTCGTCAGACCCAGTAGTACTACCCAAGTTTCCCCGCTATTAAATATTAACAATTCAAAAGTGTGAGGACTTTTCTCATGGTAAACAGCACTATATTAATATTATACACAACTTAAATAATGAAAGCGTTCGTATAAATACCAGTATGCTATCTCCCCCAAAAGAGATTAAGTAAAGAGTGGGGCATGAACTCACCTGATGTATGCAAAGTACTTAGGGTTTATTTTGAGAAACGAGAGAATAGCCAACCTTCACAGGTTACCTAGATCATGTGAGTACATAAGTACGTGTAAAATAAAGACATGTGAAACCTAATCATAACCCAAAAGCAAAGACTCAAGCTTCCAGACAAATAGACACGTTTGACCTAGTTGACCCGTTTGACCCGTTGGTGACATTATGAGTTATAATTCAAACAAAGCCAATGAGCACATACAACATACATGATAAGCATTCAAACAGTATCATACATATGCTATATCAACCCGGTGTATCACCTAGATCATCATACAATCAACTACTATACAAGTCATGCGAATCTAGCACATTAACATAACCATTAGCTACAAAACAACTAACATGTCATACAAGGTTCAACCATTCATCACATGCCATGTGAAGCCACTCACGACTTCACATCCTAACCCTGCCAATCCCACTAAGTAGGGGCCTCAGATCCGCACCGTGTATAATGATCACAACCAATTCTTTAAGCATATACTTGCATCCACAACATCACAACAATCAATTACCAGACCCAAGCATGATGCCTACTACTACACAACTCAAACCATCATGATTACCAATTCCAATTATCACCCATGATCATCCAACATGCCATACAACTAGTTTAACACGTTCTATTACACTAGGATCCATCCTTGAACATATTAGCAAGTTCCTATCATCTCAAACATGATCACAACATCATACTTCAACATTTACACAAATAAAGTTTCCCTTTTGGGAAAGAACATCAAAGTCTATCAAACATCCAAGGTATGCATGAATTCATCAATAATATACCACATTCAAGCTCATACTAACATCTAGACATGATCAACAACACTAAACACCTCAATCCAACAATCTTCATAAACAAAAGTTTCTACTTTTGGTAAGCTATGATCAACATCATCAATTAAAGATTTCTAGCATTCATAATATCAATCTAGCATCTAATTATCATCATGAACCCATCCATAACATCAATCCATCAATAATTCAACATTTCATGCAAAATAAAGTTACTATTCTTAGTAACCTATGAACAATGCATCAAAATCCCAACTTTCTGCATAATCAACGTATTCTAACATTCATACAACCCAATTATCATCAACAATTCATCAAACAATCATCCATCATGCATAATCAAGCCATTTTCGAATTAGGGTGTTGCTTAACACCAAAATTCATGATCAATCCACTAAAAACATAGAATTCTTGCATAATCGACGTTAACTAACATGTATACAATCTAACTAACATGTTAACATCATCAACCAACATCAATTTCGACTCATGAAGGTCCATTTACGAATTAGGGTTCGGCCCTAAACAAAAACTCACAAAACGTGAAAAATCTAACCTTTAAACGTGTTATAGCTTGTGATTGATGATTCCAACAAGTTATATGCCTGAAATCGATCAATTTCGTGTTCCCTTGCTTGTTCTTGGCTGATTTCGCAATGGTGAAGGTGCTTAGAGGTTGTTTGCGGCCGAAGGGGGGTTTGGCTAGGGTTTGGGTTTGTTTTAATTAATTTAATTTACATATTTACCTTTAAAACCCTTGTGTTTTGGTATTTATAAAAACTAAGCTTTAAACTCTTGTAAAGTGTTTTTAACTTCATAATATAAAGATATAAACTTATAAAGTTCATTATATATCTTATTTTTATAAAAACACAAGACATACGAATAAACAGACACGTTTCCGCGTTACGCGATAAATTCTTTAATTAACCGTTTATAAATGTGTAAACACAAAACATAACCCAATACTCACATAATCACTTAGATTCACATCAAATTAACATTATTCATTATTATTAGGTCACCAACGTTCAACGACAACTAGTGTGTGCTCACGACACGTGTTTACAAGACTTAAGGAACTAACGGAGTTTGGTAACGGAAATTTACCGGATGTCACAAAAGCAGTTTCTTCACAATCTCAAACTTCCTATAATTGTTGTCAGTCAATGTTAGATACAACTCTTGGCAGGAGTTGTTTCAGTAACTCCGTTACCATCTCCGTCTAATCTATTTACCTCCATTATTATTTCCGTCTGCTCTGTTTATCACTATTTCTTGCTTTAATAAAACAAGGAACTCCTCCCGCTGGAGCAATTTCTCACCCATTAAAGCTAATAAAGAAACCGCTACCAGCAGTAACTGCTTCTCCCTCAACCAAATAAACTGAGAGAAGCGATTTCTTACCTATTAAAGCTTATCTCTCCTACTTCTCCTCAAACAATTAAAAACAAAAATTGCTCCTGGATATTGTTTATTTTTTGGTAGCTCTTGAATATTAACTGCAATAAGCTCTTTGGAGGAGAAATGAGTCTAATGATTTTTTCATGTTCTTCAACACACCTTCAAATTTTCCCGGATCATTGGTTGCAATAACATTTTTTCATCGTTACACTTTGCACGTTCCTTTTGAGAATGAGGATCCATTGGCTCTTGAACAAAATACATATGACACATTTTTGCATTCTTTATGTATTTATATATAGGGCAAAAAGAATAGTTTTTTTTATTATGTAATATTTAATATTAAATTCTAATAGTTTCTTGTTTTTATTTTTTTGAAGAGAAGCAAGAGAGATCAGCTTTAATAAGTAAGAAACTGCTCTTCTCTTTGGTTAAGGGAGAAGCAACTCCTGCTAGGGGCGGTTTCTTTATTAGCTTTAATGGATGAGAAACTGTTCCTTGCAGGAGCAGTTTCTTGTTTTATTAAAGCAAGATGGAGATGGTAATGGTGGTAAACAGACTTGACAAAGATGGTAACGAAGTTACTGAATCCTCTCCTACCAAAATTTATTTTTAACATTGACTAACAACTCAATTATTGGGAGTTTAAGATTATGAAGAAATTACTCTTGGAAATGACAATATTACCACTAACCATATTATTCTGATCAAATAACCATTTTTCATTTTTTTCCAAAATATACTATTTTGAGAAAAAAAACTCCATCATTGTCATCTCTAGCAGCTTGATCGGTGTTGATTTGCATCATATCCCTAACGTTATTGAAATGAAATGAAACCCTAAATTTCTTCATTATATCTTAACTTTGAAAAATCAACTCTGTTGAACCTCATTCAATGACTCCATCGGCTGGCGGAATTAACAAATTAAAATCAACTTGATGTTCAATCGAAAAATTAACGTTCGAAAAATGTTCGTTTCGATTTTTCACTTGGTTGTAAACGAGCCGATCGGCTCATTTCAGTTTAGAAACGAGTCAAGCACGAGCAAATGTCAGTTTGGCTCGGCTCGGCTCGTGAATAGCTCCGGTCTACACAAAAAGAAACCCAAAATTTTAGTGAACAAGGTAGTTTAGGAAAAGAAATATGAATGGACCGTCCCAGTAAAATGACCACAAGATAAGACATTCGAAAACCTTAAAGCTGTGACCTTAATGCAAAATACTTCTCTCCGTCACAATATCATATGATCATGTTATTAAATGCACACCGACAAGCAAGAAGTCAGGTTTAACGTCGGATCCTGACTTTAAAAAGATTGCTTGATACACAATCTTCTTTTTCCTTGACCCGCTTCGCATCTTTCTCTCGGCGTTTGCGCATTCATTCATATTTATACCCAAATAGATTATAGATCTGCTCTACATCTTCTTCAAAATCACAGTGAATTCGTAAAATGCCGACCAAATCACTGATTTTGCACGGCGTCGCCGCCGCGGCTCTAGCCGCCGGTGCTCACGCTTTCTTCTACTACCGCCGGTCCGCCACCGTGTTTCGGAGTCGAGTTGTCGGCATTATTCCAGCCCGATTCGCTTCTTCACGGTTTCACGGGAAACCCCTCGTTGAGATCCTCGGCAAACCCATGATCCAAGTGGGTTTAAGTTCACAATTCAACTATTGGTCTCATTGATTAGAATTTACTGTAAAATTGACTAATTGTAGTGTTGAGATACTGAATTTGAGTTGAATTTTCAGAGCATTTTCGTATGACGTCAACGAATGTGTATTGTAGTTGATGCTAATTGCTTAGATGTGACGAAGTTGGTGATTATTTAGCTCACAGTTTTGGGTTTTCATTTGCTTTTAACAGAGAACTTGGGAGAGAGCAAAGATGGCGACAACATTGGATCGTGTTAGTAAGTATTTGAAATGTTTGATGTTTGTAATCAGTTTGAAATGGGTCATTGTATGAAAGAATTGTTTCTTTTATAGACATGTGTTGAGAATTCATAGGTTTAATACACGATATGTTTCCAATTTGCAAGGAATTATGTTAAGAAATCCCTCAATACTTAGCTATATAGGTTCCAATTAATCTTTCCATGTGATAAAACTGATTTATGTTCAAATTTGGTAGCTGAATTGAATATTGTTGTTGCTGTAGTTGTAGCAACGGATGATGAAAAGATTGCAGAATGCTGTCGCGGGTTTGGTGCTGATGTAATAATGACTGCAGAATCATGCAGAAATGGTATGAGATTAGGTTTATTATTAGGATCTGTCAATTAGGAGATAGTATTATATGTGTGTGTCAATCGTAGGAGCCGAAAGGTGTAGTGAAGCACTTCAAAAGCTTGACAAGAAGTATGATATTGTTGTCAATATTCAAGGAGATGAACCTCTTATTGAACCTGAAATAATTGATGGGATTGTCAAAGCTTTGCAGGTATCACATGCTGACCAAATTCTTTAAAAAAAGTATACATTTTATTATATATATTGTTTGAATATACTAAGTTGTGCCATTTGCAGACCACCCCAGATGCAGTTTTCAGCACTGCAGTAACATCTTTAAAACCAGAAGATGCTTTTGACCCAAATCGTGTTAAATGTGTGGTTGATAATCGTGGTTATGCAATCTACTTTTCTCGTGGGCTGATCCCTTCTAACAAGTTCGTCTTTCTATGATCTTCGAGTTCTGGTCACCTTAACATTTTCCATTTGTTATCCTGATATTGAACGTCTTTTTATGTTCTTATTATCCAGGTCAGGGAAAGTTAATCCTGAATTCCCATATAATCTTCATCTTGGTATTCAGGTACCTGATAAATTAGAATTTTCATGATGTATATTTATGAATTCGGTACATCAACAAGTGTAGTAATCTCATAATCTTGTTTCTTAGAGCTATGATTCAGAATTTTTAAAGATTTATCCGGATCTGACTCCAACTCCATTGCAACTGGAAGAAGATTTGGAACAACTTAAAGTTCTTGAGAATGGTTACAAGATGAAGGTACTGAAAGCTGTTATTTTTTTACAAAATAGTGTAGTTTTATAATATATATTTAAAAAACAAAACTTCGAGGAGTAGTGCTGTGGTAAGCACCTATTTCTTCTCTTAGTAGAGTTCTCATATTTGAACCCTGCTTCCACTGGTTTCTGCCATAACCAAGAAGGCCAACGTTTTCTCACAGACCAAAGAAAAAAAGATTTGAAAATTGAAATATGATGAAAGTTTTTTTTCTTTAATCCTTGCAGGTAATAAAAGTGGATCATGATGCTCATGGTGTAGATACTCCGGAAGATGTAGCGAAGATAGAAAGTTTTATGCGTGAAAGGAATTTGTCTTAGCCTCGTTTCAGGTTTCAAAGAAGGTTTTTGCTGCCAAAATCTTGATGATTTCATCACTTTATTGTTTGTTTTCAGTTTGTTCATTTTCTTGATTGTAATTTATCTCATCACATTAGTGTCTGTTTTCAGTTTGTTCATTTTCTTGATTGTAACTTTGAAACTGATGTATATTTCTAGTGTATTTGTTTTAGATTTTGAGAATACTCTAATTGTAGAAAGTTTTTACTTCAAAATTACTTGTTATATATTTGTAATTTCAATCTGATGTTAATAAAGTTATTCATTTGTACGCAATAAAGAAAGAACAAGAACCAAATTTGACGCTAATTATTTTTTTTCCGGTTAGATTTGTGTATTCATCTTCTTTTGAGATTTTTGTGCACTCGGCATTTTACTCAGACATATTCTTTCTCCATGATAAGTTTCTACGGCTTTTGAGTTACAAGTGAAGCACATGAACCTTAGAGAATAAGTAAAGATATGTAGAAAGCAGAGCTAGTGATTAGAAACCTTTGGTGTGTATTTAATACTTATAACTTATGAAATTGCATAAATGTATAACTTAATAACTTATAACTTATGAAATTGTGTAATCTTAGTTCATAGAACGACATTTGTATAAGACTTTAATATTTGTACTGTTTGTCTTTGATTTCCGTAAATGTGACACGACAACCCATTTTAGGTTGGGGTTTACATTTGCACATTCTTTTGATTAAGGAATCCACATGCTCATTTTGTCTTATTTTCAATAGAGTAGTTGTCTTTTTCTTTTTTTTTTGTTGCGAACGTCTAGATCTTGTTTAACTTTACTTTACTCTTTAAATCTTTATCTACATGTTCAATATCTTTATCTCTCATTACAAATGACCATTTATCAATTTCGTATATTGTACTACCTACAATAGGTTGTGATTTGTACGCCAACTTGTTACAGAACACACAAGCTCTATTCTTTCATCTCAATTGAATTTGACAGGAAGATTTTGATTCAGGTAGTAATTATATAAAGTGTAGCTCTTTTATATGCACAACAAACACTCGCTTTTTACAAACTCAATCAAAACTTGTTAATTTAAACAACACACAAATAGTCACTGACACAAACCTTTTAAGAAGCCAACACCCAAATATTTAAGTTGATTAACAAGTATTTGAACATTGTGTTAATAAATGTGTACATAATCCAAGTATGTAGAGTCTGATGTCGATCATTTCCATACGAGTACCGAGACTAACAAATATTTTTTCTTATGGGTCATATAAAATAAATGAACCCTCTTTTGTTCTATGTTTGATCGAGAAGGAAAGAAACAACAGTGCAGATCCCCCTAAAAATGTCGATTCCTTTTATTCTTTTTATGACCAATAACGGACCGGTTGTTTTTGTATTTTAATAAAACATTAATAGCCCAATATTGAAGATAGAAGTCCAAAATTAACTAAATAAACTCAAGTAATCATTTACTTAATCCTAATGTGAACACAAAGACTTCTGCATTAAATTGAGCCAGCACTTTACAACACCTAACTCGTTTAATTTTTAACGTGGTTTTTTCGACCAACAAATTAATTCAACATACTAAAATATATATCGATAACATTAAAATTAGTAACAAGAACTTGAGTTACTTAATGAATGTGCAGCTTATTTGTTATGCTGCATACACATAAATAATCTCCTAATTTATTACAACAAAAATTTAAAGCATCTATTATCAAATTTGTATCTTTTATATTGTCCCAACTTGTCTATTAGAGAGGAAAGAGTGGGTGAAGTACAACATTGACCGACCCGGACCGCCGGTTTGAATGTCGGTTTGGTAACCCCACCCTCAAAACGGGTTTATAAACCGGTTTCAATAGTTAAAATCCGGTTAAACGGTTTATTAAAAAAACGGTTTCAAAAACAGGTTCGAGTATCTGGAGAGCCAAACGGTTTGTAACCCGAACCGGTTAATACAAAAACCGGTTTGACCCCACGACCAAAAAACCGGTTCGGTGTTGAACCCCAACCGATTTGGGTAAAAAAACGGTTTGTACACCTCTAGTACGACATAATAGCAACACCGCCCTACCCGTTTGTGGTGCAGTGTGGTAGAGGCATTCGCGTGAGTGGAATCCTGAGAGTGACACTAGTCCATCAAGCTCAGTACGCGAAGAAAAGAGAGAACGTTAGAAGAATAAGAGAATAGATGTAAAAATATATATTAGTTGAGACAGTATATTCGTCAAACCCACTTGAACCTAATCTTTGAGAATGCCCGTTCTATGCTAAGGATAATATGGGTAGTTTGGGATGTACCTGGTATCTAAAACATCCAAATAATGTTAAATAAAAATAAAATGATAGTTAATTATTAATTAACATATTTTAAGTAGATAAGTAGTTTGTGTTATGTGCCTGGTATCTAAAACATCCTAGGGGTGTTCATGATCCAGTTTAAAAATGAGAAACCACGCAAATCAGCCATTGGTTTGGTTTCGCAACCGATTTATATTTTAAATGTTCAGTCGGTCGGTTTCAAAAGTTTCAAACCATAGTGAATGATTCGGTTTACAATTTATGCCAAAAAAACAATTGTTAAAAATCAGAACGAATCGTGTGTGTGTGTGTATCAAAGGTTTAAGTTTGTTACGAGGTGGCAATGTGAAATATGAATTATATGTGATTTGTGAAAAGGTAGATTAAATGAAAAAAATGAAATTAATAGTTCGCCACCTGTATCCAATTTTGACTTTTCAATCGATTCAATCGTTTAGTGAACGCTTTGGCTTTTCAGATGTGTTTTGGCTGTCTTTAGGCAAGTTTGGATTGTTTTTGACCGTTTGTGGATTTGACCCGAACGGGCCTATAAAGCCCAAACCACGAAACCAAATTGGTTATAACAGTTCAGTTTGGTTTAATATTTTTTACTTGTAACAGTTTCATTCTGGTTTTTAGTCTTGAGAAACCGTTACTAATGGTTTGATTACGGTTCTACTTAAAAAATCGTGAAAACCGACCTCAACATCCCTAAGGGGTTGTTTGATTTGTTTTTGATCCGGTTGAAATGTTTGACACACTGACCCGGTCATATATTTTGGCCGGCCAATATGTTTGATTCTTCGCGTCTGACCCATTTCTACACCAATAACACATGTATATTTTTCATTTTACCCGATCAATTTTGAAACAAAAGAAATTTCAAATAATCACTAACACATTCTTCTATGCCATCTTGGATTCCTGGTCTCCTACGTGGGAGTGTGGAGTCGAGGGCAATAAAGTCAAACCCTTATAATATTCCTCACCAACACGCCTATATAAGGAACCCAATGTCTTTTAACTCTCTACACCCCTTTACCGGTATTAGGGTTTATTTCGGTTAAAGGGACAAACGGCGACCCACACCAAATAAAAACCCTTTGATTTTGACCAATTTCATCGATTAATCTATCGAATTTGCTCCATTGAGTGCGAAACTACTCCGAAACCCTTTGATTTTGAGTTACAATTATCTAATTTGCACCAGGTATAGTAACCTCTTCGCATTGCAAAACTTTTGCAGAAAAGAAGTAATAAAGATGCGGTTATAGGCGCGAAGATTTGATTGATTTTGTGTTTTTGGTTTTATGATGTTTTCACGAAACTTGAAGGTGGATCTTTTGTGTTATTAATTGTTCAATGTGAAATTTAGGGCAGAATACGAATGAAGGATCTTGTTGGTATTTGAATGATTGTTAGTTAAAGTTGTTCAGGTTGAATTAACGATGAATTGAGTTAAATGTTGTATTGATCATCTAGTACTATGATGCGTTATCTTTGATTAATTTTGGATGTTTCTATTATAAAAAAGACATGTATTAATGTATAGACACATACAGGCAGGGTGATACAGTAATCGGATTGGCTTATATGTGGATTCTTATATATCCTTTTGATTATCTAAGTAATGGTTGTGTGCATCTTTAAGGGAAGGTACATAAGTTAGTAGAATCTTCAATCTGCAAATAAATTATGAATCTTTTCATAAATCCTCAGGTGATGATGGTATATCCTTGCGTGCGACATTGAACCGATGGATCTTGAAAACAAGAAGTTTGGAAAAGGCAAGTTGCTTTATACGCATTCTGTCTGATATAGTTTTCTTGTAGCTCAAGTAGTCTTTTCAGGGATTTTTGTATGATTTATGTGTGAAATATCTTTCACAAGTAACTTGTGCTATTTGCAATGTAGGTCCAAAGGAACTTACCGGGGCTGTGGATCTCATAAAATACTACAATTTGTATCCTTACTATGAGTTCTTCTGCAAGAAGTCGATTCCATCATCAATTTCAGATACACATTACCTTTGTAATGTTGTTGGAGACACTGAAATTCGAAAGGGTGAAGGGATGCAATTGAATCAGCTTATTGATAATAAATCCTTTTCAAGAGAGACAAATATACACATACATCCATTTGACCTTATGTCCCTCAGGGATGCCTTTTACTTGAGGGAAATGGCTCCCGTTGACCTTCCAGATGTAAGAAAACTGACTATTTATTGTTTCAAGTTTCAGTCTTACAAGTGAATACCATGTTATATCTGTTTTCTTAGAAGTAGTGGATAAGAAATGTCATAGATTACATTGTTCTGTTTACCTATGTTATATATCATGTACAGTACTGAAATATATAGATAATTAATTATGTAGGTAAAAAAAGATATTACATTCTTGTTGTGTTTTGTAGTCAGAGAAAGGGATTCCTACACAAGCTGGAAGATCTAAAAGTGACTTGAAGGACAAAGAAACGAAGCACAAAAAGCACAAAGACAAAGATAGGGAGAAAGATGAAGAACATAAAAAACACAAACATCGTCATAAAGATCAAAATAAGGTTAAGGATAAAGAGAATCATAGAATTAGTCATCATGTCTCCGGTGCTGAAGATTTGAAGAAACCCCTTGAGAAGGTTAGATTTTTCCGCCATATTTTATATTAACCACTCTTCTTTAGAGAAATATTACAAGATTACACTCTTTCCTAGTGAGTGATGGCCTAATTCTTGCTCATGTTTAAGTCACATGATTATTTGTATTATTTTTTAATGGAATCAGAAAAGGAAGATTGATGGAGATGACAACCTCAATGGCACTCAAAGGCCTCAGCATACTAAGGTAAATTTGATGAACTTTTTTCCATATTAAATTGATGCATATTTTGTTTAGTTGTTTGTGATGGTTGTTAGCTCCTTATTATTATTTGTCTTTTTGGCTTACATTTTTGTACTATTTGTAGTATAAGAGATCAAAGATGGATGAATTTGGTGTGATAAGGTTAGCAGCTTAAAAGTGGGATGTGGTGTAGACTATTTTTTGTCCTCAGATGTTGCAATTGGGTATTTAACAAGGTCCTTATGAGATCAAATTGAATGAGGTACTCAAGTGTTTTTCATTTTCATCGACTTTACCTTTATTATGGTTTCTATATTCTACACACATTGTGAAATAATAGGTTCATGACGTCATCTCTGTTAGTTAGGAGGTTGTTTGTATATCCATCCATAGATTCAATGTCAATAACAAACTTGTTATTTTGGTAACTGGTCAAAACGGGTTTGTGTTGAAGTGGGGGTCAAAACCGGTCGAAAAGGGTAAACATTGAAAATACATCATTTTTTTCTAATGTCTGATTAGTAAGTTTTACATTCCGTTGAGCTGAAAGTCCATGCTCACATAGACGTTTATTTAAGTCTTAAGAAACACACAATTTGGTTTTTGTGCAGAAAAGGCAAAAACAACTGCAGATTACCACGAAGGTGAATCCACCTGTTAATTCAAGGTACAAATTGATAAACACAAGCTTTACGCTCCAGGTGATTGAAAATCATTGAACTTTCGGTTTAATGACACATAGGACATATCTTACAGAGTTACAGGTCAGCAATTAGTTAGCATCATCATTAATTGTTAAAGAGTCATGCTACCTATTATACATAATCTTCAATTTTGTATGCATTATAAATAGGTCTGAGAATGAGTGTAAATCCAATGTAGAAGATTAATATATGAAAAAGCTGTTTTGTATTCATTTTCACCAATATGCAATATTATAATCTTGCACATACAACATACTAATGAGATGAGATGGTTAATTTGGTCTTAATTGTTTTATCATCTGGCATTTTATTTAGTTTACTGCAAATTATTTCATATCAAAGTGTAGTTTCAGTTCTGCTGCAAATTCAGCAATGTTCTTGTCTGAACTTCCGCCTTCCCCGATAGCTTTTTTCGCCAAATTTCCCCATTTCATTGCGTTTTCCTTGATTTCAATGCTTTTCTCTCCTTCCATGACTTCCCTTATGCACGAATCCAAAACCTGTCTACTCACAAACCCATTAGCATCAGGGTGAGCCCGAACGCCAACACCCCAAACATCCTCCACATACTTTGCATTCGTGGTTTGGTCTGACCACTGAGGCATTGCAACCATTGGCACACCCAACCCAATCGCTTCAAGAACTGAGTTGAACCCACAATGTGTCACAAAACATCCTATTGACTCATGAGCCAGCACTTCCAACTGTGCGCACCATTTCACCACTAACCCTGACTTTGACTCACCATTGACAAACTCTTCATAAAGCTTGTCCTCCTCACAAGACTTGACCACCCACAAGAAGGTGAACCCGCCTTCGGTCAAACTGCATGCTATTTCTTTCATTTGCTCGGGTCCAGGTTGCGTCATGCTCCCGAATGATAAGTAAACAACCGACCCTTTTGGCTTCCCGTTTAACCAGTTCATGCATTCAATACTCTTAGGGTCAAACAGATTAATTATGTAGTCTTTATCATCTATCAAACGCTTGTCAAGGTACATTGATGGAAGTGTCGGGCCGACAGTTCTAACGCGCCACAGCTTTGCCATCCAATCAACCACCTACACAAATGACGATCAAAGATAAAAACACATATCTTATCTCTAACGGGTCAAACAAAAATTTAAGTCAAATCAATCAAAATTCACTAGAAATGTAGTTTTGATACTTGCAGATAGTTAGAAACTTATGAGAAAAATGTTTTGGGTCAACTTTACCTGATCCGTTCTTTTTTTATTTATACAAAAGAACTTGATATGACTTGCTCATTTTGCTACTTTTACATTGTAAGTAATTGTCTTCTAGAAAACAAATGCATACCTCTTCCTCCAATTTGTAAAACGAGTTGAAAAACACCCAATCTGCCTGATCAATGTTGGTAAACTGGCTAAAAAGTAGATCACAAACAGCTGGAAATAAGCCGAATCTGTGCACAAATGAAGGAGTTTCGTGGTTCTTGAGCTGCGGTAATCCTGGAAGTGAAACTACTGAACCCGCCAATGGAATGGTAAGAAGCTTTCTATTGACATGATAATAAACACTATTTACAGCACAAGTTTGAGTAAAGAAGGCAGCTGCGATCAACCCGAATCTTTTTGCGACATCAAGACCCCACGGCAAAAACCCATCATAAACAAAGGCATCAGGACATTGTAGTCGTAGAACAAGATCAGATAACGACTTTGGTCCCACTTCCCGAAGCTTTGGAAAGTAAACATCCGGTGGCACGATTTGATCAGGGCCATTGTTGTCGAACCCATCAGAGAATGTTTCGAAGGTGATCATGGTGTTTTTGTCAATGGTGACAGATTTTGCGAAGGAAAAGGTTGTTGCGAACGTTGTTTTGATGCCTTTTGCGACCAAGCGCTTGCAGAACTCGAGCATCGGGTTAACATGGCCTTGAGCGGGGTATGAGATGACGAGAACATGAGGCTGTTTTTGGGATGAACTCATCTTGTTGAGTTGAAACTTGTTAAAAATCTGAGATAAATGCATTGGATTTGTAGATTTATAGGATTTAATATAGTAAATTCCGCCATTGCATTTTGTATGCATACATTTTGAAGTTTGTTTTGGCTATAATATCAAGAACACATTAATATATTTATACACAGAAATGTTTGATACATAACTATTTTAATAAGACAACAAACTTATACAACTCTTTATTACATATAGCGCAACTTATTGTGACATCATTAATCTTGATTCATATTTTCTAAAAGTACAAACAAAAGGTAGACACACAAACCAACTTTAACACTTAAATATAAGTATCAAATACTATGCGACTCAAACTATTTACCGAACTAGTGTCATATGACACGAGCATATGTGGATCCGCCCTTGAACAGATTAATATATTAGTATTGATTGGTGGGTCCTTGACAACGAGGTAAAGGACCCCCACATAACCCTGGGTTACCTGTATAACTCTCTATTGATATGTTGACATTTTTAAAAATTGGAACCTGTCCATACAAGCTATTGTTTGCAACATTAAACACCCGAATTCTAGTAAGTTGTCCTAACGCTACAGGAATCTGACCAGAAAACCGATTGTTATCGAGTTTGAGGACATTAAGGAATAAACAGTTTGCAAGGTCTTGAGGAATCGGACCTGAGAAATTGTTTGAGGATAGATCAAGAGATGTCAAATAAGGTAACATCTTGGATATGTTATTTGGAAGATTTCCAAATAAATGGTTTCCTGAAAGGTCTAATCTTGTCATTGAGGTACAGTTTGCAAGCCCAACAGGCAACATGCCCTTGAGTCCTAAGTTAGCGAGCTTGATGTTTATAACCCTATTCTCATTTTGGTTCCAACATACGATGCCAATGAATCTACAAATGTATCCTTGAGTAATATTACTAAAATCCCATGTAGATAACATGTTTTTAGGATCTTCCAATGAATCTTTAACGGCTTTTAGGCAACTGATATCGCTATCAGCACCGTTGGTGAATGTGAAGCATGTAAGCATCATTAAGCATGCAATGATTACATGTTTGTTGCTCGATGCCATTCAACAAGAAGGTTAAAGGTTTATGTAGGGAAATACGAAACCTGTAAAGAACAAAATCAATAAAAATGAACCCACAAGAATGAAACCGGAACCTAGATTGAATAGGGATTTTGAAAACAATGAAACCAAAGACCTGACTCAATGTGCCATATTGTATTAAACGGGTTGTGTACAATATAACATGTTTAACACACCTACTAAAGTAACTAAACCAAACATGACATGCTTTATTATGTCACTTTTTTACATATTGACACACACATCTTCAATAAACAGGTTACACGAAAATTTATATTTGACATGATAAAGTACAAGCAGTTCAATCATACAATGACATGTTCAACACAGTTCAATAGCAAATTATGAAAATCTTAATAAATTTATATTAGAGTTAAATTTTATTTAAAACTTCTTATAATATTAAGGTTGACTTGTATAAACATTGTGATCTCTAATCAACAAAATTATAACTTCTAAAATTTGTGATCTCTGATCAACAAACCCATGAATTTTAAAACAATGTAAAAATATTAAAAGATAATTGAATATATCACTTTTTAAACTTCTAATATATATTTTTTTAAATAATGCTCGAAGAGTATTCTAACTTATGAATTGAAACTTCATGTTCCAAGGAAAAATAAAATTTTACAGGGTTATAGGCAATATCTTCAAATACCGGTTAGAACCCAATTATCAACGATAACTTGTTACAACTACACAATAACCCTTAAATTATAGTTAAGCTAGTCTTAGAAACACGTATATTATACGGGTTGGATAATAAAAATATAAATATAAATCGGTATATACTTCTAATTACTGAAATAACTTATAATATATAAAACAATTTCAGTAGATTTGATATATATATATATATATGTATGTATGTATTTCTATTTGCAAATGAGAAATCAATTAGGAAACAATGATTTTTTTTGAATAAACAAAAATTGAAACGTTAGTAATAAAAACGTGAATAAAGTTATCGTATATTCGTATCAATTACTATTTATCATAAAGAGAATGAAAAAATTAGCGGGAAAATGAAAATTTTGGTGATCTAAAATTGTGTCAAAATATATAATTAAAATGAAATATTATTATAATAGTAAGATAAGATTAGTTTTCATGAAACTTATTTAGGAAGTTAAGATATAGCAAACCCTAATCGAAGATTTGTTGAATTAACAAAATTTACATAGAATTAAGCAAGAATAGTTGGGAATATCAGAAAATCTGTTGTAATTTGTGGATAACAATTTACATGAAATTGAAACTGTATGAAAAGACAAAAGAATTATGAAGATGAAGAACATACAATGGGTGAACTGAAGATCTTGTGGAAGAGAGGATGCCCGAGTGTTATGATGAAGTGATATTATTAAATGAATATTAATAGTGTGGTTAAATAAGCCATTTTCATACAAACTTCAAGCGACGACTTCACCTAAAGCATTGAAACTTTCATACACATATTATTTATTTTTGTGAATTTGGACCTGAAGAAAATGAGTTTGAAGATTATATTGATTATTTTATTTGCCGCCCAATTTTACATAGACATGTTTTCTTCTCCCATCGTCATTGAAAGCTTTTGTTATATAAAAAAAGTTATCTGAAGTTAAATGTTTTTTTAATGGTAAATGTACGATCCTGTTTCATATGAAAAACGTTATTTGAATCGGGTCTATCTATCCGTTTTTCAGCCGGAACCGCACACCAACTCCTTCAGAAGGAAACTCATTGTTGAGAAAAATACCATGGCTCAACCCTGAGTAATTTTTGTTTAAAATAAGCCTTGAACCTATAACTTCTATTTTATTTACATGTCATGAGTACCCCACATTTAAAGTTAAATATCTAAAAGGTAAAGTTTCATAGTTTCATGAAGTAATAAATTTTGTTATTTAATGCTGTCATTTAATGGTGTCCGTTGGCACTCATGAACACTGATGTGAAGGAGATGAAAACTGATGTGGAAGAGAAGAAAGATGTCGAAAACATCGCCGGCTCCTGATGTTGAAGTTTTGTGTGCAAGTTTGTCACAAAAAAAAACACATATTTATTTGGTTTTTGGTTAACTATTTGTTTATTTTGGTTCCCATACTCAACCATATATAACTGAGTTATAAATTCAGTTTAATTGGTTGAATCTATTTCGTTTAAACATGTTTTCAGTTCAGTTCAGTTTGATTGACTAATTATAGGCTAAAAACATTCAATAACCAGATAAATCGAATAAACCATTAACTGAAGAGTTAAACACCCCTACTATGTATCATGTATGGATTAATATTATGAAACTCTTTGATGCAAATGTGGTTATGTATTGTAAGAGAAAGTGTAGTCACGTAAGCGTCAGATACATAATAAGTGTAGTCACACTCACTAAACATGTAATATGTATGTAAATGTCTTGGTGAGTGTGACTAATTTTGTAATTGTTAATTAATTATTATCATTAATTATTTGGATTTTTCTCATCTTTTTTTTATTAAATGGAGCCAATGGCTCTTTTCCTTGCCCTAATGAGTCATGCATCTAACAATTTCTTTCCTTGCCCCCAAGCTCATGAGCAGGCTCACGCCTTCACCTCACGCCCCTTCCAATCTCAAGGGAGTGGAGTAGACGTGTACAAACCGGTTTGGGGGCCCAAACTGATTCGGGTTCCAAACCAAAACCGGTTTGGTCAAACTTGGTCAAAACCGGTTTGGCCCTAAACCGGTTCGGGTTCGAACCGGTTTCAAAGGCTAAAAACCCAACCCTATCAAACCAGTTTGGGTCGGTTTGGAACCGGTTCGGGCCCAAACCGGTTCGGCCCTAAACCGGTTCAGGTTCGAACCGGTTTCAAAGGCTAAAAACCCAACCCTATCAAACCAGTTTGGGTCGGTTTGGAACCGGTTCGGGCCCAAACCGGTTTTTTTTTTGAAAATTTGGATTTTTGTTATATTCAAATAAAATTTTAAACTTTTAATTAAAACATAAAACAACTTATATAATTTAAACAATTTATAACATTTATAAACATTTAAACATTTAAACAATTTAAACATTTAAACAATTTAAACATTTATAAACACATATATATACTATTTATAAACATTTATAAAAATTTAAGCATTTAAACAATTATAACATTTATAAACAATTTAAACATTTAAACAATTTATAACATTTATAAACAATTTAAACATTTATAAACAATTTAAACATTTTAACAATTTAATCAATTTAAACATTTAAACAATATATAAAACATTTATAAAATTTAAATAACATACAAGGGTAAATAAAAATCTTTAAAACTAAATATTTAACATAGTCGTTTCTTCATTCGTATTATACGTGTACGTTTATTCCTCGCCACCAGAACCGAAACTGTTACGAAGATAGACATTATAGGCCGCTTCATCATCAATCATTCCTGGTGTCAATCCACTCTCTACCTCGTCCTCGTATAATTCTGCTTCGTATTCCAGTTCTCCTTCAAGTGAACGTTTGTCTTATACTTTTTCCGTTGCATCCAAATAATCTTTCAAGCAAATTGACATTTCAACCGCTTGTGGAATGAGTCGAGTTCATCTTATTGACATAACCCTGCCGCTAACAGAAAAAACAGATTCCGAAGCTACCGTTGAAGCTTGGATGGTTAGTAAATATCGGGCCATGGTGGATAGGATGGGAAATTGATCTTCCTTACCTTTCCACCAAGCCAACAAGTCAAAAATTTTAAAATCTTGTGGAGTCATGGTCAATAAAAAGTTTGTAAGATCATACCTCCTGAGTTCACTACTCGAAGTTTTAACACGTTGATGTTTATTACATTCATCCCTTAAAGTATTATATAAAACAAACATTGGATCATTCGAACTTTCGACATTTTCCGCATGCCTTAAAGCGTCATGGATTTGTGATGTTTCCCCGTATTTTAATAAATAAATATCATACATTTGTTCTAATTGTTTGTTAAAAGTAGCTTTTCAAGTTTTACTATACACTGTGTTACCAACTTCTAAATCCAAATTAAAAGTAATTTTATCAAGTAAAGTTTCAACCCCCGATAAATTTAAACAAGGGTTTAAAGCAGCGGCATATGTAATAACGGGAGGCATTTCTTTATAATACTTTATAAGTTTTTCTTTCATTGAGGGTATCATATCGGAATAAGGTCTACCCCTACACGACAATTCATTTAATTTTGAAGTCATTAAATAAATTTGGTGACGTACTAACGGACTCGTTGGGTAATAAACTCCAGAAAGACACGTAGTTGCGTTTTTAAAAATTTGAAGCATTTTTATTACTTTTCGATAATGGCCCAACCCGATGGATGGTAAGAATTTGTCTTTCCCCGACTTATCAAACCATTATGAAAGGCTATTAACTTTCTTTTTGTTCAATGGCCTTTTCAAACATGTTACAAGTGGAATTCTATCGTGTTGGTACGTCCCAATTCAGGCCTAAACATTTGGTATTTGCGTCTTTACAAAACTTGCGATATTTAGTATATCTTTGGTTATTACTAAAAATATCACGTAACATTCTTTTAAAACAACTTTTAACTGTTTCAATCGTTTTTAAACCGTCTTGAACGGCTAAGTTTATGATGTGCGCAACACATCGACTATGAAAAAACACACCCTCACACATTGGTTTATATTTAGTTTCAAATTATCTATCGCAAGAGTGTTATTTGACGCATTATCAAAAGATATAGAAAATATTTTGTTTTCTAATTTATACGTTTGAATAACTTTATTAATAAGATAAAAAATATTTTGGCCGGTGTGAGGATAATCAAACAATTCAAACGCAATTGTACGTTTTATCATTTTCCACGAATCGGGTTCAACCCAATGGGCGGTGACACAAATGTACGAGTCCGATGAACCGTGAGGTGTCGACCAAACATCCCTAGTTAAGTTAACACCGGTTTGTAAATTTTCAAAATAAGATATTAATTCATTTTTAGCTTTTTTCCATATTTTTAAACAATCTCTACGAAGAGTAGCACGACTTACATTGGTGTAACGTGGTTGGAGAGTTTGTTGAATGAGTTGAGTCAAACGTTGGTTGTCGAAATGTTTGAATGGCAAACTTTCCTGAATTACAAATTGCGTCATTTGCTCCCGAACCGCATCAATGTTATAAGCCCAAATATTTCCTTCGTTTATCATCGAAGCTTGACCTTGAGAAAGTTAACCTTTTAACGCTTTACAATATGTATTTGAAATATGGTTTTTCAACGTTGTGTTTGCATCTTTTTTGAAAAACTTATGATAAAACTTGCAACGAGCCTTGTTTGGACCGCTAGCCATTTGACATAAATTGTAATTGCACCATACTTCGGGTTCCTATTCGTAGGAAGGATTGCTACCACCACATTGCTTGAAGACGCGTCACAACCAACGGATGATTGAGCACTTGATGAAGCTATTTGAGAGAGTTTTTTAGAGTAGAGAGTATTTGTGAGAGCGTTTTTTAGAGTAGAAAGTATTTATGAGAGCGTTTTTGAGATTTTTGAGAGTAGAGAGTGTTATAAGTTGTTGTGATTCAACAAAAATATCAAATACATATATATACTAACCTAGTGGGGTATAATGATAAAAAAACATCCAAAAAATGGTCAAAAAATGGTACAAACGGCTATATAGCCGTTGGGTATGGTAACCGGGTTTAAAACCGGTTTGAAAAAAACACGTTTGAAAACCAGTTTGGGGACCGGTTCAGGTTGAAACCGGTTTGAATCCAAGAAAGGTTAAACCGGTAGGGAAACGATGGTTCTGACCGGGTTGAAACCGGTTTGGGCCTCAGACCGGTTCCGGTTTTTTGGCCAAACCGGTTCCCGAACCAGTTTTTATGCCCATATCTAGAGTGGAGTGACATGTAAGTTCCATGTCTGTAAGCCACTTACATGTCACTCACAACCAACACTCATGGTTGTATTGTTAGGTATCGTGTACTAATTTTAACAATTATAACCATTAACTTTTAATAAAAAAATCAAATCTTTATCATATTTACAATGAAAACACTATACGATTAGCATTTTAATATACCCAATTAGGCATTCAATTACACATTGCTTCTGTCTATTCCTCTTACAGTAAGACACACTTGTTTTGTATGGATCTTACTAGAGAAAAAGGCATTGAAAGTGTTACACCTTCTTTCTTCTTTCCAAGGAGGGAATTGAAAACATCTTTCACTTGAAAGCGATCGATCTCGATTGAGTTGACAAGTTGTCACTAGCTTTTAGTACTAAAAAATGCAATGATCTATTCCACAAGCCAAGCATAGAGAAAAGATATGTGTGCTTCTTCTTCATAAAAGAGAGTTCCACCTATAGAATGCAAGCGGACAACAATACAATCACAACCATAATGTGTTAAAAGTGTTTACCTATAATGATCAAACAATAGCTTCACACTTTGGATTCAACAATGGTTTCATTGGTTAACCAGAACACTAAATCAAATAAAACTTGCAACAATTGCAACACGCAGCAAATCAATCCAGAAACTACGACAACGGTGTAGGGAGGTGATAATGGATTACGGGGGTAGTTGTGAGGTCACAACCATGAGATCACAAGGGGGTGGATATTAGGGTTAGGCTTTTTCAATAGGTGTCCTTAAGATTAGATCTTATCCCTTATTTATATTAAAACTATTTACATTTAAACCCCGAGTAATTAACATCTAATCTCTTTTAATATATAATATTTAATTTATGGTTTATTCTTTAAAGTTGAATTAAATAAACCTATAATCGTTTAATAATTTAACTTTTAATCAGTAAACCGTTTTAAACCATTTCTATTAATTATTTCACCGAAACGATGAACCCTTGATTATACGTGTCACTAAATAATCAAACATCATTATTTAGTGTCGTGTTTCGTGAACTATAACGTGTAACTTTTAAACGTTACTATTTTGTTGTTGTTCAAAGTGTAACTATTTGAATCGTACCTTGATAACACCATTTGTATTATCAATAACCGAACATCTAACATCCAACAAGTATAACATAGGGTCTTACGTTTATCACTTATAGACGGTACTTTTATTTGGTTCAATCAAATAATTATGGCTACTCTAGACCAGCCACTAGGGTTTAACCTAAGCATTCTTATAAGATAGAACCCTGTTCTACATCTTAAAGAATTTTTTTTCTCTTCTTTTACCTTATCCTTTAAAAATAGACATCTATCACTATGTACACAAATCTTATTTTTGTATATACAAACTTGTCAATTCTTGATATTTCTCATATGGCATGTTAACTTGATCATAATAGTGTGTATGGGCCTTCGGTGCCTTGGACATTATAATGGGATGTTGATCCTTATTTTGGCTCGAAAGAATAAAGAGTGGCAAATTGACAACCAAACCATCTAGGCAACTCCAAACCAAAAGTCTTAACCTACATTCTTACTTAAATCTTAATACGACCTTCATTCATTTGTAGGTTTTTATAATAGGCGCTTAGCACATTTGATCAATATGTAAGAAGTAACACTAACCTTTACATCAAGTGCATGTTTGGGATTGTTTATTTTACCTCGACTTTTGACTTATTAACTTTTGAGAAGTTAATAAGTCAAAAAGTGTTTGTCAAACCCAAAAGGATTTTTCAAATGACTTTTTATATAGGGTAAAAACAAAGTTTTAAAAAGTAAGTAGGGGATTGTTTATAAAAGTATGTCATTTCTTGTCATTATACAATATTTTAGTTTATAAGCTAACCAAAAACTTTTTTAAAAGCTCCTTTTGAAAAGTCATAAGTTAATTAAGTTTTTTTTGTCAAAAGTCTTTTTTCAATCAAAATAAGCAATCCAACCTTTTGACCCGACTCGACCCCAACCCAACCCGGTAGCTCCCCAACCCATGTCCAACCAAATTCAACCTGTAGAGTTTAAGCTAGTTTGTCTCCTCCACACCATAATCCGGGTTCAACCTGGTTTTTTCCTAATCCGGTTTAAACCCGATATAAACCTATTATTTTACCATTTTGTCTTCTTGAAACCATATTGGACCCGACCCAAAACATGATCAAACTCAGTTTGGATTCTTTTACCATAACCCTACCCAGTTTCAAGTTTTAACCCGTTTGTGCCCCTCTAGTTGCCGCCTTACCATTGCCACACCTCTATCATAGATAACACCACACCGCCACCGCCATACCCATCGTCATTTGTTGTCATACAAGCAAATGTAACCAGTGAACACATTTGATATGTAAACCTATTTTTTTTATCAAAACTTATTTTGAGTGGCCTAAATTTACAATTTTTTAAATGACTTGGTCTAAATTGTTATTGTTAAATATGATATCATAAAAATTTTCATAGTAAATATTAAATTTTCGGTAAGTAAATATCCTACGGTGTAAATCAAAATGAGATGAATATTGAAATAAGAACATTTTAGGTATTTCAAAATATCAAAGTAAAGCAAAGAACAATAGAGAAAATTATTTCAATTCCAAGGAAGGGGTGGTGTTTACGATGAAGGATGGTGGTTTATGTGGGTCAGCCCCTGAACTTGTAATTAATCTTAATAAGATAACATAAACTCATAACTATTTATTACATAAAGTGCAACTTAGTGTGACATCATTAATCTTGATTCATGTACTTTAAAAGTACAACCAAAAGAAATTACAAAACAAATATAAGGTATTAGATGTTATATGACTCCTAAACTATTTTTTAAACCAGTGTCACATGACATGAGTGTATATAGGTGTGCCCCTGAACTGATTTATATATTAGTGTTGATTGGCGGGTCCCTCACAACGAGGCAAAGAACCCCCACATAACCCTGGGTTACCTTCGTAACTCTCTGTTGATATGTTGGCATTTTTAAAAATTGGAACCCCTCCATACAAGCTATTGTTTGCGACGTTAAACACCCGAATTCTAGTAAGCTGCCCTAATGCTATAGGAATCTGACCAGAAAACCGACTGTAATCGAGCTTTAGGACATTAAGGTATGAACAGTTCGCAAGGTTCCGAGGAATATGTCATGTGAAATTGTTTGAGGATAGATCAAGAGATGTTAAATAAGGTAACATCTTGGATATGTTTGTTGGAAGATTTCCAAACAAATGGTTTCTTGAAAGGTCTAACCCCGTCAGCGAGGTATAATTTGCAAGCCCAACAGGCAACACACCCTTAAGTCCTATGTTCGTGAGCCTGATGTTTAAAACCCTGTTCTCATTAGGGTGCCAACATTCGTCGCCCATGAAACCGCAAATGTATCCCGGGGTAATGTTACTGAAATCCCATGTAGATAACACGTTTTCAGGATCTTCGATTGAATCTTTGAAGGCTCTTAGGCAATTGATATCGGTTTCAACACCATTGATGTATGCAAAGCATGTAAATATCAAAACGCATGTAACAATTACTAGTTTGTGGCTCGATGCCATTCAACAAGACGGCTAAAGGTTTATATATTGATATATGGAACCTGTAAATAAAACAATCAACATATATGAACCCACAAGAATGTAAAAGGACCAAACCCAACATGTCACATTGTATAAAACGGGTTGTGTTTGACCCGACACATTAGCACACCTAGAGGATCAAACATGGCACATTTAATTAAACATGTCATTATCTTTAATATTAAGACAAGCATATTCAATAAACGGATTACATGACACACCACGTTTAACATGATTAAATACAATCAATAACATGTTTAACACGATTAAACATAAACAATTCAATAACTAGATATGAAAATCACTAAGAATTTGGTGTTATACGTAAATTTTATATAAAAAGTTTTCTGATATTAAGGTTAATTTTATATAACACCATTTGATTTCTTAAAACAATATATAAAAAAAACTCTTAAGTGATTTTTGATCAACAAACCAGTTGTTTATAATTTGGGGGTGTTTGGATGCGAGTATTCAAAGTGATCATCGAAACCTTAACAATCAGAATCAAATCATCAACAATAACTCGTTACAGCTCCACAAACACCCCTAAATTATACTCAACTTTGAGTTCATGAAATTCAATTACGAAGTAAAGATACTGCAAACGCTAACGAAGATTTGTTGAATCAATAAAATTTACCTAGAATTAAGAAGATGAAGAACATACAATGGGGGAATTGAAGATCTTGAGGAACAGAGGATGCCAGAGTAAATTATGATGAAGAAGATGAAGTGATGTTATTAATAGTGTGGTCAAATAAGTGACTTCCATAGAAAAAACTTCGAGCGACGACTTCACCTAAAGCATAGAAACTTTCATACAAATATTATTTCTTTTTGTGGAATTTGGATCTCAAGAAAAAAGAGTTTGATGATCGCTTTAATTATTTTATTTTCCACCCTAAGCCCATTCAAACAAGTTATTTAAAAGTTAAATATCTAAACGAGTATCTATGAATATGATGGTGAATTTCGTTTATAAAAGTGATTGTAATGGCTCCGTTGACTCTCACGGATGCTGACGTGAAAGAAAGAAGCTTAAGGCGGGAGAAAAAGATCGAATAACATCGTTAACTCCTAACGTTGAAGTTCGTGTGCAAGGACATCCGTCGACAACTTATGTGAGAGGTCGGGCAAAGGTTAATAGGCCCCCTTTATTTTCTGTCAGTAATATTAATTTTTAGCCTGATAACTAAATTTCTATAATATATTGAGCTCCCCTCCTCCCAAAATAAAATATTTAAGATCCGCCATTTATAAGATGCAAAGAAGAGAGGAGGGGTTTTTTGGCTTTTCGTAAAAATTTGCAGCACAAGTCCTTGACTTTTCGTAAATAAAATTTAAACTTATTTGTTTAATTAAATATTCGTAGACTTTATGAAACAATTGTAGTTATTAAAACCAAATCCAATCCAATCCAATATTTTATTTACAGATCTTCTATTATTTAATCTTCACAACTAGAGTCGGGTTGAGTACACCGATCATTGCAAGGGTATGATAAATATAGATCTTCTATTGTTTAATCCAAATAACTATTAGCAAGGGCGGTTTAACCATATCAGAGGTCTCTAATGAAGCAAAAATAAGAGGCTCTTTTTTAACCATGTTTAATCTTTTTGACATCATTTGTGTTGTATTTAAGGTGATACCCCATCACAAATCTAAGTCTATACCCGTAAATCAAAAATCTGTAACTAGAAATTACCAGAGTTGGGTCGAGTACACCTATGATACTTTTTCTTGCCCCTATGAGCCAACTAACTTTTTTCCTTGCCCCAAGCTACTGAGTAGCCTCACTCCTCCACCTCACTCCCTAAGGGTGGTGTTCCATGTTGGTGAGCCGCTGACATGGTACTCATAACAATATATCATACCTCATGGTGGTGTAACACATGATCTTACATATATCACTTATAAGCAATGCTCTAATTCATGTTTAATCCAATGATTATGGTTATTCCAAACCTGTCCGCTAGGGTTTGACGTAAGCCTTCTTATAAAAGAGAACCATATCCCTCATTTTATGAAATCTTTTCTTCTAACATGGTGCAAATTCTTTTATTTTTTTAAATGTTTATAATTTTATATATGATATTATTCTTTTACAATTGCACCATAATAACAAACTTTTTTATTTTTGAAACACGTACTATATTGTTATATAAAAAAGTATTTTTTTATGCGTGTTAAGCTCATATCTAATCATAGTCTTTAGTACAGTTCATTGTTTCTTTTTATTAGTTATTGTGTGTTTCTAAAAATAATAAATATTTAAAAAATATGTAATTGTGGAGTACCATTTTTTTGTATCTCTAATATGTATAACATAATAATAAATTAGCAACTAATTAATCTAATATGTTAGAAATAATAACAAAATAACACTCATTGTATTTTTTTGTGAAACAACACTATAGTCTATAAAAATATTGTTAAAAATAACACATGTTGTCACACCCTGACCAAAACGGCGGAACATGCCGGGGCGCAACTAAGATTGTTCAAATGCACACGACACTATTAAAGTGACAATATTTAATCAACTCATTCATTTCATAACATGTTCTTACAAATACAAAAAAATGAATAGTTCTTAACTAATAACCTAACGGTCCAAAATAAAGTAACGTCTTTAAATCTTCAATCAACCGATAATCAAACCTGTAGCATTGCATAAAATATGTTTTGTCAACATGTATGTTGGTGAGCAATTCCATGACTTTATAAATATAATATAAGGCAAAAATTCACAACTCAAATATGTGAAGCCGTAAATAAAAGTGACAATTGAGATATATCAATCATAAATAAATGAGACTCCTTTCTAATTGATAAAACTACCATATTACAAGGAGGAGCGTATGATCATACTTATAGAGGATGAGGATGAGGCTAAACGATCAAAAACAATAAACATGTAGCAATTAATCATATGAGGTATATAACATACAATTGGACAATTATTCTAAGCAACACATAACCTAGTGGTTGTAGGTTGAGGATCTAGATGTTAAATCATTTTTTTTGGTTGAGTAAGTATGTAACACCCCAACCCGGAGAGGTTGACATGTCACTATTACAGATATCAAATCAAAAACCAAATTCATGATATTAAATAGGCAATCCAAAGTAATAAATTCAAACAACTAAATAATCCGAATGAACCTAATTAAGGTGTTTATTACATCAATTAAAGCAAAAGATAATCTTGATCTTCAATTCACTCTTCACTGATTTCCCGGATTACCCTGATTTCCTACAATTAAATAAGAAAACACCACAAAAGAAAATACGGCTGAGCCAAAGGTTGCTCAGTAACGGAAAGAACAATAGTAATGACTTTAAGCATATAAAACTGATATCAAATACTGAACTGATCATATAATACGGTAACTGAAATTTGATTCTAAGCATAAAATTCTGATATTGAGTTGAACCTGTAATACTGAAACTGAACTGATCTACACGACGAGTATATACGAATAAAATAAGTCGTGTAACATAAGAAGTACCCAGAGCCGAAACTGAACTGATAAGCACATAGCTAGCTAGACTATGCACCAATGAGATGGCGTGTGGGGCGTACACACATGATTCCATCCCCCGGAACTGAATTGATCTGAACTGAACTAGGATCGATCCATCCGCCTCCTAAAAATATGTGGCCAAAGTACTACATGAGTACTAACGTGTTAACGGAGACGCCGTGAGCTTTTATAAACACCGTCACGAAAAGTGTCATGTCATTGACGCCACAATGACATGTCGGACAAGCTCGGGTAACAGAGTGCTAAATCAAAGGGTAGTGTAACTACCAACGTATCAATAAATTATTTACAGGAACATGCAATAATTAGCACAATTTATAAAATATATATTGCATGCTACAAGTCTCAACAATGTAAACTAATAAGTCAAACGGGTTGAGAGCGGAACTAGATAAATAATACTAGACGACTAGTAAAGGCTAGACGACTAGTAAAGGCTAAACGAGTCATATTAACAGAACAAGGTGTCAAAAATCCGTACTACAAAGTAACGGAAAATATTATTTATACTAAGATATAAAGAACAGGAATCCGTACCTCAATAAGCAAATCAAATCAAACAAAGTCACGTGCCCTTAAGTCCTTTAACTATCTGCGTTTTATAAATCTTGAATGAGATTTATGACACTTTCATTGCGTAATCTTATTAGTTAGTTAGTAGATGTTCCGGCGACGCATGCTTTAAAATCTTTGATTCATGTTTAACTCTTGTATAGTTGGGTTTTGTTTAGACAAACTTCAAAGCATTGCATCACTAAGACTTTCAATTATTTTAACCTATGTGTATAATTGTATGCACACCCATTATTATTATTTTTACATAAAGTCAAGCACAGATTAATATCTTGATCATTATAAATGGTCTACCTTCTCTTTACATTAGTTCACCATTTGCATAACATAGTATCAAAGAAAAATAGAATGTCACAATAGGCTTGTATATTTCAATAAATCACGTTTTTCTTTCTTCTTTCTTTCTATTTATTATTATTTTTACTCTTGTCCCCAATAGGATATTTAAAAGCTATTCATCCACCAAACTATTTGTATGTCAAATTCGTAACTCTACATAACGCCACAGTGACAATTATACCTCCTTATTTATTTTCACAACTAAGTTTGGTGGATAATATCTTCAATTGAATCATGAAGTTCAATTGTTCATCAAAGAATTACAATTCAATATATGTGACATAGCTAGATAATTAATATTAGTGACCAACAGTGAGCATTCCACTAATGGATGCAATTCAACAAAAAAAATGGATTTCACGAGTATTAGTAAGAAAAGCAGACAACCATCTCTTTCAATTTGTTCCACTTGGTTAGTATATTCAAGTTATGTTTTAGTCACCGGAACCAAAGATATATTCAAACGGGTTATACAAACGCCTATGTCGGGATGGGTCAATTGACAGGAATGGACTTATTACCTGGACCAGAACAATTTGAGGGCTGAAGTAACACGATGAAGTCGTAGATGGTTGTGTAACAGGGCTGCATAATTCAAATCAATATGTTCAAAACAAAACCTCGCCGATCATGGTTTCGAAAGGGAAAGAATTTCGGGTACCTGATCGCGAATTAAAGATGAATTAGAAGAATCAACCACCCTTGATTTCCAACCATGGTTCGTGGTCCTCGTCGGTTATGGATGGTGGTGCGTTGACAACAACTAACAAGTGACGGACAGATCTAGTGGTGACGGAGTGATTTGATGATGTTTCTAGCAGGTTATAGATCGTAAAAACAAGCTCTAATCGCCGATGGGACCCGAACAGAACAACTAAGTCGGGAGTACCGTGAGGTAGTTGTGGCTTTGCGGGATGCGTACGAGGGCAAATTGAGTAATAAATCGTTGGATCGGAAGTCGGTTGAAGCAAAAGATCATCATCGCCATCTTCTCGGGAGTTCGTTAGAGGAGATAGAGGGTACCCCGAAGAGGATGAAAAACCAATTCAAAAAGGAAATAGCGATTCGAGTTCGGATCTTGACTATTGAGTTTTTGTACATGTATATACAGTTGTGGGTCATAGCCCACGTGATTCCATTTTTTTTTTCTAAATATTACTTATTTATTATTATGCTTATTATTACTTGCTCTATTATTATGAATTTAATTTATTATTATTATTTTTTTTTTACGGGTATTATAATTCTACCCCCCTTAAAATAAATTCCGACCTCGAAATTGCTAGGTACGGATAATCGAACGAAGTTATGATATAACGTACACGGAGTCATGAAATCAACATGTGAAAGAACCAATTCATAACCATTCAAATTCTAAAACAAAACTGATTTGATAGATTCATGTAACAGATGACTGATCTGATAATCAAGAAACAGATACTCATAGCCGAAATATATCAAATGCAAATAACTAAGAGGCAAAAAGATACGGATATTGAGAACGGATCGTATCTTCCATCTCCCATGTAGCTTCGCGTTTAGAATGGTTCCGCCATAATACTTTAACAAAAGGAATAGTCTTTCTCCTCATAATGCGCTCTTGTCTATCGAGAATAGCTTCTGGTTCTTCCTCAAGTGATAAGTCCTCACGAATCAAATGAAGTGGATAGTTCACCACATGAATTGGATGATAATTGTAGCCTCGTAGAAGAGATACATGAAAGACATTATGCACATGTGATAATTGAGGTGGCAGTGCCAAACGGTAGGAGACTTCACCAACTCTTTCCAAAATCTCAAATGGCCCGATGAATCTAGGACTGAGCTTTCCTTTGATGCCAAAACGATGTACGCCTCTGCAAGGTGAAACTCTTAAAAATACTTTATCACCAACCTTAAATTCCAAAGGTCGACGATGTCGATCTGCATAGCTTTTCTGTCTACTTTGAGCTTCCCTTAACTTCTCTCTAGCAATAGTAACTTTCTCATTCGTAATCTGAACTAACTCGGGTCCTTCAATAATTCTTTCACCGACCTCTTCCCAACAAATAGGTGCTCTACATTTACGGCCATACAATAATTCGAAAGGTGCCATGCCAATGCTAGCTTGCCAACTATTGTTGTAAGCAAACTCGACCAAACACAAGTACTCATCCCAGTTCCCAGTCCACTCTAAGGCACAAGCTCGAAGCATGTCCTCAAGTGTTTGAATAGTACGCTCCGACTGACCGTCCGTCTGAGGATGAAACGCCGTACTAAACCTCAACTTAGTACCCCATGCGGCTTGCAAGCCTTTCCAAAAGCGAGAAGTGAACCTCGGGTCTCGATCAGACACGATAGAGATCGGAGTGCCATGAAGTCTAATAATCTCTTGGGTAAACACTTCAGATAGTTTGCTAACCGAGAACCCTTGCTGAATTGGAAGAAAATGAGCTGACTTTGACAATCTGTCAACTACAACCCATATTGCATCATTCTTCTTGAAAGTTCTTGGCAACCCTGTCACAAAATCCATGGAAATATCATCCCATTTCCATACAGGAATAGGTAGTGGCTGAAGCAACCCACTGGCTCTCTGATGCTCAATCTTAATTTGCTGACAAGTAAGACATCTGCTAACATACTTAGCTACGTCCTCTTTCATTCCGTTCCACCAAAAGTTCTGACGAAGATCCCGATACATCTTAGTAGATCCAGGGTGAATAGAGAATGACGAACTATGAGCTTCGGCTAATAAAGATTCTCGAAGAGCAGAATCGTTTGGAACACATAAACGCTTACCACACCAAATTACTCCATGTTTATCTACTCTAAATTCTGACTGTTTTCCATCCTCCACATTTTGTAAGATTGCCCAGAGTTCACCATCGTCTTTCTGGGCTTCCTTAATCCGAGATACTAGATCTGGCTCGATATGGAATCTAGCGAGATACCCATCACTCTTGCCAATATGAAGACCAACGCCCAATCTATCCAGATCTGTAATAATATGAGGTTGTAGCTGTAAGGAGGCCACTGTTCCCGAGCTCTTCCGGCTAAGAGCATCGGCTACCACATTAGCCTTTCCTGGATGATATTGAATATTGGCATCATAATCTTTCAATAGCTCTAACCATCTCCTTTGTCTCATATTAAGTTCCTTTTGTGTGAAAATATATTTCAAGCTCTTGTGATCAGTAAAAATATCACAAGTCTCTCCGTAAAGATAGTGACGCCATATCTTCAATGCAAAAATAACAGCAGCAAGTTCAAGGTCATGTGTAGGATAATTAATCTCGTACGGTTTCAGCTGTCGTGAAGCATAAGCAATGACCTTACCATGTTGCATTAGCACACATCCGAGTCCCTTTTTAGAGGCATCGCTGTAAATCTGGTATCCACCCGTGCCTGATGGAAGTGTGAGAATCGGAGCAGACACTAATCTTTTCTTAAGCTCTTCAAAGCTTTTCTCCCGTTCATCATTCCAAGAGTACTTAACCCCTTTCCTCAACAATTGTGTAAGGGGTAAGGCTATAACAGAAAAACCTTCGACAAATCTACGATAGTAACCAGCAAGGCCAAGAAAACTACGGACTTCTGTGGCTGAGGTAGGTCTAGGCCACTTAGTGATCGCTTCTATCTTAGCAGGATCCATCATAATACCATCCGCAGAAACGACATGACCCAGAAAGGCTACTTGACTCAACCAAAATTCGCACTTCGAAAATTTAGCATAAAGCTTCTTTTCACGTAGTGTTTCGAGCACGATACGAAGATGATTCTCATGCTCCTCCTTACTTTTAGAATAAATTAATATGTCGTCAATAAAGACAATGACGAACTTATCAAGGAACTTGCGAAAAACTCGGTTCATTAGGTCCATGAATACGGCTGGAGCATTAGTTAACCCGAACGGCATAACTAGGAACTCATAGTGACCATACCGAGTACGAAAAGCAGATTTTGGGACGTCAGAATCCTTGATCCTTAGCTGATGGTAACCGGACCTCAAATCGATCTTAGAGAAACACATTGCGCCCTGAAGTTGGTCAAATAAATCATCAATACGAGGCAGAGGGTAACGATTACGGATAGTGATCTTGTTGAGTTCCCTATAGTCAATGCAGAGTCTCATGGAACCATCTTTCTTCTTCACGAATAAGACCGGTGCACCCCAAGGCGAGACGCTTGGTCTAATAAATCCCAAATCTAGTAACTCCTGTAATTGCTCCTTTAGCTCCTTAAGCTCCATAGGTGCCATACGATATGGTGCCTTAGAAATCGGCTCAGCACCAGGAATAAGATCAATAGTGAACTCTACCTCGCGATCTGGTGGAAGTCCGGGTAGCTCCTTAGGAAACACGTCTGGAAAATCACGTACAGTTGGATAATCAGATATGTTCGGCTCATCAGAAGATGTAGCTTTCACTGAAGCTAGGAATCCCACGCAACCGTGCGATAAGAACTTCTGAGCCTTAAGTGCAGAGATGATTTTCAACGATTTCCGAGGCTGAGTCCCTTGATAGACGAGTTCAGGGCATTGAGGATTTCCAAATAAAACACGACGAGTCTGGCATTCAATAGTAACGTGATGTCGAGTTAACCAGTCCATACCAAGTATGACATCAAAGTCACTCATTTGCATGGGAAACAAATCCGCTTCACGAATAATAGACTCGATTCTGATTGGACAATCTCTATAAACATGCGAGATGATAGTCGAATCTCCTAATGGAGTAGTAATAGCTAAAGCATGCTCTAAAGCAGTCGGTGCAGTCATTAAGTACTTAGCAAACAAAAGAGAGACGACAGAATGTGTAGCGCCCGTATCAAATAAGACATAAATATCCCGCTTCCCTATGCAAAGGGTACCGGAGACCATACCTGGGGCGTTAACTATTAGTATCAGATAAGATATATATATATATATAATATATATATATATATATATATATATAATATATATAATACTTCCCTAACTAAAAGGGGGGTCAAAATTATACCTGGTGCATTAGCTGCTTCATTTGCGGTGAGTGCAAAGACTCGTCCTCCAGCTGCAGGCTTAGCCTGATTCCCTCCAGCATCAGTACGAGGGTCACGCTGAGGGCAATCTCTAATCATGTGTCCTGCACGCCCACATCTAAAACATAATCCTCCGGCCAGACGACAAGCTCCCTTATGAAGTTTCCCGCAAGCATTACACTGAGGGGTAGCATTCTGATCCTGATTAGGTTGGTGCTGATTTGGTGGTTGAGCACGAGTAGGGGCTTGTTGAGTCTGGTTACGAGCTTGTTTCTGGTTCTGGTGTCGGTTCTTCCATGGTCGGGAGTTATTGTTGTTGTTGCGATCAAAACGGTTTCGATGGTCTCGCGGTGATGAAGACTGATTCTTATTCGTATGAGAGGAAGACTGATCATGGTCATTCTCCCTAGGTCGCTTACGGTTATCGTCATATGACTTCTTTCCATTATTTTTATCATTATATAAGTTTTTAACTGCATCAACCACTTCATTAATGTCTCTAAACCGATGATTCAATATAAACTTTCGATCTCTTTCACATATAGCCCACTGAAAATTCTCTGTCTGCTCATGCGGTGGACCGGCAGATGCCCCAAGAAAACTCACTAACCGAGTAAATCGTGTCTTGAAATCAGTTATGTGCTCATCATCCCTCTGTCTAATATTAGCATACTGTCTACGATATTCAGTACGGTCAGCAGCGGTGAAGTACTCCTCATAAAATAATCCTCGGAATTCATCCCAAGGAAGTGTAGCTGCATAATCATTTCCTCCTCTAGCGTGTTTTACAGTCGTCCACCATCTATGAGCATCATCCTCTAACTTGTATGTTGCCAGCCTTACTTTGTATACGTCCTCAACGCCAAGTACCTCAAACAATTTCTCAATATGACTGATCCAGTTTTGCACCTCGACCGGATCACTAGAAGTACTGAAGGATTTAGGCCTTTGCTTCTGAAAACGTTCCAACCAAACATGAATACCATCACGGGGTGGTGGTGTATCACCAACGGAAGGTGATCCTGTATGGTTTCCACCAGGTGGAGCCCCTACGTTTCCGGCTGGTGGTGCGCCAGTGGCATTACCGGCAGGTGGTGCGCCAGGCGTGTTACCGGCAGGTGGAGCTCCGGTGACATTTCCAGCGGGTGGTGTTCCGGAAGCATCTCCAGCAGGTGGTGCTCCTTGGTTTACAACCATATTAGCCTGCTGCATTTGCTGGAAAACAGTTTGAGCAGTCTGAGCCATCATGTTAGGGAGCATTCCCGAAATAGCAGTGTTGACAGCATTAGCAACCAGTGCTTCCAAGTTCGCATCAGATGAGGAGCCATTCGAGTTATTGAGGTTTTTCACACGTCTTTTAGGAGCCATCTGAAATGAAGATATACGTGTGAGCACCAAAATTTAGATTGGCAAAAGATTAGATCCTAACCCAATGTCTACCCATTACCTCACAAGTTTAGTTATTAACGTTTAAGTTTTCTACAGGAAAGAGCCTTTGCTCTGATACCATAAATGTAACACCCCAACCCGGAGAGGTTGACATGTCACTATTACAGATATCAAATCAAAAACCAAATTCATGATATTAAATAGGCAATCCAAAGTAATAAATTCAAACAACTAAATAATCCGAATGAACCTAATTAAGGTGTTTATTACATCAATTAAAGCAAAAGATAATCTTGATCTTCAATTCACTCTTCACTGATTTCCCGGATTACCCTGATTTCCTACAATTAAATAAGAAAACACCACAAAAGAAAATACGGCTGAGCCAAAGGTTGCTCAGTAACGGAAAGAACAATAGTAATGACTTTAAGCATATAAAACTGATATCAAATACTGAACTGATCATATAATACGGTAACTGAAATTTGATTCTAAGCATAAAATTCTGATATTGAGTTGAACCTGTAATACTGAAACTGAACTGATCTACACGACGAGTATATACGAATAAAATAAGTCGTGTAACATAAGAAGTACCCAGAGCCGAAACTGAACTGATAAGCACATAGCTAGCTAGACTATGCACCAATGAGATGGCGTGTGGGGCGTACACACATGATTCCATCCCCCGGAACTGAATTGATCTGAACTGAACTAGGATCGATCCATCCGCCTCCTAAAAATATGTGGCCAAAGTACTACATGAGTACTAACGTGTTAACGGAGACGCCGTGAGCTTTTATAAACACCGTCACGAAAAGTGTCATGTCATTGACGCCACAATGACATGTCGGACAAGCTCGGGTAACAGAGTGCTAAATCAAAGGGTAGTGTAACTACCAACGTATCAATAAATTATTTACAGGAACATGCAATAATGAGCACAATTTATAAAATATATATTGCATGCTACAAGTCTCAACAATGTAAACTAATAAGTCAAACGGGTTGAGAGCGGAACTAGATAATAATACTAGACGACTAGTAAAGGCTAGACGACTAGTAAAGGCTAAACGAGTCATATTAACAGAACAAGGTGTCAAAAATCCGTACTACAAAGTAACGGAAAATATTATTTATACTAAGATATAAAGAACAGGAATCCGTACCTCAATAAGCAAATCAAATCAAACAAAGTCACGTGCCCTTAAGTCCTTTAACTATCTGCGTTTTATAAATCTTGAATGAGATTTATGACACTTTCATTGCGTAATCTTATTAGTTAGTTAGTAGATGTTCCGGCGACGCATGCTTTAAAATCTTTGATTCATGTTTAACTCTTGTATAGTTGGGTTTTGTTTAGACAAACTTCAAAGCATTGCATCACTAAGACTTTCAATTATTTTAACCTATGTGTATAATTGTATGCACACCCATTATTATTATTTTTACATAAAGTCAAGCACAGATTAATATCTTGATCATTATAAATGGTCTACCTTCTCTTTACATTAGTTCACCATTTGCATAACATAGTATCAAAGGAAAATAGAATGTCACAATAGGCTTGTATATTTCAATAAATCACGTTTTTCTTTCTTCTTTCTTTTTATTTATTATTATTTTTACTCTTGTCCCCAATAGGATATTTAAAAGCTATTCATCCACCAAACTATTTGTATGTCAAATTCGTAACTCTACATAACGCCACAGTGACAATTATACCTCCTTATTTATTTTCACAACTAAGTTTGGTGGATAATATCTTCAATTGAATCATGAAGTTCAATTGTTCATCAAATAATTACAATTCAATATATGTGACATAGCTAGATAATTAATATTAGTGACCAACAGTGAGCATTCCACTAATGGATGCAATTCAACAAAAAAAATGGATTTCACGAGTATTAGTAAGAAAAGCAGACAACCATCTCTTTCAATTTGTTCCACTTGGTTAGTATATTCAAGTTATGTTTTAGTCACCGGAACCAAAGATATATTCAAACGGGTTATACAAACGCCTATGTCGGGATGGGTCAATTGACAGGAATGGACTTATTACCTGGACCAGAACAATTGAGGGCTGAAGTAACACGATGAAGTCGTAGATGGTTGTGTAACAGGGCTGCATAATTCAAATCAATATGTTCAAAACAAAACCTCGCCGATCATGGTTTCGAAAGGGAAAGCATTTCGGGTACCTGATCGCGAATTAAAGATGAATTAGAAGAATCAACCACCCTTGATTTCCAACCATGGTTCGTGGTCCTCGTCGGTTATGGATGGTGGTGCGTCGACAACAACTAACAAGTGACGGACAGATCTAGTGGTGACGGAGTGATTTGATGATGTTTCTAGCAGGTTATAGATCGTAAAAACAAGCTCTAATCGCCGATAGGACCCGAATAGAACAACTAAGTCGGGAGTACCGTGAGGTAGTTGTGGCTTTGCGGGATGCGTACGAGGGCAAATTGAGTAATAAATCGTTGGATCGGAAGTCGGTTGAAGCAAAAGATCATCATCGCCATCTTCTCGGGAGTTCGTTAGAGGAGATAGAGGGTACCCCGAAGAGGATGAAAAACCAATTCAAAAAGGAAATAGCGATTCGAGTTCGGATCTTGACTATTGAGTTTTTGTACATGTATATACAGTTGTGGGTCATAGCCCACGTGATTCCATTTTTTTTTCTAAATATTACTTATTTATTATTATGCTTATTATTACTTGCTCTATTATTATGAATTTAATTTATTATTATTTTTTTTATTTTTTTTTTTTTTTTTTTACGGGTATTATAAAGTATGCTTGCTACCCCCAAGTAGAGAAGAGAAAACGGGGATGAAATTACTCACATGAAATAAAATGACGTTGATGAATAAATTTTGAATAAAATCCTCAAGTAAGCGAGTCCGACGGTTTTAACGTGCGTGTCCTAGATTGAAAGATCTTGAGTAAGTATTGAGTATTGAAGATGAAATATAAATGGTATAAAAGTTCATAAAAATAAGGCTTGGGTTTTCAGGATTTGTAGTTATATTTTACAAAGTGTGTTTAAATAACGTAAGTATAAAATGAGTTTTACATGAAAAAAGCTCCTTGATGTTTAGTTTTACTCAACCATTGTTAAGTTTTACATATGGGAGTTGGTTTAGTGCTAGTATGCACGATCCCATTAATGTAAGCATCAAAGTCTGACTTACACTCTCTTAAACCCGAGTTTGAGACTTTAATTAATAAAGAAATTCGCTTAAACCCGATATTAGTATAAAACCAAGTTTGGTTCCGTCATACCATAATATTATCAATACAAATAACATAAAGCGAAACATAACTTAAAAAATTAGGAAAGATTTTTCTTTTGGCGTTTTGAACGGTGACTAGCTCGTTAAGACGATAAGTTCGACTTTTACTCGGGTTTATTCTTACCCGAAACTTGGTTTGAGCTAATATTTGTTCTAACACTTCCAAAATCTTAATTAATATAAGTAATATAAATTAAAACATAACTAAAAAGATAGGTTGAACTTTTGGTGGTTTGAACATTGACTAACTCGTTAAAACGGGTGTTCGGTTTTACTCGGTTTTTACCCGAAACTTGGGTTCAAGCCAAGATTTGTTCTACACCTCCATATCAACCATATAATAACTAAAATATCAAGAAAAACTCAGATCTAAAGTGTTTGATGTAACATGGTCACTTAAAAGTTATTTAAAGTGCTTAAACGAGCGTTCGGTTTGGTTCGGTCTTTGATTCGGTATGAACCTGAGGATGGTTACCACATGTCCAAAACCATTGAACTAAAAATAAGGTAAAACTTCCAGATCTAAACTCAAGCAAGAAAGTTAATCGAGTAAACTTCCCGAAAACGACCCAAACGGGTCTAAAATGCATAAATATGAGTTTGAATGCCCACAAGACTTAAATAAAGATGAAAATGGTTTTATGAACATAAAATAACTTAGAAAAACTGAAAATAACCAAAATTACATACCCGAAATGATTTGAAATACAAGATTCGGTTTCGTTGACTTTTTAAAGTCAAACTTAAGCAAAACTAGCTAGAACAACTTACAAGATCAAAACTTTTGGGAGAAGAAGATGAAAATGTGCAGGTGAAATGGTTGCGAATGATGGTATTTATAGGGAAAGATTAGGGTTTGAGGAAATGGGTAATGCGTTTGTCCGATGGGTAAAAGGGTGCACTTTGATTCTTTTATTTAAAATAAATTTTAATTTAAATAAATTATGACCAGGTATCTACATGTTTGGAGGGCTCTAGAATAGTTATGGGTTTGGTCTTGGTTGGTTTGGATGGTTAAATTACAAGTCCGGACCTTAAACGAACCGAAAACGTTAAAAAAACTGATTTTGCTGAAACGAACTGTGGGTCACGCCACGATAAGTATGAAACATGATTACAACATAAAATCCATCATTTTATTAATATTCAAAGATCCGAAGACCAAAACGAGTCCGGTTTACAATACAGGATAACAAATACAAAGCTAGTCGAAAATGACGAATGTCACAGTATTCCCTACTTTTGGAAATTTCGTCCCGAAATTAGGAAGAAGCTACGACGAAGAGATGCGGGTACTTTTCCTTCATGACGTCTTCTCTTTCCCAAGTAAATTCGGCACCACGTCTTGATTCCCAACGAACTTTCACTAACCGAATACGGCTTCGTTTGGTTCGTTTCTCGTTGCGATCCATAATTTCTACGGGTCTTTCAACAAGTTGCATTGTCTCATCGATATGTACTTCGTCGAGTGGTATGTGGAGATTACCCTTAGCTAAGCATTTCTTAAGATTTGAGACATGAAAGGTAGGATGAACACCGGAAAGTTCTTTCGGTAAATCGAGTCTATAAGCCACTTTTCCAATTCTTTCGAGGATCTTGAATGGGCCTACGAAACGAGGAGCTAGTTTCCTTTCTTTCCAAAATGGACTACCCCCTTCCAAGGAGATACTTTGAGGAGGAAAAGGTCGTCGACGTGAAATTCTAGAGGCTTTCGTCGTTTATCGGCATAACTCTTTTGACGGCTTCTAGCGGCGAGTAGATTCTTGCGGATTTGATCGATACGATCGGTAGTGTCTTGAATCATCTCAGGACCGGTGATTTGAGTTTCACCAATCTCGTTCCAACAAATCTGAGAACGACACTTTCGACCATAGAGAGCTTCAAACGGAGCCATACCATTGCTGGAATGGAAAGTATTGTTGTAGGAGGACTCAATAAGCGGAATATGAGAGTCCTAATTTTCACCAAAGTCTAGTACGCGTGACCGAAGCATATCCTCGAGGTTTGGATTGTACGCTCGGATTGTCCATCGTTTTGAGGGTGGTAAGCGGTACTAAGGTCAAGGCGAGTACCTAGAGCATTTTGAAGCGATTTCCAAAAATGAGACGTGAAACGAACATCACGATCGGAGATGATGGTCATTGGTATACCATGGCGGCACACGATTTCTCGGACATAGATTTGAGCTAGTTTTTCCACAGAATACTTTTCTCGTATCAGAATAAAGTGAGCCGATTTGGTCAATCGATCGATGATTACCCAAATACTATCATTTTGGTTTCGGGTATTTAGGAGCTTAGTGATGAAATCCATGGCAATGTCTTCCCATTTCCAAACAGGAATCGAGGGTTGCTCGAGTAAATCGAAAGGTCTTTGATGCTCAGCTTTAACCTTTGAGCATGTAAGACATTTTGAAACGTAAAGTGCCACATCCTTTTTCATACCGGGCCACCAATAAATGGGACGAAGATCGAAGTACATTTTATCCGCCCCAGGATGCATAGAATAACGTGACTTATGAGCCTCGTCAAGAATGAAAGTACGAAGTTCGTCATGATCGGGAACCCATAAACGATTGAGAAAGTAAAGTAAGCCATCGGGTTTAGTTTCGAATTGAAGTTAGGCTCCACATGACATTTCTTCGTACATGTTACCTTCATCAACGGAGGTGCACTGGGCTTGATAGATGCGGTTTTGAAGATCGGTTTGGATGATAATGCTATGGAGAAAAATAGATTTAACATTAACTTTTCGACTAAGGGCATCAGCCACGACATTCACTTTACCGGGATGGTAGCGAATTTCGCAATCATAGTCACTAAGTAATTCAGCCTATCGCCGTTGTCTCATGTTCAGATCTTTTTGGTCGAAAATGTGTTGAAGACTTTTATGATCGGTGATACTACATATTTTGTACCATAAAGATAGTGTCTCCAGATTTTTAAAGCGAAAACGACGGCACCAAGTTCGAGATCGTGAGTTGTGTAATTTTTCTCGTGAACTTTGAGTTTTCTGGAGGCATAAGCGATAACTTGACCTCGTTGTATGAGAACGCAACCGAGACCTTGGTTGGATGCATCAAAAAATACCACAAAATCGTCATTTCCTTCAGGGAGGGCTAAGATAGGAGCATTGCAAAGCATATGCTTAAGAGTTTGAAAAGCTTATTCTTGTTTTGGTCCCCATTCATAAGATTTTCCCTTATGAGTTAATGCGGTGAGGGGTAACGCGATTTTGGAGAAGTTTAGAATAAAACGCCGATAATACCCGGCCAAACCAAGGAAGGATCAAACTTCGGTAGGTGTGGATGGAGTCTTCCAATCTTTTACGGCCTTAATTTTAGCGGGATCAACATGAGTATCTTTATCGTTAACGATGTGACCCAAAAATTAAACTTCTTTTAGCTAAAATTCACATTTCAAAAATTTGGCATAAAGTTGTTATTTTCTTAGGAGATCGAGCATGGAACGTAAATGATGCTCATGCTCAGCTTCGGATTTAGAAAAGATGAGGATGTCATCAATAAATACAATTACGAATTTATCCAAAAATGGTTTGCAAACGCGGTTCATGAGGTCCATGAATACCGCGGGTGCATTGGTTAATCCAAATGGCATAACCATGAACTCGTAATGTCCATACCGCGTACGAAAAGCAGTTTTGGGAATGTCATCTTCGTGAACACGCAATTGATGATAACCCGATCGAAGATCGATTTTGGAGAAGCAAGTTGCACCTTGGAGTTGATCAAAGAGGTCGTCGATTCGAGGCAAAGGGTAACGATTTTTTATGGTGAGTTTATTGAGCTCACGGTAGTCGATACACATGCGAAACGAGCCATCTTTCTTTTTCACGAAGAGAACGGGTGCACCCCAAGGAGATGAGCTTGGACGGATAAAACCCTTATCTGAGAGTTCTTGGAGTTGGTTTGACAGTTCTTGCATTTCAGAAGGAGCTAAACGATAGGGAGCCTTAGCTACGGGAGTTGCTCCGGGGACAAGATTGATTCGAAATTTGACGGGACGGATGGGTGGAAGACCGGAGACGTCGTCAGGAAAAACATCAGGAAAATCACAAACAACGTGAATGTCTTGAATTTTCCTTTCTCCGGGGTCTTTTGCCATCGCTTAAGCTAGGAACGGAACGTACTTTTGGCGTACATACTTTTGAGATTGAGAACACGACATGAGGTTGAGCTTTTTGGGAGAAGTTTTGCCGAAAATTTTGAGAGTTTTACCATTGGCGAGTGGAATTCAAATAAACTTATCATAGCAAACAATTTCGGCACGATGCAAGGATAACCAATCCATGCCTACTATGATGTCGAAACTTCCCATTTGCATCGGGATGAGGTCAATTGAGAATTTACGCTTACAAAGAGTGAGTATGCAATCACGGATGACCGAATCGATAGTGATTGAGCTACCATTGGCGACTTCGACAGAAAAAGGTCGAGAAAGTTTAGTACGGGGTACGGCAAGGTTTGATTCAAATTTAAATGAAATAAAACTCCTATCAGCTCCGGTATCGAATAAAGTTGAAGCAAAATGCTCATTAATTAAAAATGTATCGTACACCACATCGTTGGCAACTTGGGCTTGGTTGACATTCATCATAAAAGCACGCCCTTGGTTGTCATGGGTGACTTGTGGAGCTTGCGAAGGCGGGGGAGGAGGAGCTTGAATTGATTGGAGCGGTTGAACCAGAGGAGCCATTAGTTGTGGGACTTGAGGTTGGTAAGTTTGCAATTGGTAGGCTTGAGTTGTGTAGTATGGTGCAGGCATGATTTGGGCTTGATTTGCAAAAGTGAGTTGGGGACAAGCATTGCGGAAATGATTTGGGTCTCCATAATTGAAACAAGCTCTCGGTTGGGGAGGAGTTTGAGCAAAAGGCATGGGTCGGTTTTAAGGATTATGCGGAACAAACCTTGGTAGAGTGGTTTGTCCATGGGAGGCTTCACGACACACATTGCTAAGGTGGTCGTAACGATTGCAATTTGAGCATTGGCGACAAACAGAGTAAGATGGGTGGTGGCGTTGACAAGTGTTGCACAAGGGATGGGGACCGGTGTAAGGTTTTCGATTTTGGGCAGCTTGAGATTGAGATTGGGGTTGAGTTGGATGAGTGACAGCAAAGTTTCGATGGTTCGGTTTATGCTTCTTTTTAGAGTGGTGAGATGAGTTGGAGTAATTGATGGATTGAAGTTGGACTTCAACTTTGGAGCTTGGAGATGGATCGGTGATGGCCTTGACATTTGGTTTCTTGGAATCCTTTCGGGATAAAGTCCCTACTTTGACATGGTTCTCCGAAAGGGCGGCGGCAAGAGTGATCGCATCATTAAGCGTTTGTGGCTTGCTACTCATGACGGAATCTCGGATTTGCATTGGCAAACCCGAAACGTATTTGTCGATTGCCCTCTCGAGTGGGGTAACCAAATGGGGCACTAGAAGGCTAAGCTTGTGGAAGCGGTTTGAGTAAGCGGAGTTGTTACCGCTATCTTGTTTAAGATCCCAAAATTCGGCCTCCAATTTTTGAATTTCATGCTTGGGGCAAAAATTTTTAAGCATGATATCCTTCCGTTCATTCCAAGGGAGAGTCATAGCGACTTCCGCTCCTTTGGCATTCACGATGCTATTCCACCACGTTAGGGCGGTTAGTTCGAACACACTTGATGCGAAAGTGGTTCGCTTGGCCTCTGGAAATTCACAATGCAAGAACACGCTTTCCATGCGTTCAAACCATTGAAGGAGCGTGGTAGCACACTCCTCACCCATAAATTTTGGTGGATTGGCGCCCATAAACTGTTTATAAGTAAATGTAGCATGAGAGGGTGTGACTTGAGTAGCAACAGGTTGCGGTTGGATAGCTTGAATTTGAGCAACAAGGGTGGGGAGTACAGCAGCCATTTGAGTTGTAACAATTCGGCTATCTTAAGGTCGGAGTTCTTGGGGCGACGAGTTCGACGTGCATGACGAGCTTGACGATGAAGAGGAGGCATTCTAAAAATAATAAAAGTGAGACAATATGAGATTTTGGGTAGCTAGTCCAAATATGATGGCGATTAATGTAAATATGAGATTGTAGTGAAATATTTTGTGAACCTTATAAAAAAACCATTTTAACACATGAATATCTATATATATATATATATATATATATATATATATATATATATATATATATATATATATATATATTTGAAATTTGAAACGTTAAGATTTGAGGCGGGAAATACATACATGAATCACCATGACTTGTTGTCCCGACAGTAACCTTAAGGAAATACGAGGTAATGCGGGGAGTCGAAATGTTACGCGAATCACCGCGTCTTTCATGTTTCAACCAAGATCATAAAATGGGATAAAATGAGAAGTCAAGACCATTAGTTCACGTATCAACGTGGCTTTCATGTTTCAACTCAAAACAAATCGAAATCGAGGGAGGGATCAAAACACTAGTCCACGTATCACCGTGGCTTTCATATTTCAATCCAACAATATTAATGGAGGTAACCGGAACGGTTACGGTGACTGCTTAAAGTTAGCAACCCATATAACGCGCATTCGCTTTGGCCTATAAGGTCAAATACCTTGACTTGAACATTCCAGGTAAGTAAATCATCTTTGATTCTCGGAATCATTTTGCCAAAGGTTCACATCTAGATATTTTCCCTCTTCCAGTTAGTACGAACCCGTTATAATGTCACGCTTTAAGGAGATGAGAAATATCGAAAAATTTGGGACTTAAACTCAATTTTTGAGATCCATAATTTGATTTTTTTTAATTAATTAATTAATTAATTAATTTCTTTAAGGTAAGGATACCTTGGATTTCTATAAAAGTGCGTGTGTGTGTACATAAGGGTAAATGAAATAAATAAGTAAATAAGAGCAAATAAACAATCAAGTAGGGTAACACGTATAGGCAACACGTTTTGAGACCCTAAAGCATAAACTATAATAGGTCGTTACGTCTAACCACCTATGCTATAGTCATGGCTCTGATACCAATCTGTCACACCCCGACCAAAGCAGCGGAACATGCCGGGGCGCAACTAAGATTGTTCAAATGCACATGACACTATTAAAGTGACAATATTTAATCAACTCATTCATTTCATAACATGTTCTTACAAATACAAGAAAATAAATAGTTCTTAACTAATAACCTAACGGTCCAAAATAAAGTAACGTCTTTAAATCTTCAATCAACCGATAATCAAACCTGTAGCATTGCATAAAATATGTTTTGTCAACATGTATGTTGGTGAGCAATTCCATGACTTTATAAATATAATATAAGGCAAAAATTCACAACTCAAATATGTGAAACCGTAAATAAAAGTGACAATTGAGGTATATCAATCATAAATAAATGAGGCTCCTCTCTAATTGATAAAACTACCATATTACAAGGAGGAGCATATGATCATACTTATTGAGGATGAGGATGAGGCTAAACGATCAAAAGCAATAAACATGTAGCAATTAATCATATGAGGTATATAACATACAATTGGACAATTATTCTAAGCAACACATAACCTAGTGGTTGTGGGTTGAGCATCTAGATGTTAAATCATTTTTTTTGGTTGAGTAAGTATGCTTGCTATCCCCAAAGTAGAGAAGAGAAAACGGGGATGAAATTACTCACATGGAATAAAATGACGTTGATAAATAAATTTTGAATAAAATACTCAAGTAAGCGAGTCCGACGGTTTTAACGTGCGTGTCCTAGATTGAAAGATCTTGAGTAAGTATTGAGTATTGAAGATGAAATACAAATGGTATAAAAGTTCATAAAAATAAAGCTTGGGTTTTCAGGAGTTTTAGTTATATTTTACAAAGTGTGTTAAATAACGTAAGTATAAAATGAGTTTTACATGAAAAAAGGTCCTTGATGTTTAGTTTTACTCAACCATTGTTAAGTTTTACATATGGGAGTTGGTTTAGTGCTAGTATGCACGATCCCATTAATGTAAGCATCAAAGTCTGACTTACACTCTCTTAAACCCGAGTTTGAGACTTTAATTAATAAAGAAATTCGCTTAAACCCGATATTAGTATAAAACCAAGTTTGGTTCCGTCATACCATAATATTATCAATACAAATAACATAAAGCGAAACATAACTTAAAAAATTAGGAAAGATTTTTCTTTTGGCGTTTTGAACGGTGACTAGCTAGTTAAGACGATAAGTTCGACTTTTACTCGGGTTTATTCTTACCCGAAACTTGGTTTGAGCTAATATTTGTTCTAACACTTCCAAAATCTTAAGTAATATGAGTAATATAAATTAAAACATAACTAAAAAGATAGGTTGAACTTTTGGTGGTTTAAACATTGACTAACTCGTTAAAACGGGTGTTCGGTTTTACTCGGTTTTTACCCGAAACTTGGGTTCAAGCCAAGATTTGTTCTACACTTCCATATCAACCATATAATAACTAAAATATCAAGAAAAACTCAGATCTAAAGTGTTTGATGTAACATGGTCACTTAAAAGTTATTTAAAGTGCTTAAACGAGCGTTCGGTTTGGTTCGGTCTTTGACTCGGTATGAACCCGAGGATGGTTACCACATGTCCAAAACCATTGAACTAAAAATAAGGTAAAACTTCCAGATCTAAACTCAAGCAAGAAAGTTAATTGAGTAAACTTCCCGAAAACGACTCAAACGGGTCTAAAATGCATAAATATGAGTTTGAATGCCCACAAGACTTAAATAAAGATGAAAATGGTTTTATGAACATAAAATAACTTAGAAAAACTGAAAATAACCAAAATTACATACCCGAAATGATTTGAAATGCAAGATTCGGTTCCGTTGACTTTTTAAAGTCAAACTTAAGCAAAACTAGCTAGAACAACTTACAAGATCAAAACTTTTGGGAGAAGAAGATGAAAATGTGCAGGTGAAATGGTTGAAAATGAGTGGTATTTATAGGGAAAGATTAGGGTTTGAGGAAATGGGTAATGCGTTTGTCCGGTGGGTAAAAGGGTGCACTTTGATTCTTTTATTTAAAATAAATTTTAATTTAAATAAATTATGAAGAGGTATCTACATGTTTGAAGGCTTCTAGAATAGTTATGGGTTATGTCTTGGTTGGTTTGGATGGTTAAAATACAAGTCCGGACCTTAAACGAACCGAAAACGTTAAAAAAACTGATTTTGCTGAAACGAACTGTGGGTCACGCCACGATAAGTATGAAACATGATTACAACATAAAATCCATCATTTTATTAATATTCAAAGATCCGAAGACCAAAACGGAGTCGGGTTTACAATACAGGATAACAAATACAAAGCTAGTCGAAAATGACGAATATCACACATATGTAATCTTCAATGATATTAATTTTGAAAAATATATTGATGAAAGTATATAATTGTGTAGTTATATTTGTAAAACACAATAATAAAAAACAAATTTATATAATTTATAGGAACTATGACAAAAATAACACAAACAAATCTAAAATGTAAAACATAATGATAAATACATATAATAAATGATGTAAAATATATAAAATAATGAACTGATATATAGTATAATCAATGTTGTAAAAATCGCTAGGCGGTAGTCGTGCGACGAGGTAGGGACTAGTGATTAATCGGAATTAATCGGATTGGAATTTTCATATATAATTATTAGTTTTATATATAAATACACACATTTTAGTATGTAATTTTAATAAAAAAATTCAGATTTACATATAAATATACATATTTGGCCGGATTTTCTTAGTTTTTGCCGGACTTTTCAAGTTTTGGTCGTAATTTTCGAAAGTCGCCAGAATCCCGACGAAACCCTACCGAGAATTCACCGGAGATTCAAATTTTTGGCCGATTAAGACCGCCTAGGTCCGATTTTGACCAATTACCAACTAATACCTCCGATTAAGTGAAATCGCTACGGTGGACTCCCGATTTGCGATTAATTGGCGCCTAGAGCCGATTTTTGCAATACTGAATATAATAAACACACAATAAAGTAATATATTGGACACAATACAAAGTGCTCTCTTTTTATAACACTAGAAGGTTGTGTGTCATGACCGAAATACCATTATAATTTATCTATAGATTTCAGGAGTGGAAACTAGCCGAGCCAAGCCCGAGCTCGTATGGGCTCGAGCTCAGCTCGTGATGATTTATAAGAGCTTGAGCTCAGCTCGTTTCAAGCATTATTTTTAAAGCTCGAGCTCGGCTCGACCAACACTTTTTCAAGCTCAAGCTTGGCTCGGCCTCGACTCGTTTATTTATTTAAATATTATTTTTAATATTTTAATATTTAATTTTGATATATATTATAATTATATACTTATATATAACATTTTTTATATTATTTAATTAATTTTTTACTGTACCTTTATATATAATAGATATTATTTATATAATATATTAAAAAATTAAATAAAATTTATAAATAAAAAAACTCGTTTATGCTCGTGAGCCGGCTCGAGCTCGATACGTGAAGCTCGGGTTAGGGCTCGATAGTTAAATGAGCAATTTTTCAAGCTCGAGCTCGGCTCGGGCTCGATAAAGCTCGACTTGTTTTGAATTTTTTATCGATCCAATCTCGAGTAGTTCATGAACGACTCGATTCGTTTGCAACGGCTCGACTCGTTTGCAACGGCTCGACTCGTTTGCAACGGCTCGACTCGTTTGCAACGGCTCGACTCGTTTGCAACGGCTCGACTCGTTTGCAACGGCTCGACTCGTTTGCAACATTAGTTGATTCCCAGAGTTAACGCTTAGGATGGTCGGTGATGTTACGATGGTTGATGATCATCCCGCCACCATCTTATCATATCTAAATCTTAACTTCACCAAATTGTCACTTTGCTGCAACTTCATCATCATCATCATCATCATCATGGAGCCTCTCTCCTTAGGCCTCTCATCTTCCCCAATTTCCCCTAAATCCCCCAAAATCAAAACCCCCAAATCCATCATCATTCTCTCCAATTGCAATTCCATCCCAACCCATTCTCAATTCACCAACAAAACCCCCAAATCAACCCTCAAAACCACTCTCCAATCGCTCAAAACCCATTCTTTATCTTTAATCTTTACGGGTCTTCAATCCCCCCTTTCTTCATTCGCTTCTGAACAAATACCCACCGACCAATCGTCAAACAAAATCGATTTGGAATCGATTTTGGTTTCAATCGATGATTTTTTCAACAGATACCCGTTTTTTGTAGCTGGGGTTGTGTTCATTTGGCTGTATGTCATCCCTGCGACTGAAGAGTACTTGCGGAAGTACAAGTTCATATCCGCCATTGATGCTTTCAAGAAGCTTAAAGAGGACCCAAATTGTCAGCTTCTTGATATCAGGGATGGTAAGACGTTGAGGGTTCTGGGTTCGCCCGATTTGAAGTTCTTGAATAAGAATGCTGTGCAGGTTGAGTTTCGTGATGGGGATGATGAAAAGGGTTTTGTGAAGAAAGTGAAGGAGAGTTTAAAAGATCCTGCAAATACCACCCTTTGTATTCTTGACAAGTGAGTTCTTGTGTTATTACAGTTTGATCACCCATTAGTCTAAATCATTGTGTATGTTTTGTTAAGATTTCCAAATTATTGACATAGTTTGTGGAAACAAGAATATAGTAGATATTTGGAGTAGTTTAAATTAAACATTAGTTCTTTGGTTCAAATGGAAAGTTTGATTGGGAATTTGGATGACACTGATTTTAGCCTAATCTAAATGCCTAAGTAGAACTAAATGTCTGCTAATGATTTGGTTGCGCTATATATATTGTATACAATCGTATTTAAAGTTGTAACTGATCTTTGTACATGGCCATATATATCAAGAATCTGTTAATTGGTTTATTGAAGATTGATTTTTTCTAGACAGATTGTGCTTTGTTGGAACTGTAGAATGAATATGAGATTATCCATCTTAACAATATAGTAATTACCATGAAATTTAGGGGTTTTTTTTTACTTTTTATCCATCTTTTGCTTCTTCTTTTTTTGGTGACAATGAGAACCTTGATGAATTCACGAGATCCCACTAGTACCCTACTTAAGCAATGGAATAAGGTAAAACCTAGCTTGCACTAGATAGGTGGCCTTCAAGAAGGTTAAAGTCAGAAAACCAGTAAAAGCTGGTTATAAGTATTATTTCTACCACTCAGGCAACTCATTTCACTAGAAAAAGACTATATTGCCTTTGCATGATCTTTTATTTTGAACTATGCCTCTACAAGTTTGTTCTGTTTTTGATTCCTTTCTTTTGTTTGTAAGGTAGTTTTGATGGTAACTCCATGAAGGTAGCTGAGTTATTGTTCAACAACGGGTTTAAAGAGGCTTATGCTATCAGAGGCGGGGTTAGAGGCGACAATGGGTGGCTGGTACCATTCACTACATATCATATTATATGGTTTTTGCTTATGATTATCAGATGATGCCCTTTGTGATTAGAAACCAATATGAATTCTTTGTTTTCTTTTTGTGCAAAGGTATCGGTTCTTTGCTACATTTAGATGTTAGTGAACCCAAAAAAACTCGTCTGAGCACTCAAATTAGGTGGTGTTTGGATATGCTTTCAGAAAGTTATAGTTGCTTCTTGGAGAATCATAATCAGATAATAACATTTATCTCAATGATCAGTTTCCTTACAGCCGATGTATTCATAGGTTCTCTGAATCTAACTATTTTGATCCATAAAAATGGAAATTTGGGATCACATTTACTTTTACCATTTTACCCAAACAATCGAAACTGATATTTAGTTTAAACTCATGTCCAAACATCTCGTTATAGGTATCTAATCCTGAATTAGCAGTTTTAAATGACAATTTTCATTTTTGGAGATTCTATAAATTTGCAATATTTCTATTACCTGTTGTGACCCTTAGACCACCTGCCCAACCTGCTGTTTTTCCCCATTACTTTTCAGAATATAAAAGCCATTGATTCTGCATTATCTGATTTCCATCATCCATGAAATCGATTTTTATATGATATGCCGACTCATGAACTTTTACTATTTACTAGGAAATACAAGAAACGCTTCTTCCACCATCTGTACATTAGCTTTAAAAGAAAGGTCAAAAAGTCAACAGAAGCAAAGAACAACGGAGCAATCACACAACAAGGGGAGGTCGAAAGCCAGCCAGCTTCTGTAGCCGAAAGTAAACAAACAAACAATGGGCATGCTAGTATATCGAAGGAACCAAACACAAGACCATCATCTCCATACACAATGGTAAGATCTAGAGGTAGAATAATGGGTGGGCGTGAGGGTTGGGCAATGGTTTTCAAAATGGGTAATATTTTTGTATGGTTTGGGTTGATATCAAACACTCTGTCCGAATGCTCTAAATTTTGAGGTAAATTAGTGCCAGTTATGGTTTCTTACATAATTTCAATGATAATGTTATTTTAAAAACATGCTTAAGAGGTTTATGGATTAAAAATACACTTAAGGCGACTTTTGACATGTTCTCCATTTGATGTATTTCCTTCTTAGCATTATTTTTAATAAACCCGATTGACACATATCGACCCATCCATGAGTTAATAGATCCAAAGGCCACCTCTAAATTTTTTTCGCATGAAGCAAACTATTAATGCTAAAATTTTGAATGCAGTATCCGGATATGAAACCACCATCTTCTCCAACCCCGTCGAAGCCTCAATAGTGAAGCCGACTTCTCCATGCAGACTCATTTTGTACTCACCGAGTCAACTCAATTTGTTATTTTTTTGGTTTATAGAATGCTGTCCGGTTTGGAGTAAAACATGGACGTTTATGTAAAACCTCACTTTGGAATGTAATGAATTGAGGATAGATTATTGTTGTATTTGAGTTATTACAACAATTATGGTTTGTTTTGTACATCATGTTGATCTTTTGGATCTCTTAACATGGGGGTTTTAATGTTGGAGAAGTCCACAGCTTTGAAAGTATTTACTATTTACAGGTCCTAAAACAAGCAGTTTTGGAGGTTATATCTGTAAATGAAAAAAATCACTTATGACTTAGAATTGCTCTTTTGTTTGGCCAATCTAATGCGCTTTACATATTCCAAATCAACTCGTTCCTAAACAAATGAGTCGAAATTGTTGTTCATTTAAAGATCCTAGATTAAATTATTTACAAGGATCAACTCCTGAAGAAATAAGATACTGATATAATTTTGGGTTGTAAACTTAGTATATCTTACTTCATTAGATTTTCCAAAAATATCCTATTTACCAAAATGGATAGGTATTGGAGTAAAATATTGTTATTTAAATAATCCTATAATTACTCCAAAAGATATTTTGCTCTAAAACTCTTATCAACATGATCAGGTTTTTATCATGATTCTTACTATCCTGCGTACATTTTATACAAATAGAAAAATATCAATCATTTTCTTGCTCATTTGAAAGAAAGAAAAAAAAAACTTTTAAAAGTTTTAATGAAAATGATATACATTTTAGAAGAGCAATTGGGATAAGGGTGATCTTACAAGGTTTAGAGTCTACTCTTAAGTCGAATACAAGATTTGTAAATATAAAGGACATACTCAGGAAATTTTCCATTCATGTTCTAGACAAAAAAGATAAAATGAATATTAACTCTACAAAAGAAAATCAAACATCTGATTAATAAAATTTTATTTAAAACCTAAAAGGTTTTAATATCAATTTTTATAAAATAGATAGTCTTTAATGCTTATGGATAGAGATTAAAAAGCCAGATCATAAAGTCAAACGTCTTATTTCCAAGACATAAAATATTTTCAAAGCATGAAGTAAAGTCCAAATCTTAAAATTATAAAGCTTATAAAACTATAAAAAAGAAATATCTTACATGAGGAATGACAAAGAAAAAGAAAATGATTACATGATACATCGATAAACGTCAAGTCAGGTTCCTAAATTTTTGAAAGCTCTGGCTTATTAAACTTTTAATAACCTCATGTCGTCAAGAAATAGGGCATATAGATTCATTTGACTGGTTTATTTGACCGGTTTGCTTTCTTTTAGTTTGCGAAGATGTAATATTCTTGTTATTAATTAGGCAAAGTGGATCTAATAATTCGAATCAGCACTCACCGGTATATAATGATACATATTGACAATATAACTAATAGAGTCTATTTATTTTTATTATCAAGGACAATTTTATTTGTATAATCATCTTAGCTTTACAAGTTTTCGGCTAGAAAATTAAATAAACAGATAAGGGGAAAAAAATCCGAGATTTAGTTAGGGTGAGAAAATATTCATTACCAAATGGATATAAAAGAAAATTATAATATTCAATACAGAGCAAATACCCTAATTATTTATACAAAATCCAAGAAAACTCATACAGAAAACGTTTTGAGCGAACCAGGCATGTTTCAACAGGCACAAAATATTACCAGCTCAATTTGCCCAAATGTAACTCTTAACATTTACTGTTACTATTTCCTCAAGACACTTAGAGCAGAAGTAAAATTTAGAAGCTCTGCTGTTTGCACCCTCTGTTTAAGCACACATGATAACAAGTCATTTAGACTCCTCTGTTGCGACTGGGGAAGCGACACTTGTTCGGGTAAAACAAGCCAAGAACTCGACGTTTCCTTCAGCGCCCTTTAAAGGAGACTCTATCCAGCCATTGCATTTGAAACCAAGATCTTCTACACCCTTCACGATCCTCTCACGCACCTATACCAGAATAGCCAACACAAGATCAATGTTTACTTGATTTAACATCAGTATAGACAGTCGACCCCCTGGGAATCTGAAAGATTGGGCTGTGTTTCCCTCTAATGAGCAAATGGGTTAATATAAAATAAAGAAATAGATAAAATAGAAAATAGGTAAAACAAAAGTTACCCAAATTCATTGAACCACAAATTAATTTTAAGTAGAAAAGATCGGCTAAAAGTGTTTCCCATCAACCAAGCCTGGTCATTTCAAAAGATTATGTCACTAAAATAAAGATAGTTGATACTTAAAGCACAAATTACTTTAAAGTAAAAACGATTCGCTGAAAGTGTTTTGGGTCAACCTAGCCCGTTTAGTTTCAAGTTTTGACTTGTATGAAAAAATTTACCTGATTTTAGTTGTTACTCAACCCACCCCACCAGCCCCTACCTTTGGTTTGGAAAGTTAACTGAAAGAATAGTACTTATGTAATTTAGCAACAAAGCCCAGCTACATACCTCTTGATGAACTGAGGGATCTCTTACAATTCCACCTCCTCCCACCTGTGACAATGAATAAAAATTACCTTCGGCGATAACTGAGTTAATAGATTAACATAATTAAACTCAAATGTAAGGAGTTTTATATAAAGGATCCACAAAGCAGATAATGAAAAGTAATACGAAGTGGGCACCCGGACCCTTTTCATACTTGTGATCTGCGAGCCTCAAATTGAGGTTTAATTAATGTAATTAGTGTAGCTTCTTCTTTCATCAGGTTAACAACAGCAGGCATGACCTAACAAAAAGAAAGGAAATGAAACAAATATTTAAGAACTTTTCATGAATGAACCATTTCCTTTAATTACATTTTTAAACACTTACTAGAAGTATAGATATGAATGAAAGATCCAAAGTCACCAAGTCAACTTTCTGAGGAAGTTCAGTAAGATATCTCAAATTTGTCCTCTCGATAACAGATACACGTTCATCTCGGCGAATTTTATCTGCCACCTATGTAAAATGTACATATTAGCATCCAGGTTAATCCAAACAATATGATCTAATTTTCATAATAATTTCTGTTAATTTTATGTGGCATTTACCTGTCCATAACCTACATCAACACCATAAACAAAAGAAGCACCATACTGAAGCAAACAATCAGTAAACCCTCCAGTTGACAGCCCTGAGTCAAGAGCCACTTTTCCAGTAACATCAATACCTAATTGTTCAATGGCAGCTTCTAATTTATGTCCTGCTCTAAAGTAAAAATCAAGTAAAAAAAACTGTGGAAGTAAATATTGAAGCCAGAATATTAAATATGAAGTAAGTACTTGGGAGAGTAATCACCTACATACATATTTTGGTATTTCAGCCTTGATCTCCACAACAGCTTTGTCAGACACTTGGTGTCCAGCTTTAGTTATGACTTTTCCATCAACAAATACCTTGCCTAAAAATACAAAACTAATTTTGAGTATAGGTGGTAAAATGGGCAGCTTGGGTGAGCTATGTTTGAGTCAAAGGACATTATGTACCGCTCAAAACAGGTCAGGTTGGGTAACCCAAACTACTTCTATTCAAACTATTTCCTAATAAATAGTTAGTGTCAAATATGATTACAAAAAGCATACTATTTTGAATTTTGGGTGACGTTGAACCTGTTGTAGCTAAAGTAAAACCCAAATAAATGCATTCATAAGTAAATAAGTTGAAATTATGACAACAAAGAAAACAAAGAATGAAGAGAAGTGTAACCTTGTAAGATCCATGATTGAATGTAGTTTCGACTGTATTGCTGAAACTTCTCAAGACATATTTCATCCAGTCTCTTCTTCCTATTAATACAAATCAAGAAAACAGGCGTGACATAACTGATGGCATCGTGTATAAAATGGAAAAGAACTTGATACAACCATCAAGAAAGACACATGTAAGAAATCAAGGTTGCATAATATTCAAGAATGACTAGAAGACGATTCTAAAAGGCCCGAACAATGTCACCTTTCTGTTGTTAAAAACAAACGTCTAACAACATAGAACATGAAGATATCTACATGGTTCACCTAGTCATGCTTAATGACATGATACCATTTTATAGCAATATATAGAAAGAAAAAACTGATATGTCCAACCATGAAGCACACAAAGAGTGTGTGTGTGTGCGCGCGCGCACATAGAAATTACAATAAGCTTGATATAAAATTGGAATAGAGATAGAAAAAGTTGCTCACTTCTTTGCTGGTATAACCTTTCCTGATTTAAGAGTCGCAAAGCTTCGTATCGGACAACTTATGCGTGCCTTACTCCATCTCACTGCATTGCAATGTAAGAAGTAGTTAGAATCCATCAACTAGAACTCAAATCACAACCACCTCACCAACATCATCAAAGCATAATCCTTCTTTTCCGGATATCATTCGACGCAAGAATCACATACATACATACATACATACAAACATACATACATTCAGCATGACATGTTCAAGAACTTCAATTGCATAGCTAGTAATCAAACTTTAAGATCCAAGTCCAGTAATTTGCCCTAAATACTACTACCCCAAGTGTTTATTTAATAGACTTATGAATCAATACCTTCTAACTAGAGGTCAATTGAAATTAATAGTTTGATTTTAGCAAATAGGGCGTTAGAATACATGGAAAGAAATTTTAGAATCACTAGCAGATGTACCTGGTTGGTGAGAGGCGTAAGTCTGTTGGGATAAGAAGAAGAAGACTCCATCAGCGGTGGTATTAGTATTAGTATTAGTGTTATTGTTAGTATTAGTATTATTAAACCACCCACAACGGCGAAATAGTGGCACCTTTGATAACTTCAGCGCCATTGATGGATGTATGCTGTGCGTATGGGTGAGGGAGAGGGGGGTTTTAGGCGTTAAGCCACCAAATTCGGATATGGCACATTGGGCTTCATACACTCCTCTTCATACACATTGGGCTTCGTACACTCCTCTTGAACTATGATGCTCCTCTTTTAACTATCAGATCGTGAACGTTTGATAATCTGTTTGTTTACATTTGTTTGTGTTCGTTCATTTATCTTTGATGGATTATGTGTATGTAATATCTGTGATTTTTATTGTGAAATAAATATATAATCAGTTGTATTTGTTTTGTGTTTAGGAACCTTTGTTTATGTTTATGAACATGTTTATTTCTTTAATGAACGAACACGAGCAATGAATCTCATTTCATAAGAGTTTGTGAAAAAATTACTTCCTTAATGAATGAACGCGTATGTTTGGTTCGTTTGCAATACTACCCTCTCTAGATATTTGGTTTAGTAAGATATCATATGGTGACTCGTGACCTTGTTGGTAGGTCTTGACCCCTGTTGACATCCTTAACAATGTTTTAATGATGAGGCGACGTAGTGAGAACATGAGTCATCTCTGATGATGCATTTCATTTAGAACTATAGATTGAAAGGTGTGATGTTTGCTCCTAGAAAGCCATCACCGTGAGCCTAACTCTAAGGCTGCGTTTAATGGGAAAGAATGGAATGAAAATAAAAAACTAGTATAATTTTCAAGTGAAATTGTGTTTAAATGAGCAATTAAAAGTAAATCCATAGAAAGTTTCACTCAAATTCCTTTGGTTGTGGGATTTTAAAATCTTTCTACCTACAAAGGGAATTTGAAATCCCACAATCAAGAGAATTTGAAATCACACAACCAAAGGAATTTGAGGTGAAACATTCCTTTAAGTTTTATATTTTATTACCTATTCAAGCATAAATTACTTGAAAATTATACTAGTTTTTTAAATTTCATTTCATTCCTTCTAACCAAACGCAACCTAAAAAGTGTGTTTTTGGACTCATGATCAATGCTAAAAGTGAAATGTCACATGTATATGTAATTTTGGTCTGATACATAGCTCAGACTTAAACTTCCTGGGAACAAACTTACAATTTTGTAACTGTACGTGTGTCTAAGGGTAGTGAACATTCTTTACACCTCGTGAATCAAGGCTCTACTTGAGTGTTCTTGAAGATTAAGTTGTTATGTGCCAACCAAATCGTTGACATGAAAATGACGTATATTGGATTTTTTTAGCCCGGATCTATCATTCCAGTAGTACACCGCATCAATGGATGGAGGATGCGAAGTTGAGTAACCGCACCATTCCAAAACCTTAGTCCAAACCTCAACTAAAAAAAGGACAATGACAAAATAAATGTCTAGTTGATTCAGCCAATCCAAAGCATGAAGAACATTCCTCCAGTGATAATTGCACCCCCTTGAGCTTAGGAATTCTTTAAACGAGATCCTATTCAATCTAGCTTTCCATCCGAAACAACGAACTTTAAGAGGATTCTCGTGGAGCAACGAAAGAGGGTCAAGATCAGCAACAACCCTATTATTCTCAAGAATTCTTTTGAGAGATTTGACAGAATATATGTTTGTATTTTTTATTTTATTTATTATTTTTTTTAACTTCCTAAAACACATAACATGATGTATCCTTTATTTATTTATCTGTTATTACTCTTGACTCCACATAAGATACATATAGTTTACTTGGCCATCAAAATAAATTGATTTCAGTTCCTAACTTTTAACATCACATGAAAATAACCAGATTTTAGATCATGTTTACCAAACAGTTGACCTATATAACAATGTTTAGCCTTTCTAATTAAAAGGTTGTTCAACCCAACTATTACAAACCATCTACTCATCTACATGTTTACAACTTGATTACAATTGATGTATTTGCGTTACTCAATAGGTCCAAGTTAAAGTTGACGTGTTTAACAAAAGAGTTAAATATATAAATCGTGTATAGATTCCACCACAACCAGTTAGCCATTATTTAAATAATTTTGATTTCATATGACAAAGTTCTACTATACTATGACTCTTTGATGCATTTACAAAGCAAACGATAACACAACATAGTTATTATATCAACAATTGTCATCCACACAAATCACCATCCAACAAAAAGAAATCGGATAAGAGTGGCAAGCAATCCAAATGCTTAATCATCCAATAAACACCACCCATGTGTAAAAATAATTGAACCCATAAAATTTCTGAACAAAATGGCCACAATAAGTTATTTAGAACTGAAGAAACTGAGCACAAGAAGCATTGATCAACCTTGACTAGCCTGCAGCTCAAGACTGGCTTGACCTCTTCACTGACCACCACCAGACCGGTTGCACCTATAGGCCTTTCGGGTTCACCTCTTAGGGCTTTCCCTTCTTCCAAGAGGTCTTCTTCTACCATCAAAGCTATTCAGAGTGAGAAGGTCACTTATTTCTTTTTTTTTTGTTTCAAAACCTTGAATGTGAGTATAGGTGTTTGTGGTTTGGTTTGAAACCGTTAAACGGCTTGAATATGTTATTAGTTTGATTTCATATATGGTCCGTGTCTTTAAAAAAATTGGGTGGTTGGTTTAGGAATATGTAAATAGTAAATGGTTTGGTTTACACGTTCAGATTTAAAACTGAACAGAACCTTGGGATTTTGGGTCTGTATTTTAGTTAAGTCTATATTTATTTTAAATTTTAATATACATATGATTGGGATTTGCTTAATAATGGCAAGGTCGTTTAAATTTTAAGTGTTAAAACATTATTGTTTCTTTAATTGGATCATATTTTATGTTTTCCATTGAAACATTGTAACGGTTCGGTTTTTTTTATTTTCAATTATTTGGTTTTTTGTTTACGATGGTTAAAGACTGTTTCTAACAGTTTGGCTCACTCGTTAACTTAAAATCATCAAAATGGGACTATGAACACCCTTGGTGTATAGTCATGGGGTGCACCAACCAAACTATCTATCAAGATTTTTATTAATCTTGTTTGCAAACATCTAGAAAAATAATGCTTCAAGAAAGAGACACGGTGTTCCTATTTATAGATGTATGAGAGTATGAAAGGGGGTCATAGTAGAAACTTGAACCAGTTAGGTTTTCTATTTAGGATGTTGATTCTTGAAAGCCATCTTGTATAGATCTGTTGATCATTTGGTCATATGCAACATTTTATTTGGCATCGAGACCACCCCTTGATCGGATTTCCATGTTATTAGCAACAAATGCTAAGTTAGATTATAGTATCCCTTTTACGGATATATGTATTTTAGGATCTTAAAATGGACGTGTTGGGTAACAAATCAAATTGGTTTGAGCCGAAACGGATTTGACTTATCTCCTTTATAGCTATGCTTCTCTCATGTACCGATTATCAATGACATACCACCTAAATTAAACCACTTTTATAAAAATGAGTTAATTTGACATATAACGTGTGTGTTAAACTCGAGTACACAAAATCACATACTTTATTGCTCTTCATGTGTATCTCTAACAATAATGCGCGTGCTAAACCGGTACCGATTATACAGCCTACATACCAAGTCATCCAGCCCATTAACGGGGACCCATTCATTGGAAGCCTCGAGACTCCAGTAACATCAAGCCCACTAATTGCATGGTACCTCTCAAACCTTCCAGGATACCGAACAGCCGTGAGTCCCTTACTTCGCGGTATTGAAGTCGGGCTAGCCATGGGTTTTTCCTAGTGGGCCCATTTGTGAAGGCAGGCCCATTGAGGAACACAGAGAATGCAGGTGCAACAGGATCACTGGCTGCAGGTGGGCTAGTGGTGATTCTTAGCATTTGCTTGACAATGTACGGGATCGCGTCTTTCAAAGAAGGCGAACCATCGACCGCACCATCATTGACTTTGACCGGGAGAAAGAAGGAGCCGGACCAGCTTCAAACAGCCGACGGTTGGGCCAAGTTTAGTGGCAGGTTCTTCTTCGATGGGATCTCGGGTGTTATTTGGGCTTATTTTCTTCTATATGTTCTTGATCTTCCTTACAATGTTAAGTAGGTGAAGCTACCATTTGGGCCTTCATTAACTTTGTATTGAAATATGATTATTTCTGTATGATTGTAATTTGTTTATGACCTTATGCTATGAAGTTTATACTGACATCTAGGGCTGCAAACGAACTGAACGTTCAGCGAACAGTTCGTGAACCGTTCGACGGGAAGTTCGTTTATGTTCGTTCGTTTAGTAAATGAACGAACATGAACAAGAAAATTCCATTCGCTTAGTTAAACGAACGAACATGAACACAAGTTGTGTTCGTTCATTTATGTTCGTGAACGTTCGATAATGTGTTTGTTTATGTTCGTTAATGTTCGTTCGTGAACGTTCGATAATGTGTTCATTTATGTTCGTTAAGGTGTTCGTTTATATTCTTAATTATTGTGTCAATTATTTTTATGACTATTATATCAAGTATTTTTTGGTATTTATGTTAACTACTTATTTATTTTTATTGATTTTGTGTGATGTTTGTAATAAAAAAATACAAATTTTATTCTAAAATAAATCTAAAATAATTTGTATTCGTTTGTGTTGATGAGTTTTTTTGTGTTCGTCATGTTCATGAACAATTGTTTGTGTCCGTTTGCTTTTGTTTGTGTTCATTTGCGTTCGGTAAGTATTCGTGAACAGTTCATGAACATGTTCGTTTTCTTAATGAACGAACACGAACAAGAAATCTCGTTCGGTAAGTGTTCGTGAACAGTTCATGAACAAGTTTATTTCTTAACGAACGAACACGAACAAGACCTTGTTCGTGTTCGTTCGGTTTGTTTGCAACCCTACTGACATATACCGTTGATTACTGCTAATCTTACACTATTTGTTTAGAAAGTTGCTTCTTCATATTGCCATTTTATGGGCAATGTATGGTTTCAGGATGGTTATGATAAACTGGATCATGTATGACACTTTCAAAAACAGTATTTTGGACATGTATGTGTTTCAACTTCGAATAAATCCATAAGAAAAAAAAGCTCGAGTTATGCTTGAGTAAGGTGTGATCATAATCACACTCACTAAATACGTGTCATGCTTTAAAAGTATAAATAAATAATTTTTTTAAAAGGTAGGACTCATATTTTATTTTGATTAGATTACAAAAAAAAAACAAATAAAAATATTTTGAGGTGTTAAGGTCTCAAGGATTTCTAAAAGCTTGTGAGCATGGTCACGACCAAGAAGGCGGTATTTTCTGTTTGTGAGCCGTCTACGTGACATTCATTCCCACCACTTATGATGAACAACAGATGATGCTTCTACCGGTTTTTATATGTTATAAACTAAACCAACCTATAGATTATGAACCAAACCAAACCGAACCAAACCAAACCATTTGAGTAGTTTGGTATCACAAATTAAACTTTTTAGGCTATATAGTATAAAAGTCATACCATATTTTCATAAATGTTTACCGGCTATCGTATTTTTATAAGTGCTTCAAACCAATTTATATCTTTACAAATTAAAATTCTTTGAATATAATCTTAATAACTCGATTATTATCTGGTTATACACAAGAACATTTACCAAGTAATAATTCTAAAATTCAAATATCTTTTTTTCTAATTAGGACTAAGACTAAAAAAATAAATTTTGCAGTTTGAATAAATGCATTGGTGAAATCTGAAATGAATTACTATTAAAAAAATAATGTAGTTAAAATATTACCGAACCCATCCAGTACTTCAATATTAGCTTTCTATTTAAACCGTAAACCAAAGCAATTGATATGTTAGGAATATTCACAAACCAATCAATCAATTCTTCAATCAAAATTTGCAACTATGGACAAGGTTCATACTGAAGCGGTACCCAAAAAATTGACCGAAAATAAATAAAAATATAACCAAATAACATACAGATTTTGAGTGTTCGGCACTATTGAAAATGCCAAAACTGAAGAATACCAATACCGAAAACCTAAAAGACACATACCATCACCGATTATATTCGTTCGGTACCGGTATTATATATATATATATATATATATATATATATATATATATTAAAACCAACGTCGGTGTTACAGTAACCTTTTGGAATTTCTGATTTTGGCAACTTTGTGTTAGGAGTGTGAAATACTAGAGCCAATGGTATATGTGCATAGGGGTGAGCAAAAAATCAAAATAACCGAACCGTAACCAAAATAACCGACGCAACCGAACCGATAAAACTGAAATCGCTAGAAAACCGACGGTTTGGTTTGATGATTTTTTAAAAACCGATTTTTTCGGTTCGGTTTTGGTTTTGCTTGTAACAAAAACCGAAAAAACTGAACCGAAACCATATAATCAAACTTGTAAATTTAGAGGTGTAATCATATACTTATAAAAATTATTAGTCTATTAGTTACTTATTTAACTTGTCCTATCTAAAAGAGATTAAATATTTAGGCTTCAAGAATAATATTTAACTTTTTTTTAATTTGAATTGATAGAATAAAATGTTTTATTGAATATATTGTTCTTATATTTTATGTATTGCATTTAAGTTTAATGTCAACTAAATTATAAAAATATATAGATTATATTTAGAGATCAACAAAATAATGTAAGGCCAAAGTTTTTGGCTTAAATTTATTACTTTAAAACAATTTTTTTCTAAAACTTGAAGCACAAATGGTAAAACCGAAAAAAACCAAAAATCGAACCGAAACCGAAGTTAAAACCGAAAAACCGAAACCGAATGGTTTTAAAAACCTAGAAACCGAAATATCGGATTTTGGTTTCGGTTTTAGGCCAAAACCGAACCAAACCGACCATGCACACCCATACATGTGCATATGCCTCCTCTACAACTGCAGTCTTTACTCTCCACTTTACCACAGACGCCTCCTTAGCTCCACTAGTAGGGTGTTCCATGTTGCTCGCCAATGTGGTGGTGGTTGTCTCTTGCTTTGTGGTGTTTGTGGTGATGTCTTATAACCGGTCTCTCCTAATACCAACGTGTTATCGACACATGCTAAATCAAGTTTTAAATGTTTTTAAACAAGTATTGAATTCATATTTCTATGTTTATTTTTACGTGCATTTCGAGTTATTTATGTTTTGACGTAACTTTTGTTTGAATACGTGTTTGGTCAAATATAATACGTTTTCAGTTAATTTGATTTAGTTTGGATACGAACCGGACTAATTGGAAAAGTAAGGTTAAATATAATATGTTTTCATTCAACGGTATAAAATTAAGTTACTTTACATTTCAATATTAATTTAGTTCGAGAACGAGTTAGGACGATTACATTATGTACTTTATCACGTTGTGTATGCCGCCGCGACGCTCGGCAGGTAAAAAACTAGTTAGATTAAATTTTCTCTATCTCAACCTGCAACGAAAAGTTTTTGATAATAAAGTCTTTCGAGTATTTTTAGAACTTACACAAGTCATAATGATTTGGTGAAATAAAAAACTTATATATATTCTCGTAACCAAACCCAAGGGTAAAACGAGTGAGTGATCTGTTATCTTATAAATTCAATGGTTCAAGCTTTTTATTGATTGTAATATTTCTTTTGATGATACAAATGAAAGAAAGATACAAGAACATATAATAAAATGCAGGAACTATTCTAGGAAATAAATAAACGAAAGGCTAATAAAAAGGCAAAATAAAGGAATGATTGAGAATGATTGAGAGGAGATAATGAAGGAAATCTTTAAATTCAATATTCCCCCTCAAATTGGAGCGTGTAAGTCTTTCATGCCCAACTTGCCGAGTAGAAATTTGAGTTGTTGTGTTCCGAGTCCTTTGGTGAGGAGATCAGCAATCTGCATCGCGGTATTAATGGGCTTCGGTTGAATTTATTTTGAGGCAACTCTTTCACGAACGAAGTAGCAATCCATTTCAACGTGTTTAGTTCTTTCCTGAAAGACAGGATTGTTGGCGATGTGGCGGGCTGCTTGGTTATCACAAAACAAGGGGATCGATCCGCTTGAAGTAATGTCCAGTTCACTTAGGATCCATCTTAGCCACAAAACCTCACTAATAACGCAAGCCATTGATCGGTACTCTGCTTCAGCGGAGGAGCGTGAAACTACCGATTGTTTCTTTGTTTTCCAAGAGATTGGTGCCCCTCCAAGTAAAACAAAATATCCCGTCCGTGACTTTCTGGTAAAGGGGCATCCAAGCCAGTCAGAGTCGCTATAGGCGGTAAATGACCAAAATATCCCGTCCGTGACTTTCTGGTAAATGACAGAAGTAACCCATCACTTAAGTTACATAGTCAGTACCTTAAATGTGAAATGACCAAAATATCCTTGAAACTAACAAAAAAACGAACTAAAGTTAGTGTTAATACCCAAACTTGTTACAAAATTAAAAGTGAATACTCAAACTTGTTATTTTTTTTGCTTAACACCCAAACTTGTTACTTTGAATAAACCACATGAATTATCTATGTAATTAACTCTTAGTTATATTACCAATAATATATAAACATATTAACATAATAAACGAGCATATCTTTATATACACGAATCCACCATTTCTATGCTTATAAATAGTATCCATTTCATATGCTTTTGGAAACCCACGAGTTAACTTTAGTGATTTTGATGATGGCTTTTATCCGGATTGATGGATGTTTAGGGCTAATCATACAGAAATATACATGGTTATTGAACCTTTATGGTAAGCATATTTATATGTAAACGCATTTAACCAATATTTTATTACTTATATCTTTTTCTTCTTTTTTTAATTATGTCGAAGTTGCCCGGCCTATTTATTTTAACTTGAAGATTCAACACCGTGAAAGATTTTTAGCACTGAGATACAAGTATACGTTGTAGAAAATGACTTGCTCACAGTGAATATAATTCCGGTTGCTTGAAGAGAAAAAAACTTGCATCCTTATGCAATCCATATCTAGCTTATGCTTTTATGGAATTTTAAGCTACAAGAGATTGTACGTTATTTATGAATATGTATTAATTGTTATGCGATCTATGTATCAATCGTCTTATTTATATTTTACCATGTTTTAATCATTTTATTTATATGATATATCTATAAATCATGTTATCTATATTTTACATGTTTTAATGGGCATATTTATATCATATATCCATAAACTATGTTATTTATATTAATATCTACAAAATATTAGGTGTTAAACAAATAAAACAACTACAATAATATTCATATAAAACATATAAATAAACACACAGTTACAATATTTCAAATATACATCCTATAAATAATATAATAAATACACACCAAGAATAATATGGTATTTTGATTTAAAATACATATCCAAATAGATTTTATTTAACTCTTCACTCCAAAAGACCATTTTATCTTCATCATATTCATCAATGAAGATATAATATCACACCTCAACCAATTAAGAAATTATCAAGGTGAACAAAGGTTAATCGATTGCTACATTGAAATAGAATTAAAAGCATATTACATTAATTCAAACATTCCAATAACTTTGTAACAAACATACATAATTCAAATAGAACATACTTTAAGTTATTTATAATTTAGGTTCAACTTTCTAGACGTAAGCTTGAATGAAATTCAACTAAGCTACATTTTCTGAAATCATATGAAAAATACAAAGTCAGCTAAGTAATTATCCTATGAGTAAACCTAGGTTTTCATACATAGATATATTGAATAAAATGATTGAAAAGATTTAATTCTCAAGTTATCTCAAGACTTATAATGTAAAAAAATAAAAATACAAGACAAACATTGCATAATCAAACCTAGTTACCGAATTGATCATTTCATAGATGAAGATGTTTGTTTTTTCTGCAGGAAAACATCTGCAGTCTGCGAACCACATTTGCAGACATCTGCAAGAGAAGAGGTGGACTAAACGTCTGCAGTCTGCAAGAAAAAAAGTGTTTGTTTTTTAACATCTGCAAAATACTAAAATATTCTGTAATTAAGCAAACCTATTCTTTAAACTTAAAAAAATACTTTAACATTAATATATAAATAAAAGTCATATAAATACATTATAAACCACCTAATTTCTATCTAATTGAAAGTATTCGAACTACAATAGTAATCAAACTACAATAAATAGAAAGTCGAATATTATTTAAGCAAAATTTCTCTTTATTTTAAAGATATTATCACAAACACTACCACGTATCATCTTCTATCATTCCACCACTATCCCTATTCATCATTTCAATTCTCATCTTCACAAATTTTGTATTAAAACTAAAGACAAAATAAACACAACAACCATATACAATCACACAAAAAAAGGAAATCACATATAACTACACCATTGCTGTCTTCAATTTATAAACATTTCAGTAGTAATTATGGTGAAAGGAACTAAGTAATGATTATTAAACTTCAAATTTCAAATTCTGTGTTTCTAGATTGCCAAATTGGAACTAATTCAAATTGATTGGAAATATTATCTAAACGAGTTTCAAACTCCAATTCCGAATCTAAATTGGATCCAATTCAAATTAGTTTTAACCTAGATTACACGTGCTCCCTACAGTTGCTCAAATTTGAATTCACAATCAACAATATAAACAAATTAAATACCTCTAATGAGTGAAGATGCTGATATATAAAAGGCGAGTATATAAATCTTGTTGTAATGAACCGAATGTGAAGATACCAGCCCATCACTTTTCACAGAGTCCTCACTCACACACTCATTCTTTGTTTGTTTCACGTTTATTCTATTACCAGAGCTCTGACCCGAGCACACACTACCTGAGTTATGTGAGCTATGATAATGCTGCTACAAAGGTGGATTACATGGTTTAATACGTTCTACATATTAGAGATCCTAGGTTTTGTAGAAAAACAACACCCTAATCATGTGTGTCGCCTCAAAAATTACTATATAGTTTGAAATAGGCACTTAGAGCTTGGTACCACCAATTTGCCACTTATGTTCAAAAGTGCGGTTTTAAGTCTACTACACACGGCACATTCCTTTTTGTATACAAAAAGGGCTCTCACATGACATATTTATTACTATACATTGATGATATTATTCTAACAATTTCCCACTAGTCTCTTCTACAGGATATTGCTGATACGTATACTCTAGAATTTCTTATGTTGTAGAGTAAATTTTGTTATTTATTCATTCCCCACGTCAGCCTCACTTTATATTTATTAAATGGGTATTGCGCTACCTCAAAGGTACTTTGGATCATGGTCTTACTATTTTCACCTTCTAAATCGTCCGATCGGCTTATTACGATGCCAACTAAGGAGGTTGTCTTGACTCTCGCTGAACTAAATCAAGTTTTTGTGTTTTTTGGGTGGCATGCACGTCTTCTAGACATATAAACACTAAGCTATCATCTCACATTCTAGTGCGGAGGTGGGTGACATGCTCGTCTCCTAGACATATATATTCAGATTGACATATAGTACTTTGTATATACAATTACACATTTTTATCCATAAATCATCACATATCATCAAATTTGCCCAAATAAAAAAATCTGTCTTTTGGTGGGAGATCTTGGAGGGTTTGTGTTATTTTTTTATTTTTTTTCCTTCACGTGTGAGCTGTCTTTTTGATGTTTTGGTTTCCTATGGGTGATGCTCCAACTCTCATTTTGACGTCTGATCACGATTTTCGCCCAAACCCCTCTTCACAATGCTGTGAAGATCATCCCCTTCAAATCCGTCAATCTGAAACAGAAACAGAAAATTAGATCATGGTTTATGATCTTAAGTTGTGATATCAACGAAAAGCTTGAATTTTTCAGAGTTTGAGAGAGCAAACGGATCAAGAACGGTTATTTCTTGATTCAGTTGATAATTTCTAACATCTAGAAAGCTCTGTGGTCATTCTTTTGTTCTTGATGAAATCTGCAAATGGTCGAATATCCCACATCGACCAACAATACAAACAAAAGCCATCATATAGATTCGAAAGGGAGATAAAGGGGCACGACCTTACTTGAACAGGATCTGTTCTATAGGCTCGTACCTCTGTATTCTTGATTCCTAAGAAGACAGAAACCCATGTCTGGTTGATGAACCAACACCGGTTAACCAGAGCGTGATTAACAGAGCCCATGGTTCTTCTTACCATGGCTCAGTAGAGGATCGTTGCTGGTCCATCTTATGTGGGTCCTGGCATGGTTAATCGGTTGTCTGACAGACAAAACTTCAACTTCTTTTTTGTTGTTTTTTGCTGGTATTGAAGTGAGATTTATCTTGCTAATGGAAGAAAGATGAAAGGGATGTGCCTAGAAGACGTTTTTGATGCAAGGTTACTGTATGAGGGACTGTTAGATGGTTTGCAGTATGTGAAGATTCTTGCGACATTGGAAGTGTTTTTTTGGCTTTAGTTTAGTGAAAAGATTGATTCTTTGGCCTCTAGGCATGTGGTTGAAGATTGCTAGAAATTCGTCTTGAATGGGTACATTTTGCAAAAGGTATGTAGATGTCTTTGTGTTTGACATTGTGATTTATTTATAGCTGCCTTTGCTTGATTAGGTTGCAATTTGTAGTGCAGAGCAGGCGTCAGGTGAAATTCCTGAAAGAAAATTGAAATTGGTCTGCTGTCTTGGCAGAAGACAGAATTTGTGGGAACTTTTAGAGTCCGTGTTTGGGATCATAAGCAGATGACAGATTGAAAGGTACAGTTTTTGTTGAATATTTGCAAACCTTATGTTGGTGATGGATAGTGAAGGGTATGACTATGTTTGACATTTTGATTTCTTTAATATTTGATTACATTCTTGTGATATACAAATGATTTGCTGGAGTCAGGGTCTCAATGAAGCGCTCTCTTTATATGGAGATTCATGCTGATTACAGGAATACAAATGATTTATACCTTAGGATAAAGGAAAGGCTTGCTCCGTCCTACCCCTCCTAGACCCACAAATAGCATTGCTATGAGTGGGATCTACTGGGTATGTTTTGTTTTGTGTATTCTTGATGATCTCTTTATATGGAGATTCATGCTGATTACAATAAACTCAGAAGAGGAATGGAATTTGCAGGCAGTTTTGACATTTGAATATCGCACACCTTTTACTACTTCTATATGTAAAAATCTAATATACAAACATTAAATACAGGAATACATTTGTCAATGACTGATTGATTGAAGTTTTCTCAAGAGATTAATCAATGAAAGGAGAAAAGATCATAGCATATTTTTGTATTTGCAGGTTTACAACAAATGATGTGAGGTTGAAACCATATAATACATTAGAGAAGATTGCTGATGCTTTGTCATCTGGGAGTAAGAAAGGTGTTGTTGATGCAATTGTGGATGAATTTCCTTATATCAAGGAATTCCTTGTGCTATCTGTCTAGCTATTCCATGGTCGTGTCTGAAGATGTAATGGTTTTGGCTTTGTGAGTGTCCTCACTCCACCAGTCTTAACTTAAATTAGATTTTTGACTACTTTATAGATGAATTTTTTACTGTTTTTATTCCTAATTTAATATAATCAATATATAATTTTCAGGCATTCCCCAAAGGTTCGCCTTTGACTGTTGAAATCTTGAGATAGATAGCCAAATTACGTGAAGATGGGACTTTATGGACTTTAGAATATAAATGGTTTGGCCAAAAATCACATCCACAGCCAACACCTGCACTAAAGATTCTAAACTTTAAAGGGGCGCGGTCTATTTCTTATCAGCGGGGTCTCAATGGCAGCTACAGTTTTCCTGTTCGCACTTATTACGTTTAGGAGAAAGTGCCACCAGGAGGCAAGCCAGCATTCATCTTGAGAGTTCTTTTGTCTAGAAGTTCTATTAGCAGTTGAGTGTAGATGAACCAAATAAGAAATACAATAATATATTGTTATGTTATGATACTTATATATGATTAATCTTTATTTATACAATTATAATTCACTTTTCATTCTATATTATTAGTTAGCTGTTTTCATAAGTGTCAAACACTTGGTGATGGTTGGAACTAAATTTTGCTCACATATGTTGTTTCTATAAGTATCATTAGAGATTCAGGAAGCTGACTCGTACAAAAAGTTGCAACCCGAGAAACAGGCGAGGGAACTTTATTTTTCAACTGAAATACATACTATTTATCTAAAAGCAATTAGAAAGCTTGGGTGCAAACCTTATTTTTCAGCAGAGGATCGTTTCCGGTCCATCTTATGGTCTGGCATGGTTAATTGGTTGTAGAAAAAACTGTAACTTTTGTTGTTAGATTTTGTTCAAGATTAGAAAACCATATCTAGTTAGTTGTATATAAGGCCTTTATAGTTTTGTTGAAAATGTGGTCAATTTACAGATGTAGACTGGTGTTCGATGAAATGCCTGAATGAGATTATATTTCTTCTAATGTTGCGGTCAGGCTATGATATATCTCGATAATCAAGGAAAAATAAAAGGGATGCGCCTAAAATACGTCAAGAGGTTACTTGCTGTTAGATGGGTTTACCATGTTAATCAAGATTCTTGTGACGTTGGAATTGTTTGTCAAGTATAGGCTTGGAGAAGATTTCATAGTTTGTATTGGAATTGGTTGAGTCAAAAGATTGCTTCTTCAGCCGCTGGGCCTGCAGAAAGAAGATTGCTAGATATTCTTTTTGTATGAGTACATTTTCCTCAAGCTTACGAGTTAAGCAATTGCTTTAGGCCCTCAAGTGGTGATTGGAGTAGCTGCTAGAATATTAACATAAAGGGAATTTCCACACTTTTTTAGTTACTTAACCAAAATATTGCTCTTCATCTTCTTTTGTTAACGTCCATCAACTTCATGCCCAAAGATTAGTCTCTGATTCCGCTTCTCCTCATAATGGTACCAGGTATACCATTGCCTATACTTTTAAGTTTTTGTCATCCTGATTACTGGTTTATTACTTGTTTCTATTCTTTTATTCTGATTGCTCCTTATTTGCAATTGACATAATCTGGATGTCCCTTGACATTCAAAGTATGTGACATTCAGTATACAAAAATATTGTCACCATGGTTTGTTATTGGAGGATCTTTAATTTCTCTGTGTACTCTCTGTGATTACAATGTTGTTATGGCTAATCATTACACCATAGAATAAGCAGTGGTACAATAACTAGTACTTACAACATCCCCATGAATGATGTGATTTGCAGCATTTAATATAATGAAATTGCTTATGGCACAAGCAATCAATACAGAAATTGTGCATGCTAATTACCTGCTCATGAACATCATCTTATGTGGTGTGTGGGCTATTTGCTCAAATATTTTATAGCATTTAAACATCATATTCTTGATCCATTTTATGCTCAAATCAAGTAAATAAAGTTGCTGATTACATCTTCATTTCGCCTCGTATCATATAAATAAACATGTAATAATTGTAAATGACCAAAAGGAAATGGAACTCGCAATTGGTATGAACCTGTACTAAATCAGGAACTTTTGTGGTGTGGTAGGTGCAGTTTCTTGAAGATGAGAATTATGTGCTTTAAAGCAAATATAAAGAACCTAAGAAACTATAAACCGCATGCTACAAGCTAAAGAAGGCTTTTGTCAAAGCTTACCATGTTTGTAACAGTTACAAGTTTTTTTCTTTTTATGTTGTCTTTTTATTGCGTTAACCGATCACCACCATGGTTTATCCGAGGAAAATCTTATATATATATATCTCCTATGTCGTCAAATATATGATAAACAAGATCTCACACGATAGATGATTAAAGTTGATATCATTTAGTATGCATTTGAACTATTAGTAAGAGTTTAAAGCCAAAATCTTGATGTAAAGTTCCTTCCGTTTATGAATAAAGTTAAGGTTTGATGCAGAAGTTTCTAACCCCAAAATCTTGTAATTGATATATTCTTCATCACTACCGTTGTAATGCCATTTGATGCAAAAGTTAACGACGATGGGTATCCGTGATATAGTTCAAGTTTTGACTAAGTGGTTAAACCGGAAAACTTAAGGGGGTTAAGTTGTCAGTTCTTCAAATAGGTGTTTGGGCAGTCCAATATGAGTGAAAGTGTATGTGCTTGCTTTAAAAAGGTTTTTACAACGGTGGCAGACCTAAAAAATTTTTTCATGAGTGTCAAAAATTTAAGTGTTTGAAAGTTTATCATATGATTTTGTATTTTTTAGTCTTGATCATGTCAGGTTGGAAAAATAGTGACACCAGTTCTATTATAATGATACAAATATGCTTTACAAAACAAATAATATCCACCACTTGTTCTCTATGAATATTTTTCTGTTGAAAAATGGTGTGTTACATTTTCTAGACTAATCTTTCTAATCAAGTAGATGGGTTGAGGTTAGTTTTGATGGTAAATGATATTTTCATCCCAATCAAATATTGCGGGTTCGAATCTTGAATGTAAAAGAATATTTTGAATTATCTATCAGTTGTTTTTTAGTGTAGTTTAACGGTATGAGTATATAAATGTATGAGTATAT
>CM046441.1:9141906-9159406 GCA_025506515.1 Flaveria trinervia
TTGTTTTCAGTAAGGCTTGAGGGGTCATCTTTGCTTGATGAGCTTTCTTGAATTCATCAATTATTTCCCAAGGGTGTGACTACAAGGCCAACATGATGGTAGAATCTATTGTTTTTCTAACCTGGCCATTGTATCTGTGTGGAATAGTTCTTTATGGATTCTAGAACTCACCCTGGGTTCTGGCCATAATGGGTGACTCCTGGGTTCTGGTAGCTTTTAGAACAGCATGAGAGTGGCACAGACTTCATCTTCATCCTCTTCTTCTTCTTCTCTTCTATCCTCAGCAACCTTCTCTCCTTCTAGGTGCATCACTGGCATGATGGTGGGTTGGTAAAGGAATTGGTTTTGAAGACATGAGGATGTTTGGATTTGGGCTTCTTAGATTGGTTGGGAGATTTGAGGGGTAGGGTGTGTTTGAGGGGTGGAAGGGAAGGTTGATCCAGCATCTTGTAGTGAGTTTGGCCTTTGTAAGGTTTTTGCCATTCCAACCTTTTACCAGCCCCAGCCTCATCAAGGGCTTCAATGATAATCCCCTTGTGGAATTGCTCAGACAGACAGATTCTGGTGGCTATAGCCAGAATACTGTCTCTGGTCCACGCGCGAATCTCCATTAAAGATCTTCCTAAGTATTTGCAATGAAGCGGATCATGATCTCCAATCTCTCTTTTTCAAGTGCATCATACCCAGCCCATCGGGTTTGAATCTCTTGCACTTCCAACTCCTGATCTCACTATCCAATGTGGCTGTATCAAACCTTGCCTGAAGAGTTGTTCAATTATTTTATCCATGGATCGGCTGTGTGTATTATCAGCATCTTTTACCAGCTCTTCCAAGGATTTGTCTTCAGCAGTAGGTTGATCATCAGCACTTTTCTTTCGTTTGTAAGTGATCAGTGGTTGCTTTTCTTTCTCCTCCTCTTGGGCTTGCTTTTGATCCTTCTCTTCCTCTGTTCTTTTCCTCTTCTTTTCTTTCTGCAGTACTCTCCCCTTTTTGGATGCATTGGTGGAAGGGGTTTGTACCGCAGAAAGTGTCTTTTGCACAGCAGCATCAATCAAGGGTTGTAAAGTTGAGGAAAGCCTCTCATCAATGGCTTTAGTCACATGTCAGTGATTATGGGTGTGATGAGAGGGAGGGAATTTTGAAGTACAGCACCTATTTGCTCAGGAGGGTTCTGTTCCTGAGAAATAGTGCCTGAAGCAGAGGCAGGTGGTGAGTTTGGAGTGGCTCAGTGTTTGGGGAACCTTCAACTGAAGGTGCCATCTGTGGGTTGGTGGAGGCAGATGGTCTTTCTCCTTGTGAGAGTTGGTAAGTAGGTTTTGGCAGCCTACTGACTTTCTCTCAAGGATTGTGTTCTGGGCAAGAACATCGTAGAAAAAGCCCAGGTCATCATCAGCCGAAGCTGAATCACCTGACCTCCTGCTTGGAGCAGGATTTACATGCACTGGGTGTAGACCAGTTTGTGCATGTGCCCCTTTTTTTGGTACTGGGGACTTCCAGCCTCAGGACTATGTCCATCATCAGCTGTTGCCTCTAGTGAGGTCTTAGCAATGTTACCAGCCTCATTCTGATCATGTGCTGATTCAGAAGAGGTGGCAGCCTCACTAGATATTCTAATCCCTATCTACACCAGGAGATAGAAGTGGTAAACCCCTGTGCTGTGGGTTCTCAATTGCACTGTGTTCCTCCCCCTCAATGGTAGAGGTGTTCCCAGTAGTAAGTGGTTTCTGGGGAGGGGGTGAGGAGTGCAGTTGAGTCAGCACTTGTGCAACTATTAAAGTTGGGGCTGTGAGGGGCGGTTGCATGGGGTGAAGGGATAGAAGCAGTGTGCACCTGGGGAGGTTGGTGCTCTTCAATGGCAATCCCCTCAAGTGAGGAAGATCCCAGATGTGGGGTACCCCTTGTGTGGTTGCTGCAGGCTCCTGTTGAGAGGAATCCTGAGGGCTATGGCTGGAAGAGTCCTTATATCCACTAGGGGGTTTGGACCAGTGGATATCTCCTGCGTTTGTGTTGCAGGGGCATCCTCAGGGGACTCAATTCCCTGAGTAGCCGTTTTGGGTTTCTTTTTGGTGGGTTTGGTGGGGACTTTTGATTTGGAGGTGGTGGCTGTGGGTTCCAGCTGCGTGGGTTTGCGCAGCTTGGCAGCCAATTTGAGTGTCTGGTCAGAGTTGTGCCGGGAGTATACTTCTGGCAGAACAGCCGTAGCAGGGACTCCCAGGCCAACAAGTCCCTCAGCATGAAGCTGGTTTGTAATGATGGCCATTATGAACCGTGGATATAGTATCCAACGGTTAGCAGTTAGTTTTTGAGCCATATCCTTGAGCTCCGAAAATATTATTTCTGAAAATTTAAGGCTGTTGCTCAAGAATAGATACATTACCTGCTGCCACTTTGTCGACATTTGATCCCAAGACGAAGTCTTAGGAGCCAAACATACATTCACCATGTGAAAAATTAGGCGTTCAGCGTCATGGAAGTGTTTCTTCATGATAGTGGAGGCACTTAGATTGCCCTGATATCATGTTGGGCAAAGGATAGATCTGTGTGCCTTGGGATATCCAGCAGGAGAAATGGCATCATCCAGATGAAGAATTTGGCGGATTATTGCAGGAGTGATGACCACTTCTTTGTTGTTGACGACCGACTGGAGAGATGGTGTGTTGTTCTCCCCAGTGGTAATGGTGACGTTCATCCAAAACTGTTGGAGGGATTCGGCATGTAGTATGGGATTCAGAAGAAATGCCGTTTTGTATTGGGACTGAACCATAAGATCGATAGCAGTATCGAACTTAGCCCAGACAGGCGATTTAGTAAGGTTGTCGCGGTTTAATTTGCATGGACGCCATTGAGAAGAGAGAAGTTTTGGAGAGGAACGTTAGGTTTGAAGAAGATGAAGCTTTGAAGGATTAGGTCAGGGATATTTATAGGGTACGGGTAAGAAAACGACTGAAGGATGTGGTGTTAGTCATCAGTAGTTTTAAACGACTGTTGACATGGTATTATCCTTTCAGACGTTGAAACAGCTGAAGTCGTGGTTTAGGCATCAGAAGTTAGAAAACTACTGAAGACCGTGGTTTTGACTTCAGATGATTGAAACAACTGAGGACTTGGTGTTTGTCATCAGTAGTTGTGAAACTACTGAAGACAGTGGTTTTGTCATCAGTTGTTGTAAACAACTGAAGACTTGGTATTAGTCATCAGTAGTTATAAAACTACTGAAGACATGGTTTTGCTTCAGTTGTTTAGAATGAAACAGCAGTTGTTGAAACAACTGAAGAGAAAGTTCTCTTCAGTAGTTGTCGTCAATTCATAGCCTTTCAGCTGTTTCATGCTGTCCTCAACACTTATCAGACTTTGCATCTGATTTCAGGTGTTTCATAGGACATCAGTACTTATCTGTTTATACTGATTTCAGTAGTTGTAACTACATCAGTAGTTTGGAACAGATAAAGTACTTCAGTACTTGTGAGGCATTTAGCCATCAGTAGTTATAAAAACTACTGAAGGGAAAAGGACTCATCAGTACTTATATGTGACATGGGTACCAATGATCACCAGTAATTACTACTGAAATCATCAGTAGTTGTCACTTATTCTAGCTGCAGCATACCAAGCCTTAACACAAGGTTTTGGAAAGTAGAACTATCCAAAGGCTTAGTAAAAATATCTGCAAGCTCATCAGCACTAGGCACAAACTTAGGATCAATCAGACCTTTTTCAAAGCAATCCCGAATAAAATGATGTCTGATCTCTATATGTTTGGTCCTAGAGTGCTGGACTGGATTTTTGACAATACACAGAGCTGAAGCACTATCCATTAACAATGGAGTCTTAGTCTCTGTAATGCCATAATCCAGAAGTTGGTTCTGAAGCCAGAGTACCTGAGAGTGCAACTTGCAGCAGCAATGTACTCGGCCTCAGCAGTTGATGTAGCAACAGATGTTTGTTTCTTACTCTGCCAAGAAATCAAACAGTTGCCTAGGAATTGACAACCACCAGAAGTTGACTTTCTAGTTAACTTGCACCCTGCATAGTCACTATCTGAAAAAGCAACTAATTTGCAAGAGTGTCCAGTGGAATACCATAAACCCAGAGATTGTGTACCTTGCAAATATCTAAAGATTCTCTTGACTGCAATCAAATGAGACTCTTTAGGAGCAGCCTGAAATCTAGCACAAACACATGTAGCAAACATAATATCTGGTCTAGAAGCTGTTAGATACATCAAGGACCCAATCATACATCTGTAAAGCGTTTCATCAACAGCTTTACCTTTCTGATCAGCATCCAGTTGTGTGGTGTTGCACATGGGAGTAGAACAGGGCTTACAGTTTTGTAAATCAAACTTATTCAAAAGATCTTTTGTATATTTTGACTGATGAATAAAGTTCCATCAGCCTTTTGTTTGATTTGCAAGCCTAGAAAGAACTGTAATTCTCCCATTGCACTCATTTCAAACCTCTTTTTCATTAATGTTGTAAAATCATCACACAACTGGGGATCAGAGGATGCAAAAATAATATCATCAACATAAATCTGAACAAGTAGCTTATGCTGATCCACCTTCTTAATAAACAAAGTTTTATCAATGGAGCCTCTAGTGAAATTATTCTTAAGAAGAAAAGTAGAGAGTGTCTCATACCAGGCTCTAGGAGCTTGTTTCAACCCATAAAGAGCCTTATCAAGTTTGTACACCCATTCAGGATGTTTATTATCCTCAAAGCCTGGTGGTTGACACACATAAACTTCTTCCTTTATTTTACCATAAAAATGCACTTTTAACATCCATTTGAAAAACTTTAAGATTGTGGAATGCAGCATAGGCTAAGAACAATCTGATTGCCTCTAGTCTGGCTACAGGGGCAAAGGTTTCATCATAGTCAATACCTTCTTCTTGTGAAAACCCCTGTACAACCAGTCTAGCCTTGTTCTTAACAATAAGCCCATTTTCATCGGTTTATTCCTAAACACCCATTTAGTGCCTATTGCACACTTACCTGGGGGAAGAGGAACAAGTTCCCACACTTGCTGTTTCTTGAACTGAAGTAGCTCAAGCTGCATAGCTTCAACCCATCCATTGTCTCTCAAAGCAACATGGTAGTTCTTTGGCTCTAGCTGACTGATGAAGAGAGCATAGAAGCAGAAGTTAGACAATTGACTTCTGGTTGAAACACCAGCATTGATATCACCAATAATCTGAGACATGGGGTGATTCTTCAGTTCTTGATAAACAATGAGATCTGTGCAAGTGTTTGTAGAACCTTCAGCAGCAGCAGATGTTGATGTAGACTCTTGAAACCAAGAATTTGATGGTAACTCAAAAGATGTAGAGGAAACAGAGATCTCATCAGCATTTGTTGTGGATGGAACTGCTGAAGCTACAGGAACATCAAGTTTAGCAGACACGGCAGTTGGTCACTAAACTTGAATAGGTGAGTATTGATATTATCATCATCATCATCAATACCACCAGGTGGAAGACATGCGCAGAAGATGATTTAGCCACAGGATCTGCAACAGCTGGAGGTTGATAAGGAACATATTGCAGTATGTCCAAATCAAACAACTCCACAGGGTTTTGTGGAATCTTGTCCAAAGGAGATTCATTAAACTTCACATGCAGAGTCTCTTCAACTATCTTTGTTCTGCAGTTGAAGACTCTGTATGCCTTGCAAGTAGATGATAACCAACAAAATACCCAGCATCCACCTTAGGATCAAATTTATGGAGTTGATCCTTTGTGTTGAGAATAAAACAGGGACACCAAATGCTTTGAAAAATGAAATAGAGGAGCCAAATGATGGAGAACTTCATATGGAGTCTTCATCAACCTCTGATTTACTAAAACTCTATTCTGCACATAGCAAGCTGTGTTGACAGCTTCAGCCCAAAAGGTCAGTGGCAAACCAGAGTCAGCCAGCATGGACCTTGCAGCTTCAATGAGGGTCCTGTTCTTTCTCTCCACTACTCCATTTTGTTCTGGAGTCCTTGGGATGCTAAACTGCCTTTTGATTCCCTTTGAGAGATAGAAGTCATCAAGTGTATGATTCCTGAATTCAGTTCCATTATCACTCCTGATACACTTGACTGGAAGGGAATACTGCTTCTCAATATACAACACAAAGTTAATAACCTTCTGAGCAACCTCATCCTTTGAATGTAGAAAGAAAGTCCATACAAATCTGGAGTAATCATCCACAATTACCAGACAGTATTTCTTCTTTGCCATGCTCATCACTCTCACAGGACCAAATAGATCCATATGCAGTAATTGCAAGCAGGCAGTGGACTTAGGCTCTTCAATAGGAGGAATGAGACTTTGTGTTGTTTTCCTTTTAAACAAGCAGTGCAGGTTTCATCACAGTGGAACTCCTTTATTGGTAAGCCTCTGACTAAACTATGTGGATAAGCTGATTCATGTTTTTGAAATTAACATGACCCAGCCTTCTGTGCCACAGTTAGATTCTTGAGAAGAGGCTTTGGAAAATAGGCAAGGATTGCCTTTGAGATCTATTTCTTGGAAAGATCTAAGGCATACACTCTTCCTGTCCTGTTGGCTCTCAGGAGAGTGTGATCATCCAACACCTTGTCAATCAAGTGCAAAACTTTGGATGACAGAATCCTACAGTTCTGACTGGTGAAAAAGCAACATGGCCTTTATCACACATTTGACTGACACTCAAGAGATTGTACTTGAGATTTTCCACATGATTAACATCATCAAATTTGATTTCTCCATTGGAGACAAAGCCATTACCAATGATGTAACCCCTAGCATCATTGCCAAAGAAACAAATCCCTTCTTTCCTTGAGAGTAGTCATGAGAAGAGACTGTTCCCAGTCATGTGCATAGATCCCCCACTGTCTACATACCAGATGCTACTTTGGCATGTTGGAGAACCCTGCAATAATAAACAATCAGTTAGTTTTAGAGACCCAAACCTTTTTGGTTTTGGGCCTGGTCTCATCATAGATGGTAAACTAACAGGTTTTATTTGAAACAACAGCCTGAGAGGAAGAAGATGGTGAAGAAGAGGAATCCTTTGGCTTGGATCTCCTTTCTGTGGTTTCAACATAGGAGCATCTAGTTGGTTAACTCTACCCAACAGATGTTGAACCATCATAACCAGCTGTGTCTGATTTTGTGATAAAGCTTTCAGCTCATCAGACACATTGCCAGTGGAGTTTGATAAGTTCCTATGTTGCACCTTCTTCTTCTGAGCACTCTCAGCTGTCACCTGTTTAACCCCTTCCTTTTTGGATTTCTTTGAGGACTTAAGGGTTACAGGATTTGATGTTGCTGATACAAATGTGGTCTCAAACTCAGTTTTCATTTTTACCATTTTCTCTTTAATTTCTTCTTTTTGTTTGAGTTTGGAACCTCTTTTGTACCAGCAATCATCTGTAAGATGATTGAACAAACCACATACTTCACATGGTTTCTTCTCATCTTAGGTTGATCATCAACTAAAGAGGGTGAAGCAACTGGAGACTTGCTCTTCAATGCTTTGGAAGCATTGTTTGCTTTCTTGACTGCCTCTTTAGTAGTCTTCAAACTCTTTCTACTGACAGTTTTCTTCTCTTCAGTACTGACAGTAGTTGGAGTTTGAACTTCAGGTGTTAAATCCTGCTCTCTAGTCCTTTCAGGACTTTCAGAATTAACTCCTGAGTTGATCAACTCATTGATCATGTGAGTGTCAGCATTTGAACCATCAACATCAGCTGATAGGTTCAGAGAGGGCTTGATGCTGACTTCTACTTCTGATTGTGCTGTATCAGAAAGTAGATCACATGATGAGATGGATTGGTTATTACTCTCACCATCAGATCTACCTCTGCTCTTGGAGTAAAATCTGTAGGTGGAGCAGTGTGATTGTAACCAATGCCAAACTTCACATTGGAAGCAGATTGCTTACTAAGAAGCATTTCAAAACCTTTGCATGATTGTACCCATCTATCACACTCTACCTGGGTAACTGCAAGGGTTTCTTTGAGATCTTTATACTTCTCTAGAAGTATCTCTTCCCTAGCCTTATCATCAGTTATTTGGCATTTCAGTTTGTAAATCTCATCATTTTATCATTAAGCACAGACTCAAATTCAGCTTTGTTTTTGGAAATTATTTGTTCTAGCTCAATGTTCTTGTTGATTAAAGCTACATTTGCTTCTCTAATAGATGCAAATGCTGCTATGCATGTGTCAGAACATAATTTGGCTTTTGCCTCAGAGGATACCTGTGATACCTTTGGTGTAGAGGCATTAGAGGATGAAGTATCAGCAGAATCCAAAGCCATAAGAGCTAGATTTCCAAATGGACTTTCACCACCATGTTGACCAGCACCTGAGAACAGTTGTTCATGACCAGACATGTCATCTGGTAAACTGCTCCAGTCAACAACTCCTGGGGTGAAGAAGCTGTGTTGTTGAGGTTGAGTTGTTGATGAGATTGGGAAGGCTGTGGTTCAGGCAATGCTTGTGGTTGTTGTGCAATTGGAGCTTGAACAGAATTTGGTTGAGGCACATAATAGCAGGGATAAGGATATGACATTTGACCCTGGGGAACAAAGTATGCAGGAGATCTAGGATGTGAATAATGACCAGAACCAGCAGGATGTTGCCCTCTGTTTTGTGGACTAGTACTAGGAAAAGTCACAAAGGGTGCAGAAGAGTTAGATCCAGTTGATCTACACTCTCTTGCAAAGTGTCCTAGCCTTTGGCATTTGTGACACCTCAACTTACTCTTGTCAAAACCAACTTTGGTTTTGCCAGAGAGTCCAGGAAATTTCCTGCCAGTTCTCTTATAGAACTTCTGAGATCTGATATTAATCAGTGCCATTGGCTCAGAATATCCATCTCTTCTAGATCATCATCAGCTATTCCTTTCAGATCATCCATGATGAAGCATAAATTGTCACTATTACTGCCAGAATGACTCTCAATACCAACAAATGCATGATCAGAACTATTTGAAGAGAAATCTATATGCTCATCATAATTGCTTTCAGATGCAGCATATTCTGACTCATGACCAACCAAGGCAGTATTGCCTGGTACAAAGTCATCAGTGAGCTTTCCTGATGAGGACAGTTTCCTCTTCTGCTCTATCTCTCTTTCAAATGTAAGCAGTTCCCATGAAGTTGGGTGAGAGATAGGCCTTCTAGATTTGCACTGGAGCGTAGGACAATAGTGTATGTGTCCCATCTCTCAGGCAGTGATCTGAGGAATCTGTTGTTCATCTGGCTATTGGGTATTCCTGTTTCACCATTTTCAGCTCAGATATCAAGCAGGAAAAAGCGCTCAAACTGTTGAGTCAGTGTCTCACCCTTTCTATGAGAGAATGTCTCATATTGTTGGGCAAGGATTTCTCTATTGTTTGCTAAGACCTCATCTGTGCCACCGAATTGTTCCTTCAGGGCATTCCAGAGATCATGAGCAGTTTCATGATGCATAAGCCCTGAATAGATTTCATTAGGCAGTGCCATGGCCAGAATTCCATGGGCTTTAGCATCAATCTCAAATAGTTTCCGATCTTCATCAGAGTATTGTTCCTTCTTCTTCGGAACCATTTGATTGGTTTCCGGATTTTTCACCATAGGCTTATGTGGTCCATGTACCACAGATGTCCAACAACCTGAACTGTTAACAGACAGGTGATGAAGCATTCTTCGTTGCCATATGTTATACTCGGTCCTAACCAGCATCGGAGGCTTGGTTGAGGAACGGTATTGTGAGGATCATTAGAAGGAGTCGTCATCTCGGATTCAATCAAATTCGGTAAGCTAAAACAGATTTAGAACAAACGCAACAACCAATTGAACCAGAAGATCTCAAAATAAATGAACGAAAGCGGCAGAAATTCAATAATCTATAACCAGTTCTTGCAAATACGCTAATTCAATCAAACACAGATATCAATTAGCAGTTTCAATGATCAATTGTTAGATCGATCAATGATTAACCATGCTCTGATACCACTTGTTAGGATCAGTGATCTATGTTTGATTGATTGAAGAGTATAGCAGCGGAATTCAAACAATGAATTAGTCGATTCACAAGAACAAACGATATTCAATGAAGAACAAAGACGGTTATAGAGAGAGAGAATATCTGCAAATATATTTCATTCAATATTCGCTTTCGTGGTAACAGAATGTCACAATTACAATTAGGTCGACACCTCTTATATAAGAGATGTGACGTCTGCTGATGTCACTTGATAGTGACATCTAACAGATTTATTACAACTGAAACACAACTACTGAAGATGTCAAACACTGACATCTTCTTACAAAAATGCTAAGTGTTATCAGTTGTTATAATACTGAAAAACATAAAACTACTAAAACTACAACGACTGAAGAACAAGCTCTTCAGTCGTTTTACAAAACTACTGAAAGTAAAAATATAAAACTACTGATATCACAACTACTGAAGAAGTACTCTTCAGCAGTTGTGACAAACTACTGACGCTTCAGTACTTGATTCAGACTTGAACTTCAGATGTTTCATCAGCTGATGACTTCAGTAGATATCATCAGCTGATGTCTTCAGTCTTTGTCTTCAGACTTTGTACATCAGTTGTTGATCTTCAGCACTTGTAAACTCTTCAGCTGTTGTACTTCAGTACTTTGGTCTTTCAGCTTCAGCACTTGTGTTCTTCAGCTGTTCAGCTTCAGTACTTGTGTTCTTCAGCTGTTCAGCTTCAGTACTTGTGTTCTTCAGCTGTTGTACTTCAGCACTTTAGTCTTCAGCTGTTGAAGTCTTCAGCACTTGATCTTCAGCTGTTGAAGTCTTCAGCACTTGTCAACTGCTGATGAAGCTTTCAGCAGTTGTTGTGATACCATGTGGGACTTAGAGGTTTTCTGATCTTGGCTCATTGGTTCTTTTGGTCCAACACTATTTACACGATACATACAATACCACGTCGTTGTTGGCTTGAGAATTGGTTAGCATTGATGTTGAAAGCCCTTCCACGAGCCGGGGCACAGTTACCGCATTGCGAGGACATTCGGACGAATATGACCAGGCTTGCCACAGTTATAGCAGGTTCGATTAGTAAGCATGGCCGTGTTGTTTGGCGCACGAAGGCAAGTAGTTACCAAGTGGCCATACTTCCCACACAAATGAGCAGACTCGGCATGGAATGTTGCTTGAATGATGGTACTTGCACGTGTTACACATAGGGTGGGACTAGCATAAGCTTTAGCCATGGGATCTTGATTTGCAACCACCATTTGTTTTTTAGGGGCATTTGGTGCGGTCACAGCGTAGTTGCGTGTCGGGGGTGAACTTACGCTTCTTGTTTTGAGAAGATGACTCGGCCTTTACCTCCTTTGTTGCCTTGGGTGTCACCTTCGCCATAGCCTGGAACCCTTTGCCGACATCGTGCCAGCTCTTATATGATTCTCGGTGAGCTGTGCAGTGATAGTAATCGCTTCCTCAAAGTTGTGGGCCTACTACCCACCACAGCATCTTGAATTTGAGGTGGCACCCCCTTGATAAATTTCTCGATGTTACGGGGCACGGTGTCCACCATGTGTGGTAGAAGCATACTCAACTCATGATGTCGGGTGGAATAAGCCAATGGTTACCACCATCTTATTTGAGATTCCAAAACTCCTCCTCCAGCTTTTGCAACTCGCTTCATGGGCAGAAATTTTGGATCATAATATCTTTGAATCCTCCCAGGGCATCGCCATTGCAACCTCAGTTCCACGGTTTCTCTTTTCACTATTCCACCAAGTTAGCGCTCGTTGTTGAAGAACACTTGTGGCATAGCGAACCTTGAGCTCGTCGGGGCACTCGCTAATAATAAATGTGTTCTCCATACTTTCAAACCACTCAAGAAGTCCAGTGGCTCCTTCTTTTCCACTAAAACTAGTGGGTTTGCACGAGTTGACGTGTTTGAAAGTGCAAGTATGATTGTTCCCTTGTTGATTATTCCCGTTTTGATTGTTGCTATTGTCTCCATTAGCACCACTATTTTTCCCATTGGTGTTGTTGTTGCTATTAGCCATTAGTGTGCTATTAAGTTCAGCAACCATAGTCGGAAGAACGGCCGCCATTTGTTGGGCAATCATGGCAGCTAGCTTACGGTCGGAACTTCCACGCTTTCCATGGTGACGAGACATGCTAGAATGTGCAAAATGAGTTAGACACAAGAAATAGAAATTCAAGGATTATAATTTTACAAGGATAAGGCAAGAGTTGTAAGGCATATGGAATGGTTCCATTTGGTAATGCATTACCATTTGTATTACCTTAAAAACTTGTGTATATTGACCATAGTTTGTCACTCATCCCAGAAATCCACAGGTAAGCATAACTAGTCCCGTAGGATTTATGCAATATGCTTGCCTTAGCCCGAGGGCCTTTTGCCAGGAAAACCAGAATACAGGTGTCTATGTGTCACACAATCCCTTAGGTTCATGATATCAAAACCTTGATGAGATTTATATAGGTTAGACATAACGTCTAAAGATCCAAGTCATAACATAAGTATAAGATTCCACGTGTCGACAAGAATGAGGTTAAGAGATTTCATGTTCGGGGAGAGTCAAGAGTCAAAGCTAAGTTTAGGGAGACAAGTAACAATGATTAGGCAATTCCTATGCTAAGGCATCAAATGCACATAAGTGGGTATAACATTATGTAGCATGCAAACTATATAATTTTTCAATATAAGATCATATTTCTATAAGGTTCATGCATACTATAGTCTAGGTCACCATTTCTAATAACCTAGATCCCTATAGTTATGGGCTCTGATACCAATTTGTCACACCCCAACCTTGACGGCGGAAACGTCGAGGAGTGAGAGTTAAGATCGTTCACAGCCACATAACTCTATTAATAACCCAAAATAAATTATTAATGAAATTCAATTGTATCAATACAAGCTTAAGTCTCAAAGAAACAAACAATATAACATAAAAGATAACAAGTCTTTAATTCACTACTTTATCTAGGTCCATTCCTAGATGTGTAAGCTTCAATGTGTAGGAATCAAGCTTGGGCGTTTCCTGAAACATGTTAAAAATAAAAAGGTCAACAATAATGTTGGTGAGCATTCCATAGGTTTAAATACATAGGTTATATAAAAGATGGCAAGTCAAGTCATAAGTTAGTGAATAAAGTGATTAGGGATGTTATGAACAATGCAACAATCAAACCTCGACAAGTTTTACAAGTCTCAAACGTTTACAAGATTATACGATCAGCTAAGTGTACTTGGATCAGCCAAAGCAGGCTTGTCTTGCCCATAGATCTATGACTTCGCTGGGCTAGCAATAGTTAATGATTTGTACATATAACGCCATAACATGGTAACCACGAAAGTTCAACTAACCACAACTTTACAAGATGAATTGCCATAGGTTTACAAGTATCAAGTAAGTTTACAAGTGCAATAGTATAGATTAACATGTTTCACCCCAAAGTGTGAAAATAAGAAAAAAAAGGGGTATAGAATACTCACATGATCAAATAATATATATTTGATGATTAATATGAATAATAATAAGCAACGTTTCAACGTAGTCTTTCACATGCACCTAAAACAAATATATATTTACAAGGTTACAATTAATAATATATTTAATGGTTAAACGAGGCTAGGGTTTCAATTTGGTATTTGAGGGTTTTAATATTTAGATGACGCTAGTTAGTGAGATCTTATTTTAGTCCAAGAACAATATCATGTAAAGAATTTTAAAGAAATAAAAGCCTTTATAACAATTTTGTAAAATTTAACTTATAAAATATATAATTTCTATAGTAGCCATGATTAATCTATAAATATAAAATGTTTAGTGTCCAAATAATCATTAAATGATTTCAAAGAAAATATTATATAAAGTTTATTTTTACATGATTAAACTAGGAAAAATATTTGTTAAAATTTATTTTATAAGAAAATTGTTAAGGTAATGTAGAAAATGATAGAATAACTTTAAAATTTTATAAAGTTTACAAAACTACTTTTTATAATTTTCAGAAAATTTTTAATATTTTTTATAAAGGCTGAAAAAGCCTAAAAAATATGTTGAGGGTGCCCGGGTTCGAACCCGGGACCTCTAAGTTGGAATGTGGAGTGTGAACCAGTGAACCAAGGCTCTCAGCCGCGGTATAACCCGGGACCAATTTGTTTTATCTTTAATCGACCGAACACTCCCAAATCCAAGAACCCTAATTTCGATTGGATTCAAATTGACCCCCAAATCAAAGTTGTTAATCGAATTAATGTTAGGGCTTTTGTTCCCCAACAGAAATCGAGCATGTATGTATGTTCAATTACCCGAATTTCGCACGGTTTGATGATGAACACTCGAAGAACAGCCGCGACTGTGTTGCGATTCGTTCAGGTTACAATCGATGATGAAACTCAAATTCGTTTCACAGAAAGCTTCGAATAAGTTAAATGATGAAAAGCCCTATGTTGATTTTGAGTTTTGAAGCTCTGAAAATGATGTTCGAGCAGTTGCAGGTTCGCGAAAGAGATGGTGATCGAATGCTTATGCTCGCGTTTGATTCCGATGGAATTGAGAGTTGTAATGATTAGTATCAGATTAACGTTCGTTTAGGTTTAGTTAATTCGATTATTATTAGCCTTAAACGTTCGAACGGTTCTTTGCGTTTGATGGTTTCAGTTACTCGATGATTCGAGTAATAACCGACGATTTAACCCAATTAAATCAAGCATTTAAGTTCGAAACATGCAAAAGGAACGATTTGGGTCGGTTTTGGGTTAAGATTTGAAGTAAAACGGGTAATTTGAAGCCGCCGGAGCTCGGCCGGAGGATGGCCGGAGCTCTCGCCGGATTCACGGGTTTAAAAGAGGGCGGGGGGTTGGGTTGTAACTTTTAAAGTTACATTTTGGCCCTTGTAGTTTAACTTGTTATTATTTTATGCCCAAACTTTTATATTAAAGTTTATAAATTAACAATAACCCCCTTAAACTTTATTCCCTCTTAACTTTCAACCATTTTAAGTTACCATACCTAATAAATTATTATTATTGTTATTATTATTATTGTTTATTATTACTATAATTTTTATTGTTATTATTTCATTTATTAAAATCATTATATTAGTTATTGTTACTTAATAATTATAATCTTTCAAGTTTAAATGATTAAAAGACCAATTAAGGCATAAGTAACCCATAAGTCTCATGAATGACACAACTAACCCATACAAGAATTTAATAAAGCAAACTTTAAATTAACTCAAAATTACAAGATGTTACAAAATGACTAAGGCACCCTTTAGTGGATCTAACGAAAGGGCAAAAGATTTATTAGGAATCATACATTCGGATGTATGTGGTCCTTTTAAGCCAATGACTAGGAATGGTGAAAGATACTTCATTACCTTTACTGACGATTATAGTCGCTATGGGTATGTGTACCTATTAAGGCACAAAGATGAAGCTTTTGAAATGTTCAAAATCTTCAAGAATGAAGTAGAAAATCAACTCAACAAGTCAATTAAAGTTCTCCGCACCGATAGAGGAGTGTGGGATTGTCTCACAACTCACTCCACCTGGAACACCACAACATAATGGTGTGTCTGAGAGGAGGAATCGAACCTTATTGGATATGGTCCGATCTATGATGGCTAGAAGCACATTACCTTTATCATTTTGGGGTTTCGCTTTGCTCTCCGCGGCCCGTATTCTAAATATGGCCCCAACCAAAAAGGTAGAAAGGACACCCTTTGAGAAGTGGCATGGAAGAGTTCCATCCCTATCATACTTAAGGGTCTAGGGTTGTGAGGCTTATGTTAAGACTCCCACCCCAACAAACTGGAAGTTCGGTCCACCAAGTGCATCTTTGTTGGATATCCTAGAGATTCTATGGGATATTATTTCTATGATCCACTGGAACAAAAGGTGTTTGTTGCCAGAAAGGGTGAGTTCTTAGAAGCAAAGTTCCTTATGGAAGGAACTAGCAGTAGAACAGTGGATCTTGAGGAGGATCAAGAACCACAACCCAATGCACATTTGGTTAAAACTAGCACTCAACATGAGGATGTTGAAGATGATCAAGTGGTTGATCAATACACACAAAACGTTTGCAGAAGTGGTAGAACTACTTATCCACCTGAAAGATACGGATTTTTCATGGATGGATGCTATGTGGTAGATTCAGATGAACCAACCACATACCATGATGCAGTGTCCAATTCGGATTGTGACAAGTGGCTCGAGGCCATGAGCATTGAGATGCAATCCATGCATGACAATCAAGTGTGGGACTTGGTTGTACCACCCCTTAACTCCAAAGTAGTTGGAAGCAAGTGGGTTTTCAAGAAGAAAACCGATATGCATGGAAACTTGGATACTTATAAGGCTAGACTTGTAGCAAAAGGGTTTCACTCAAACTCAAGGGGTTGATTATGATGAAACTTTCTCACCTATTACGATGCTAAAGTCTATAAGGATATTGTTTGCCATAGCTGCTCATTATGACTATGAGATTTGGCAAATGGATGTCAAAACCGCTTTCCTAAATGGATATCTTGAGGAAGATGTCTATATGGTTCAGCCTAAAGGTTTTGTCGATCCAAAACATCCTGATAAAGTATGCAAGTTAAAGAAATCAATCTATGGATTGAAACAAGCATCGAGAAGTTGGAATCACCGTTTTGATGAAGAAATAATTAAATTCGGATTCATCAAGAACGCTGATGAAGCTTGTGTATATAAGAAAGCTAGTGGGAGCATCATCACTTTCCTAGTATTGTATGTTGATGACTACTACTATTTGGAAATAACATTACAACCTTGGAAGGTGTAAAACTTGGCTTGGAAGTTGTTTTTCCATTAAGGATCTTGGTGAAGCCGCCTATATTCTGGGAATAAAGATCTATAGGATAGATCAAGGCGATTGATTGGTTTAAATCAAAGTGCATACATTGATAAAATCTTGAAAAGGTTCAAGATGGAGAACTCTAAGAAAGGTACGGTACCTATTCAAAGAGGAACGATATGAGTACGACTCAATGTCCTAGCTCAAAGGATGAGCAAGATAAAATGAAGGCAATCCCATACGCATCTGTTATTGGATCCATCATGTATGCAATGATATGCACTCGACCGGACGTGTCATGCGCCTTAAGCATGACAAGCCGATACCAGCAAAATCCTGGAAACAGTCATTGGATGGCTGTTAAAAACATACTTAAGTACCTAAGGAGGACAAAAGATATGTTCCTAATCTATGGATCTGGTGATGAGAACTCGTTGTAAAAGGTTACACGGATGCGAGTTTCCAAACAGATCATGATGATTCACGGTCACAGTCGGGATATATTTTCATTCTGAATAGAGGAGCGGTCTCTTGGAAGAGCTCCAAACAGGATGTGGTGGCTCTATCAACTACAGAATCAGAATAAGTCGCCGCCTCATTGGCAGCTCAAGAAGCTGCATGGTTGAAGAAATTCATTGCCGATCTAGGGGTTGTCCCTTCCATTCAGGACCCCCTAGAGATCTTTTGTGATA
>CM046441.1:9164406-9221906 GCA_025506515.1 Flaveria trinervia
TCTTGTGGAATAACCGAATGCGGCATCATAGTCGTCCATATACAACGGGATTCTTTGTTTATGTTAGCTTGATTTAGGAATGTTAGTGATTGTTATAATGTTAGTGAATTTTAGAAGATTAATGATAAATGATAATGATTAACATAAAAGATATTTAGTAGAAAAAGAATAAAAATAAGAACATAAAGTCATGAGAACAATTGGATATTAGGATGATTAAAACAATATAGAAATGATAATATAAAAGCAATATAAGATTACCTTAGTATTAGAAAATTCTTGAAACTACTTGTAAACGAAAATTCTTGAAATTGATTATAACCAAAGGATGATAAAAGGTTTGTGTGAGAGATTTTTAGAAAATGAGCAAATGAAAAGTGAGGCTTAAGCCTTGTTTTTATAGTTGAGGTTAGGAGGAGGTTATAAATTGTGTTAATGGTGAGTTACAAGTCTTAAAAAGAGGGTTATGATTTTGAAATAAATATGAGATTAAATAAAATAAATAGATAAAAGAATAATGACAACTTAACCTTTTAATTTATTAAAACCTTAATTTTAATTTAATCAACTTATTTTCTTATAAAATCTGTATAACTTTCATAAAACTTGTAACTTTATAATTTTATTATTTATTTTTAATAATTAAAATTTATAATTACTAATAAAACTTATAAGTTTATTAGAATTCATTTTATAACTTTATAAGTTTTAATAAGTCTTTTCTATTTAGTTATTTATTTTAAAATGATAAATAAAGATTTATACTTTTATAAAAAAGATTTATTTATAAACAAATAAATTACTATTCTTTGTTTAAATGATAAAATGAATAAAACAACTTTCAATATTGCTTTAATTGCACATTTAACGCGTTTGATTCGATAAAATAAATAATATAAATTTTAAATATTAAATTTTCCATCGTATGAAAGTTCAAAGTGAGTTCGGGTTTGTTTGAAATTTGGCGGATGCTACACCATCTAATGAAGAAGGGCCTGGTCATCATAATGATGAGGACTGTCAATTGATGAAGATCTTTAAATGTTTTGGTAGCATCAGCCTAGGGAGAATTTGTAAGGATTCCAATAAGTCTGATGTAGTCAAAATATTCAAAGCATTTAAAGTCTCTCTTCATGCATGCATTGAAGTACTGAAGTAGAAATACTTCGAAAATTTTACATCTTACACAAGAAATATTATAAGTGTAAAATCTTCTGAAGCCAAGACTAATATCTTCCGAAGCCAAATATGAAGTCTTTCGAAGCTTCAAAGACAAAGTCTTCCAAACCCAGTTTATGAAGACAAATTTCTTCCGAAGACTTTTATGTACATGCTATTATCTTATGTACTTTTCCATAAAGCTGGACCACCTTCCGTTGCAACTCTGTTTGACTCACCAACTTTCACAAGTTAGTGAAAAGGTCTATACTTTTGGTAAACTATACATTGAGGTCTTGAGCTTGAGCTTTTAACTTTATATACTTAATTCTTTTTGTAATATATTAGGATGTGAGCTATGGCATGTCATAGTCACAATTCAAAAGGCAATATGTCTTTTAACTCTACATTTGATTTTGTTGTCTAGTCTTATGTATCAGCAGGCTTTTAAAGTATGACCGGCTGTAGGATGTAGTATATGTATCTTAAGCACTTGTAACTTCCCATAATGCTTTTGTAACACTTTGTAATAGAACTTGAGAAGCAATATACAATATTCTTGAAAACCAAATACTTGTGTTGTTTCCTATCTTGTTCTGTCTCTCATTTACTTGTATCTTAACATTCTTTTTCTTTAGTCAACCAATTCCCTATTTGATCTGTTAAGTTTTCTAAAAAACTCTCCTCAATTGTGTTGTTGTGTTGTAAAGTGCATCATCCCTTCTAACGGTCCTACATTGGTATCAGAGCATTTTAGGCTCTTGATATAAGATGTCACCATCTTAAGATCCCTCACACACACAAAATGTAACATCCGCCTTTTTTGTATTCATAAACCAATTTTGAACTTTCGTTTTTAAATTATTTTAATAATTTTAATGAACCAAATACATTAAATGTACAATTTATTATCACTAACTATTCATGTATTAATAAAGTAAACAACTTGTAATAATTTAGGGATTTATAAATAATTTTTTTCATAAAAATATAAAGTTTATTAATCATTCTACAATAAATAACTAAATAAAAATTTTATTATAATTTATTTAAGTTATAAAATGAATTCAAATAAACTTGTACAACTTTATAAGTAATTATAAATTTTAATTATAAAATGAATTCAAATAAAATTTATTAGTTTTTGGATAGTGGGTATCCGAATATCTGAAACTTTTAAGAATTACTATCCGAATTCAAATTTTCGGATATCCTAATTTTCAAATAAATTCGGATATTTCAGATTTAGATTTTCGGACTTTTGAATCGAATTATAAGATTTGTATATTTTAAAACACCCTTTTATGTTATGTACTAATATGGCATTGACGAGTCCCCCCCGTACACATTGCCTAAAACAAAATGATTTGATTTAGAACTACTCTAATCTCTCTATGTTATATGTTTAAACATTTGACAAGCATGGATGCATGACAAATACCACGCCGACCGTCCTTTGACATAAGGCACAATAATTATTTTTGTTTGATTCTAATGCATTGGTCCCTCCACTAGTCTTACTTTCTTGAATCTCGTACAACCAGTGTTTTTTAAATCGGATCGGACCAGCCGGTCCGACCGGTTCGACCATAAATCGGTCCAGTGTCGGTCCGGTCTGGTATGATTCGTTTTTCAGTGGTCGAACCGGCCGGTTTGTCCCGAACCGCTGGTCGGACCGGGAAACCGGACCGGTTTTGTTTGGTTTTTCTTTTGTTTTGATTTAATTGGGTAAAAACGAGGTGTTAAACCATAAATTAGTACACCCGATATACAAATATAGTTAAGTTTTTATATATAACTATAAAATATACATATAAATCATATATAAATTATTATATTTAAAAATATAACTAAAATATAGTTAAATGACGGTCTTAGCTGTAAACCCTGTTTTACGGCACATAAAAGTTAAAACCTTAAAAGAAAATTGGTCGTGAAAACAGTGAAATCGATCCCAACATGGGTCAATTTGTTCATCAATCTTCACCCAAAATATCCCTTGTGATTCTCTCTCTCATCCGCCCCCATTTCATCTCTCCAACCCCTCTTCCAATAAACAAATCCAACCTTCAGCTTCGATTCCATCATCCCCAATTTTATACTCATCATTTGCGGATAATCTTTTTAATAACAACCCACAATCCACTTATTATTTAAAATTGATGGCGGCGAGTGCAAACCCTTCTGCCAATAACAACGGCTCAACCGCCAGTGGCGCCACCACCGCTAATAACAACGGTGGTGGGTCCGCCGTGCCGGAGAATTCGGTGGTGGGTCCTACACAGGCTGCTTTGAGGCATAACCCTGGGCTAGCGGTTGAATGGGCTCCTGATGAACAGTCCCTTTTGGAAGAATTGCTCATAAAGTATGTTACAATATAATTCATCATCGTTGTTGTTACAATTGTGTGAGAATTGTGTTCTTCGGGTTGGTTTCTGGGGATTTTGAGTTGTTGTAGTGATTGTTTATTGTGTTGGATCTTGAAAGATGTGATTTTGATGAATCTTTTGGTGTGTGACATGTATAGTTGCTTGAAATTCAACATGGGATTTGTAGGATCTTTAGATTTGCATGCTTTGTTTCTAAAGTTTTGTTGTAGTGATGCTGTTGTTGGCTATGTTGTCGACTCTCGAAACTTCTAGAGTTTTCTTTCATTTGATAGTTGAAATTCATGCTTCACAAGCCAATATTCTGTACAGTATAGAGCAAATTGAAAAGCTTGGATCTTGTTCCAAAAAGATTAGATGATTAAAGGTTAAATCGTATTAGATGTCTGAGGCGTCATAATTTGTTCAAAATTAGGGTGTATAAGAGGCTTATATGTTAAACAAAAACAAGGGAATGGAGAAACTAAAAGTTTACTTGATAAAAGGTTGATATGTAAAATAGGAGTTGATGGCCTAAGAGACATCTGTGCACTAAATGGGCAAGGGGTGGATTTTAGGAGTAGGTTTTAGGAAGGTGTGTGTGTGTTTGCTGTTGAAAAATGATGTAAAACATATGAAATAGGCACAACCTTTGTTTGTAAACAAAGCTTATTTGGTGCTTTTATAAAATGCAGATATGCTTCAGACAGTACCTTATTGCGTTATGCAAAGATTGCGAAGAAATTGCAAGATAAAACAGTACGGGACGTGGCACTTCGTTGTAGATGGATGACAGTATGACTTATATTCCTCTTTAGAATCTATTTTTTCCAATTATTTCATAATTCTAGAGATTGAAGTCATATTTATTTAACTGCATGTGTCTTCATTTTTAGTTTAGTAAATAGACTTACTGACTCTATTCGCTTAATTCTCTGTTCTTGCTAACGTACTTGCTTTAATGGTAATCAAGATAAAGAGTAAGAGTTTATGCATGTCATAAACTGAATTTTTTTTAAAACTAATATCAATCTTCAAGAATCTTAGTTTAAGTTGACAATTGAGATTATATTAAGACATGAACTTGAAAATAATTTATGTTTTTAACTTCATGTCCGTGTTCCTGTTTCAAACGATACATGTTTTTTCATGAAATCTTGAGATCTTTGTCGGTCGACCTTTGCAACTCATCGCCACCACCATTGGGCTTGGAGTCTTAGACTACCCCTATTCGTGTGCCCTGAAAAAGCATCGTTGAATTGTTGTCAGAAGCGCCTCTCTTTTGTTTGCCTGCCTCTATTGTCCACATGCCATAGCTAACTTTTAGTTGGAGTTTTTTTTCTCTGCTATCATTGCTTACTATGACCACCCTCTAGATTTATTTGTGGTTCTGCCCCATCGGAATTGTCGTCGACTGTCAGAATCTGACTTGACTGCTCATTGTTCATCTCTTGCAGATCCTTATCTGCTTGTTGGCATGTAGGTAAACCAGTGATCCAGTTCGAAGATATATCTTATACAAGCGATTTGGTGAGAATTCAACTACTCTCAAAAGTCTTCCATTGACCTCGTGCATCCACACGTGTTCATGTTTCATCATCACTTCACATCCTCCTTTGGTGGGCCGGCAAGCGATTTGGTGAGAATTTAACTACTCTCAAAAGTCTTCCATTGACCTCGTGCATCCACACGTGTTCATGTTTCATCATCACTTCACATCCTCCTTTGGTGGGCCGGTGGCTTGGCTAAGGCTAATAATATAGCTTTGTAAGTTTAGGATAGTCAAGAGACGTTTCTCATCCCTACGTTCCAATAGTATTGACCCTCTTCCTTCCGTCTCCGCACAAGATCTATCACCAAACGTACTTTGCCATCTACCTTAGTATCGAGTTTTGAGAAGAGATTTCATTTTTAGTAGTGTGGTTGGGCACTCCATTGTCTAAGTTCTTGCTTGAGTTAGAAATATACATGGCAAGGATCACCTTTTCTTCATTGAGATAGACCAGCTGCACAACGTCTTGAACTAGAGCGGTCATCAGTAGGGTAAGGCAGGTTGCCTGCTTTTGGTGTTTCAACAAGATTTTTTTCTTCCTCCTTTTTTGAAAATGTGATCAAATTCTAATAGGATAGACCTATTTCTTGGTTTGATCGCCTCCCAAGTCCCATGAACTTTAATTATGGCTTTTATCTTGACAGTCTAGACGGTATAGTTCGTTGAAGTAAGGGCATTGGAGTGGGATAGATGGGTTCTCTCTCTCTCTCTGACGGGTACAAGTTGTTCGTTTACTGCCATCTCACTTTATGTTAATCATGCCTTTCGATCTTGATCCATCCTTAGGAAAAAGATTCTGAGTTTGATTTCCTTTTTGAAACCAAGCTTTGATACCAACTGAAGCTGATAATGGTAATTTTCAAAGGTTCTTTTTTGATTGCTGATCAACAGCAGGTGTTTTGGATGAACAGTTTGTTGTCCGACTTGTTTTCTTAATCAAATAGAAAACTTGATATAAATAATAAAATCATCACTTATTTGTAATTGAGGTTGACTTCACATTTAAAGTGAATTACTAACAAATTAAAATACTAATTGATTTCAATTTGGTGGCTGACTCGAACAATCCTAATCTATGCAAATTGTGTAAAACAAACTTAATTATTAATAGAACTTACTAATTGACCCATCTTAACTCTCAAGTTGTCACAAGATTAGTCCAACAAGTGCATTATGCGGTGCTCTACTTGAAGTTGATTTTATTGAACACACGTGTAGTTGTGTATGCTAAAAAGGCAATAAAACTAATTTATATTCGGGTTATTTTATAGTGCTCAAATTTTCATCATCTGTCGCTTAGCTTCTTCTCTGTATTTCCAGAAAAAGGAAAATGGTAAGCGGAGGAAAGACGATAATAACTCATCGAGGAAAAACAAAGACAAAAAGGTATCCTTTATGGTTATTCTAACATATCATTCTTTGCAAGAATAGCTAAAAGGTTGAGTCAATTGTTTTTTTGCATGAATTATATGATGGTTAAGCAAGAAAGGTGATTTGATGTCTAACTATTCTTTTTTTTCCCTTTTAAACTTCAGGAAAAAGTAACGGAGCACTTGGCAAAGTCGTCTTCTCATACTACAAACCGTGCCAACGGCCCTCCATATGCTCATTCAGCGGTGTCTATGGACAGTGATGATGGTATCTCTTACAAAGGTTGGTACATTTCTTGGTGATACTTTTTCATTATTATAATTACCATATCTTCAGTCATATCATATTTTGATTAAGAAAATAAGGATGTGTATCTAGAAACTTTTAAAGATAGTATTTCTAAGATCTAACAAGAACTATACACACAGCTCACTGTAAAATGCGTAATCTTGATTGCATATTGCATTTTGTTCTCATTGAAGTTGTTTGTCTGACATCTACAGCCATTGGTGGTACAGCAGGGCAGCTTCTTGAACAGAATGCCCAGGCATTAGATCAAATTTCTGCAAATTTTGCTGCTTTCAAGGTAAATATGCATCTTGTTCGATTAGCTCCTTCAAACATACGGTGGGATGGTCTTTTGCCAATTGGGATTTTGATACAGATGTCTAATTTTAATAAGAAAAATGACAACCGACCAATACTTGAAACATATAAGTGGGAGGAGATGAGGAGTGATAGTGAGTCCCATTTCTGAGAAATTTAGATGGTTCCTCGTAGAGATGTGAGTTGATTTGGTCAACAGGTGGGAGTAGAGGTGGCAATTTTGACCAATTGACTAATAGATGGTCGTCACATGTCAAATTACAAAACTATAGCTAAAATGGAACACGATAATTGGATCATAAGCTTTATTGAACATCTTAAATTACTAGTTTAACAATATAGTTTTTGTAGTCGTATTGTGCACACCAGTTACTTATATAAGTTGTGAAAAGCAAAACAAAATAAGTTTAAAAAGCAAAACAAAAAGCGTTCAGCCGTTCAGGGTCAACCTGACCCAATCCATATCACTCTCTACAAAAGCACTATTTGGACATGTCACCCAACCCGTCAGTTTTGCCACCTTAAAGATACGCCAAGATTATTTTACCCTTCATATGACGTTGTACTCTCTTTTGTAGCAGGGGCATGAGAACATCAATCTCTTCTGCCAAGCACGCAATAATATCATGTCAATCTTGAATGAGTATGTCATTTTTCTTACACTCTGTTTGATATCGGCTTGCAATCATTAATTTGATGTGTGAAAGAACACTCATTTTGTAGATTGCAGCTTTTTATTCAGTATTTTCATGTTATTTTATTTTTAACATTTTTCAGTCGAGATTATGCCTTAGTTTGTGTAATTTATTAAAAATATCCGTTGTTAAATGCAGCTTAAACGACACGCCTGAGATAATGAAACAGATGCCACCGCTTCCTGTGAAGCTTAACGAGGAGCTCATCAGCTCCATGCTTCCTCATTCATCTTTGCAGAAAAAATCTTGAATCTTTTTATGTTTTTCCAGAGAAAAACAGCACTTTTGCATCCTTTCGGACAGTTTCTCTTCAAACCTGGAGATAATGATGATATTAATTCCAGTTACTCGTCGAAATGTTATCTAGATGGTTCTTTGAGGTTGTGTTTTTGGTGTTAGATGCTTGTGAATATGTATGTAGTTGATCAAAAGAAGGATTTTGTAAATTATTGTAGGATCGAATCAATTTTAAATGCTTGTTCCGTCCATCGAAAGGCAATACAACCAAAGGAAATGACCTGATTAAGATTAAGCTTTTATATTCAATTGTTAGTGAATAACTTTGTGCATCGTCAGTTGGTTTCCCTCGGACTATAACGAGGACAATAAGAAGGAAAAGTTTGAAGAGGTGGGTTGTGATTTGAACTCTGTTTTGTGCATCCTGAGTGTTACTGATTTTACCATCAAACTTTCACTTGTGTCTCAGCATGCCCTCAAACCTAAATGATTTTTATCATATTTATAGGACGATCAAACTAAAAGCTTTTTTAGGACTCGATTAGTTGCTGTAATAACCTGTCTAGATAAGATCATGATTGTGCTTTTCGCTTTTTGCTTTTTGTTTTTTGTTTTTTGTGGCACATGCAGTGAAGTGTGCATATCAAAATGCTTCATGGCCCGTGAAGCTCTTCACAAGCCGTTTGAAGCTCTTCACAAGCCGTTTCTTTACTTTCCTAACGGACCGTAAAGTCCTCACGCACATTTCTCTTTCAAAAAGTAAAAAGACAATATCAATATACTTCACGGGTGTTAATTTATGTCACGGGTTGTGAAGCCCTTCATGACATATAAAAACAAAGAGCTTTTCTTTCCCTATAAATAGGCCATCTTACATACAACATTTTCCACATTCAAAAAATGTTTACATCAAATGTAGGAAACCAAAACCCATGGACTAAAGAAGAGGTGATAACTTAGTAACGTCCTCCCTCGAACTTTTGGGAACTATTCTATCAGTGGGGCACTCAACATTTTTTCGGTACCAAGTCTCTACACGCTTTTGTCAGATCCTTGAAGTGTTGAATACCGTAGCAGTTGTGAACAAAGTACTAGGTGGTTTGATCTAAGATGGAAGATCTTGACATTTCGCACAATTTACAACAACATCAATGTTGTATGAATGGTACCGCCATTATAAAGAGTGCTCAAGAACAATACCGGGCCACACTCGTTACAACTTTCACAAATGTTGCTTTTTGGAACTTTCTTAAAGATCAACAAAATCAAAGATGTAATTTTCAGCTATGTTTAGTTAGTTTTATGTAATAATTATTTTCTTGTATGGATACTCTTAGTTTGTTTTATTAAATACCGAAATCATATTATTATATAATATTACATCATTTCACTGTATGTCTTGCATGTAGTTCATTAGTCATAGATTGTCAAAACATCTAGCAAGCATCCTGTAAATTAACTTCTTGTCACTCTATAGATGTCTTTTGTACCATCTTACGCAATAACAAACAAATTACAAATTCTAAATCTTGACCAATATGACCAGTAATATGCAGTCACATAGTTTCACTAGACATTACAAATTCATTAATTTTTTCTTGGTCAGAGTGCCACCAATAATATATACGTGCAAGAAGATATATGAAATATGATTCAAATTTCACGATAAGATATCGAATGTTATGATAAATGCATTATGAATCATCATAGTATGTGGATGACATTCATACCAAAAGAATATGGGAAGTTGTAGTGATTCAATAGAGACTTGGAAAAGATACCATTTCTTTTATCATCATTAGTTATCGTATGCACCTCCAAAAAGATTAAATCATAAATATATTTTGGATCTAGAACTACAACACAAATACACACCACCTTGAAACAATTTCCCTTAACGAGCATTACCGTATTAACCTCCACAACAGAGGAAATACTTTGGTCTTCTCGTCGGCATATTCGTTGTCATCAACCAATCCTGGAAATATTAAATCAAACCAAACCACTCAAATGGGAGATTCTTTCAACTATCATGACCCAACAACTCTTCGGTTCTATGTTTTCTTCTAATCTCCAAATCATTAGTATATTTGTCCATAATCGAACACGTCACATTTTAAAATACAATTATTACAATTTAAAAAGAATTAATCTAACATATATTCATTTATAAACATATAATTGAACTAAATATTTGTTTCCACAAAACCCTAGCAGGGTACCCCAAAATCTAAGTCAAGTTCCATAACGCCTATATAAATACACCCTAGACGACTAGGCATCTCCGTTGTATAAAAACCTAACAACATTGCGACACCAATTAAGATTATTCTACAAATCTGGTTATCTATTGGCACCCGACTACTCTCAATAATGACGAGTGCATTAAAAGATGGCCCGTTCCAACGCTTTCTGTTTCTTCTACTTCTTTTGTTCTTCCGTAAGATGACATTTTAATTAACTTGTTTTAAATTTCAAGCGCTTTAAATAGATTAATTAATGAATTAAAATACATGTGTCTATATAGTAGGTTTATGTGAATCTTACATCACGTCAAATAATTGACACATTATTCTAGGAATAATGCATCATGTTAAATAATTATAAGATATCAAGCTGCTGCAAAGGTGTCTCACCTAGTTGCTACTAAGAGAATTCTTAGATACCTCAAAGGAGCACCAAAACTTGGTCTCTGGTATCCTAGAAACTCCAACTTCAATCTCTATGGCTATACTGATAGTGACAATGGTGGATGCAACATCAACAAGAATTCCACATCAGGAGGATGTCAATTTCTTGGTGGAAGGATAATCTCATGGCAATGCAAGAAGCAATCATGTGTCTCAACATCTACTGCCGAAGCTGAATACATTACTGCTGCAAGTTGTTGTGCTCAGCTGCTCTGGATTCAAAATCAAATGCTAGACTATGGATTCAACTTCATGAGCACTCCTATCCACATTGACAACAAGAGTGCAATCTCCATTACTGAAAATCCAGTGAAGCACTCCAAGACAAAACATATTGACATCATGTACCATTTCATTAGATATATTCATGAGAAAAACCTAATTAAATTAGTCAAAGTTGACTCAAATGAACAATATGCTGATTTGTTCACCAAAGCCTTTAATGCACAAAGATTTAAGTATCTCATTACGACTATTGGGATGATAAACATTGACTAATGTATCTCATTTGAAAACCTTTTTAAAAGATGTATTGTCTTCTGTCAAATAAAATCTAAGCCCTGTTACAAAAGGTTATTCTTCAAAATTGACTAAGTGTTAGTATTTCCAAAGAGAAAATTACCTTCGGAAGAATCTTTCATTAGCTTCCGAAGGCAATTTCCTCAGTTCAATCTTTATCTTCCGAAGATTTTTTGATCTTGGAAGTATATCTTCACTACTTTCGAAGCTTGAACACTTCTTCATTCGGAAGACATTCTTACTCTCGGAAGTAAATTTATTTACCTTAGGAAGTAAGTTTTGACTTCGGATGAGAAAATCCTTCAGAAATACTTTTACCTTCGGAAGAAGACTTTACTCTGTAATGGAAACCTTTGGACCCCACACTGTAAAAAGCAAAGATTTTATCCATGATGTCGAAATCTTTTAAATGATTTTTAACCTTACTGCCACTGTCACATCTTATCCCTTCATCTTACACCCAACCCATCATGTCACCTTATCCATCTGTCTTTTTCACCCATTTAATAATTCTGACTCATCACTTTAATCTTTTTACCACTTCTACTGCCTAAAGCACTTCTTATTCCAACCTTCTCTGATTCAAACTTGTTTCCCATGTTCTTTCTCACAATGGCACTAAACCCTCAACACAATCAAGTCGCACTTCCGGATTCATCCAATGATGTTGTGAATCCAAGGATCGCAATTAGGAATTATCAGTGTCGGTTGATGACAAGTCAACGTTTGCGGAATCAATGTTAATTTGGTTTAATTGTTTGTAATAACTTTAAATATCAATAAATATTCAAGAACACACTCACAGAAACACAATTAATGAATAATATGTATTTCATTAAAATATGTCAATGATTACAAAATAATGAATGAATGATATCAAAGTTTGTTATGATGTGACAGCTGCTAGGGTTTGATTGAGAGACAGTGATTGTCGTATTGCTATTGCTGTTTTTGTTCAATCAATCGTCTAAACCATCGTATTTGAATCGAAACCTAGGATCCATATATATAGACAATGATGATTCCGTTATAAGAAACACCGGATCTCTTGGGATTTGATTTGTGTCAGTTAAGGAATCATTGGATTTCTTGGGATTCGCATAACTGTCGTGTTGACTTGTTGACTTATAACACTTGCATTATACAATTGTTTGGACTCCATAGGAATAGTGTCTTCCGTAGGAATTTGTTCTTCCATAGAAGTCTTGTTCTTCCGTAGACGTTTTGTTCTTCCGTAGGAATCTTGTTCTTTCGTAGAAGTCTTGTTCTTCTGAAGCAAACTTGTTCAGTTCTGGTTGTTCATCCGCAGAAGATCTTTGGATGTAATGTTACTTGTAAGAAACATATCTACGGAAGAACAAAATATACATCCGTAGATGTTTCTTACACTTGGTCAATTTCATAAATTGACCAAGTATATGTTTGTACTTGCAATTACCCATAACACACATATATGGGTTAGCATATATAATTATGCATGCATAATAAATGACAATTACAAATATTTATTACAAGAATTGATTAAAGTTCTAAGCCTATACAAATTGATCTAGACCTATAAGTCCTAGATCTTTAAATTTCATCTTGAGCTTTCCCACTAGAGTTGAGAAGTTTCTTCCTCTAGAGTGAATTGGATAATTGCAGATGATCAGGCTTTGAAGATCTTTGATGTCATTCTCCGGCAAACTCGCCACTGAAAATACATCAGGGAAGTATTCAACTCTTCCAGATGTTCTTTTAATAATAGCCCAATCCCAGTCTGGATCATATTTCCAGGCCATGATCCTGTTCTCTTCCATAGAACTGGGAGTTGTGAGGTGGTCTATTAGTTGTATCAGAGTGGATTTCTGTTCAGTTATTGTCACACCCCAACCTTGACGGCGGAAACGTCGAGATGTGAGGGTTAAGATTGTTCACAACCACATAACGCTATAATTAAATGTAAATATTTAAATTATAAGTTTCAAAGAAGTACAAACATAAGTATCAAACTTGAAATAAGTTCAAACATAAATCAAAACATAACATAACATTTTTATTATTAACTAGGTCCAAGTCCTAGTTTCATTGCAAGCTTCAAAAGTCCACTTTAAACTTGGGGATTTCCTGAAACATGATAAAAATAAAAAGGTCAACTATAATAGTTGGCGAGTTCCCAAGGTTTCATACATATATGATGAGATTACAAGTAGCATTCATGTCATAGGTCATAAGCAAGTAAGGTTATAGAACACATATCGTTACAACCAAACCTCGACTTGATTACAAGTATAAAAGATTGGCTAAGTGTATTTGTTCCCATGATGAACAAGCATACGTCATCAGGAGTCGGCAATACCTCGACTTTAGCACCAAATAGGCTTGTCAGGCCCAAAGATCTAAGACGTCGCCAGGCTAGCAATAGTTAATGATTGTAAACAAACTATGTATCTCATATAATCACTTACAACACACAAATAACCATGACAAAATATAAAGATGAATTGCAAGTGCTTTACAAGTCTCAAACGTTTATAAGTATGTATGATGTATAAGTATCATGTTTCACCCCAAAATAGTGTGAAATAAAGTAAAAAGGGGGCAAGGTATACTCACATGTCAAATAAGTATATAATGAAGATCAATAAGAATAATATATGTCGTTCCAAGATAAAACGTCACAAGGCACCTAAATATATAAATATTACAAGATTTAGGTTAATAATAAGATTAACGAGTTAACATGAACTAGGGTATTAAAATTTTGGGGATTTTTATAAAGTAAATAATTCTTATAAAAATACCATTTAGGAAATTTATAAAATTTATTTTTAAGGAAATTGATCCTTTGTAAATAACTTGTGATTTTATAAAATTATATTTAAATTTTATAATTATCATGATAAATCCTTAAACATAAGGTCTAATATTAATTTAATATCTTTAAGTATTATATAACAATCTAATTTTTATAAAAAAATGTTTAATTATCCCATTTGTAAATAATTTTACATTAAAATATTAAAATGTTTTACAAGAATAAATTTTAAGAAATATGACTTTAAAAATATTTAGGGTTATAAAAGTCATTTTTATAATTATTATAAATATTCTATAATTAATTTAAGGCCAAAAAGGCTTTAAAAAATTACATGAGGGTGCCCGGGTTCGAACCCGGGACCTCATGTATGTGGGGAATAAGACTTAACCAGTGAACCAAGGCTCTCAGCCGCGGTAGATCTTGGTTTTCAAACATTAAAAACCCATATAAACAGAATCCCCAAATCCCTAGAACCCTAGTTCGAATTTGAATCAATTAGCATTAAATCGATGTTGTTAATGGTAAAGATCATGGGGCTTTTGTTTCCCATGTAAAATCGGGCATGTAGATATGCTTAATTACCCGAATGAAGATGATCTGAATTCGAACACTACAATGAACGAACCGCAACTATGACGTGAACGATTCGGATAGAAACAAGATTGATACACAAATCTGTTTTGCAGAAAGCTTCAAGTAGTCACAATGATGAAAAGCCCTATGTGAATTTTGGTTTAAATCACCCGGAAGTTGGTTCTCGCTTAGCTTGCAGGTTCGCGACTAAGTGGGTAATCAAATGATGCTTGCGTTGGTTTCAGGTGAAATTGAGTGTTGAGTTCGATTAGGAATAGGTACATGATCGTTCATGTTCGATTAATTAGATTATAATTGAGATTTAATGCCCGAACGGTTATGGGATTAAAGGTATCGATTATACGATCGTTTGAGGTTTGTAACCGGTGTTTTAACACAATTTTAGTTCATGATTAAGTTCGAATCGATTCCATGAACCGGTTAGGAGCGTTTGGGGTTCATTTTTACGCGTTTTAATGGTTTTTAGACCTCGCCGGCGCCGCGCCGGAGCTTCGCCGGCCGGCGGCCGGAAAATCGGGGAGAGAGAAAGGGTTATGGGTTGGGTTTCAAATAGTTACACAAATGGTCCCTCTAGTTTATTATTTGTCATTTTATGTTTAAAAGTTCTATTTTAAGTTTCCAAATTGACAAATAAAACCCCCAAACTTAATTTAAGTTTATGTTTTAAATATGGTTAAGTTTAATAACCCTTATAAATTATAAGTAACCTTATTAAAAATAATCTTATTATTACTAATACTATTATTCATTATTATTACTTATTATTATTGCTACTTTTATTAATATTAATATTATCATTATTATATAATATTTATATGCTTAACTTTCATAAGAACCCAATGACAATAATGAATAAGCACAAACAACACATGAGTTTCAAAATTGACAATAATAACCCTTGTAAGAGTAAACGAAGTTAACTTTTAGTTAAGAAAAATACGAGATGTTACAGTTATCTCCCTCACTGTAGTGCCAAGTGGCCATACTTTCCCCGGTATTAATTCTCTTGGCTCTCTGATCAATTTGTCTTTCCCTTTGTGCTGATCTTTAGGTTCAACTGTTATAGGTTCAACAGGAAGTTTGCTTTGTTGTTCATAGGATGGATGTGGAGCCTCAGTTACCAGTATCCAGCTCAACTTTCATCACATGCTCCATCATCCTTCTGAGTTCTCCCACTGACCTTCCTTTAAGCTCATGAGGTTTGTAGTTATGGCCTTGTAACCAGCAAGTCATGTTGTATTTACTTAGCTTAGCTGTGTCATAATGTCCCAATTCCTTCTTTATCTTCTGGATGGATTGAAAGGTGCTGAAGGCTTCATAGTCACAATTTGGAATCATAAAGCACGCAAGCTCAAATTCTTTCAACAAATTTTTCATCTCAGTCATGTTTAGCCTCTCAACCATATCATAAGGGAAACCATGGTTTATGAGTGTCATGAACATGGTTGATTCAGGCCTCTCTTCTAATTTGGTTTTTGAAGACAGAAGATCATTAGCCTTTGTGTTGGACCAAAAGAACCAATGAGCCAAGATCAGAAAACCTCTAAGTCCCACATGATATCACAACAACTGCTGAAAGCTTCATCAGCAGTTTGACAAGTACTGAAAACTCCAATAGCTGAAGATCAAGTGTTGAAGACTTCAACAGCTGAAGACCAAAGTACTGAAGTACAACAGCTGAAGAACACAAGTACTGAAGCTGAACAGCTGAAGAACACAAGTACTGAAGCTGAACAGCTGAAGAACACAAGTGCTGAAGCTGAAGACCAAAGTACAGAAGTACAACAGCTGAAGAGTCTACAAGTACTGAAGATCAACAACTGATGTACAAAGTCTGAAGACAAAGACTGAAGACATCAGCTGATGATATCTACTGAAGTCATCAGCTGATGAAACGTCTGAAGTTCAAGTCTGAAGATCAAGTACTGAAGTTTCAGTAGTTTGTCACAACAGCTGAAGAGTACTTCTTCAGTAGTTGTGATATCAGTAGTTTTATGTTTTTACTTTCAGTAGTTTTGTAAAACGACTGAAGAGCTTGTTCTTCAGTCGTTGTAGTTTCAGTAGTTTTATGTTTTTCAGTAGTTATAACAACTGATAACACTTAGCATTTTTGTATGGAGATGTCAGCTGTTTTGACATCTTCAGTAGTTGTGTTTCAGTTGTAATAAATCTGTTAGATGTCACTATCAAGTGACATCAGCAGACGTCACATCTCTTATATAAGAGGTGTCGACCTAATTGTAAGTCTGACATTTTGTTACCACGAAAGCGAATATTGAATGAAATATATTTGCAGAATTCTCTCTCTATAACCGTCTTTGTTCTTCATTGAATTTAGTTTCGTTTCGTTCTTGTGAATCGGCTAATTCATTGTTAGAATTCCGCTGCTATACTCTCTAAATCAATCAACATAGATCACTGATCCTAACACTTTGAGACTTTCTGATCCGTTGGAAAGTCTTCCTTGATCAGCTCTTTCCACTCTTCATCACTGTCATCATCCTGGTGAGAGATAGACTTCATAGTAGATAAATCTACTGAAGGTGTGTGTTCAGGAGATGTGAGCTTTTGTTTCTTGGAGGAACTTTCATTAGTTGTCATCTTCTTCTCTGCAACACCAAGATACTTTCTTTTCCTTGAGTACTAAATTAACTCTTTTGATGCCTCAGCAGATTGTTTTGTTTGAACAGTTAAAACATCAGCATTTGACTCTAATGCACAGATCTTCATTTTGAGCTGATCAATCTCTTCTTCTTTTCTTTTTATCACATTTGATTGAGCAGAAGTAGAGTTATTTGCTTGTTCAAGCTTCATCATCATCCTTTCTTTTTCTTCCTTTTTAGTTTCTGCTGACTCTTTAAGCTCAGACTCCTTATCAAGTAGAGCATCAATGACTTTATTGTTGCATTGAGCATCTTCTCTCAACCTTTTCATTCTAGCTTCTTGTTTCATCAGCTCTTCATCCTTTTCTCTGATCACTCCCTTCAGCTCCTGTATTCTTTGCTTTCTTTTATTCGATTTCAGCACTAGCTTGTTGTACTCATCAACCAGATAACTCTTGTTGACAGGGATATCATTATCACTTAGATCATCTTCATTGTATGCAATCACATCGACATTGTTTGCCTCTTCTTCTCTTTCCTCGTGTTGAGAAGCAAGCTCATCATCTGTTACTTCTTTACGTGCTTCACCTGCCAAGCTTGAACTGATTTCAATAACTTGAACTTTTGGTTCTAGATGTGGTGGTTGTTGTTGATGATGATCAGTGATCCGAGAGACTGGTTCAGTTTTATTTGAGAGTACATGGGATTCAGTTTTGAATAATGATAGTTTAACTGTACTTGCTTATGAGGCTAACTCTGTCTCCCCAGTGTAAATGCTCTCAGTGGCTGAATTTTCTGGATTTGGAGGTTGTTGATAAAGTTGCATTTGAAGCTGATTTGGTGATGGAGGGTGGATTGGTGAGATTGGCTCTGTGTTTTGGCTGTTTTGTGATAGAGGGTGAAAGGGAGAGTTTGGTTTAGTGTTTTGGCTTGCTGGTGAATTTGGTAGGGATGATTGAGGTTGATAATGTAAGGGTGATATAACAGGTGAATGAGTGTCTTGAACCAAATTGACTGGAGAGTCATCTTGTTGAACATCCCACACAAGCTCTTGAGGAATATTTGCAGCATCATCAACCACATGTGCAAACATGTCCATGTCACCTCCTTCATATTTTCCAGAAATTTTATTCAGAACAGATCTACCAAGGCGTGCTTGAACAAACACACCACCATCCACAGAAGTTCCAGGCAGATCCGCATTAATGATTAGTTGAAGAAACCTTGGAAACATATACATCTTATCAGCCTTCTGCACTTTAATGTGATGACATAGGCAGTTGAAGATCTACTTTGAGTAATTGTAGGTTCTTCCCTTAAAAATACCAATGATGCCAGAAGAGATATGTCTTGAAAATCTATCAAGGCCAGATTTTCTGTTCGAAATACACTTCAGATATGTGTGACAGAGAAATCTGTATGGCTTACAAAGTCTTCCTTTCTTGATTTCTCCCTTTTCAAAATCACCATGATACCCCATCATGAGAAAAACTTTCTCTATGTATTCGTTTTCGAACACATCAGGGTGTCCTACTTCAACATCTCCCAACTCAAGAACCCTTCTTATTGTTTGTTCATTGATTCTCAGCCTTCGATTTTTAACATCAGCAACAATAACTTCACCATCTTCTTCTACGTATGTAGAGTTCCAGAAATCAGTAATATGTGATCGATAAATCACAGGCTCCGCTGATAAGGCATAGGATAGTCTTGATCTTCTCAAATATCTAATTATTTCTTGACACCCTTCTAAAACAGGATCGTCAGGGTTTAAGAAGGCACACACATTGTGTTCTCTCGCAAATCAATTATCCATCTGATCATAAAAAAGATTTTGTTAGAATCACATTATTGATATGAGAATACGAACAGTTGAGAGATAAAACACGAATCAAGCAGTTCATTCTTGAACATTACAACATGTTTTACCTTAATAACAGCAGATTAGGACACAGGTATATGTTTGTTTAATGTTTTGATGTGGTAAGATTTTAAATACTATGGAGGAGGGAAAAGTTTGTTGAGAGTGAGTTTTTCTAGGTCTGAAAAGTGAGCTGAAAAAGCGAATAATGAATTTGAGAAGTCAGACCGCATCATTTATACTCTCACACACATTAATTTTATCTCATTAATTAAATGGGACCCTCAACGTATTCTTCTGTGGAACATCTACAGATCAACAACATCTGCTGATGAACATTCAAATTAAATTACATTTGATCTTTGATCATCCGTATTTACCAATTACGGATAAACATTAAGTTTTCCACATTGTAGCTTCTGCTGATGCTTAATATAGCACTATAGCTTCTGTTGATGCTTAAGATAGCACTGTAGCTTCTGCTGATGCTTAAGATAGCATTGTAGTTTTTGCTGATGCTTAAGATAGCACTGTAGCTTCTGCTGATGCTTAAGATAGCACTGTAGCTTCTGCTGATGCTTAAGATAGCACAGTAGAAAAATATTGTTGTTTGTATGGTCCAAGTCCATTGGTTAGAACCATTTATTTTTTTAGGACCTTGTTGACTTTGTATACATGGCAATTTAGCACAAGAAAGCTCAAAATGATTTTAATAAAATTTTCATGTATCAGAAGCTACGATGATGCTCAAATTCCAATTCCTTCAAATTGATAATGAGATAGACAATGCTACAGATTGAAAAACTTAACTTCATGTATTCTACTCCCCCTAAATTTGTGATTAATGGTGAAATTAAGCATTTATCATAAATTTCTATAAGAGGAATAACATGATTTTTAACTGAATGATGATGATCAGACATATATACACATATGATGGGATCATACTATAATACTAAGCCTCTACCTAATGAGTTATTTTGTTGAATTGATACCTGAACAAAGTTCTGAGTGCAAGTATATTGACCACTTAAATCCATACAAGAGCTTATGTATCAACTAGGCATGCTGCTTATCATGTTTTCATGTTGATTTAGAAATAACTGTTATGGGCTTCACATTCAATTCACAAAAATTTTGTCCTCCCTTTGCAAGTCAAATCATCACTTTTTCATACTTAAGAACTATGTACTTTAAGTTATAAGATCTATCTTGAGATGCATTTGTCATCTCATTAATGCAATGATGTAAAAGCTCAAGATAATATACAATTGATCACATAGGATTCTTTAGAGAGCTTAGATATAATCATCATCAGGTCACCAGGTCTTTACTCACGTAAACAGAGGTGCCTTTAACCCAGGTCTTTGTTTACACAAAACAGAGGGATGATGAGGATCATGATCTTTTCACCGTTTGTAACTGAACTTCAGTATGGTGATCATACACCCAGGTCTTTGTTTACACAAAACATAGGGAGTATGATTTGCAAAGATAGCTATTATAAAGTGTTGGTACATAGTGTGTTTAGATGAGTGATTTGGTCATATCAGAAAAAGACTCACCTTGTATACTCAAAATGAAATTTCCCAGCATTATGTTTAGCATGCACTTAGTTCAGTTTCCACTCAAGATGAATCTACTCACATATCAAGAAACTTGTTGAGATTTATTGTTATTTATGAATTCAGGAATAAACAAAGCTATAGTGTACTATCATTTCCCATGCATATGTCATGCTGAAGTATCATTACACACAATATATTGTTTGTTTAATTTGATTAATCTAAGTTAATCATGCCTAGAGACTCAACAAGAAAATTAAATCTGACTTAGTCAAAGGCTTTAGTGAATAAATCAGCAAGCTGATTTGTTGTATCCACTTTGACTAACTTAATCAAACCCTTTTCTGAGCAATCTCTCAGAAAATGATATCTTATCTCAATATGTTTTGTTTTACTGTGTTGCACAGGATTAGCAGTGATAAACATAGCAGCAAAATTGTCTATATAAATTGAAGTTTGAAGGAAGTTGTAACCATAGTCAAGCAATTGGTTTTGCAACCAAATAAGTTGAGAGCAACCAGCTGAAGCAGCTATATACTCAGCCTCAGCTGTGGACACAGAAACGTTGGTTTGTTTCTTGCACTGCCATGATACTAGCCTTGATCCAATGAATTGACATCCACCGGTTGTTGATTTTCTATAACTGTTACATCCACCATAGTCATTGTCTGAGTATGAGTAGAGTGTAAAGTCTCCATCCTTTGGATACCAAAGACCAGTCCTGGTTTTTCTTTGAGGTATCTGAAAATTCTTTTTACAGTGTTGAGATGAGACTCCTTGGGATCAAATTGGTACCTAGCACATACACACACAGCAAACATAATATCAGGTCTACTAGTAGTTAAATACATAAGTGAACCTATCATTGATCTATATAATTTTTGATCAATAGATTTTCCATAAGAATCAGGAACAATCTTATCAATTGTTGATGTTGGTGTTTTGCATGAGGATACTTCAGCAAGATTGTCTTTCTTCAGAATTTGATGTATGTATTTTTCTTGATTGATGAAAATCCCATCTGATTTTTGATGAACTTGAAGGCCAAGGAAGAAGGTTAATTCACCCATTAAACTCATCTGAAATTCAGATTTCATCAACTCTTTGAAATTTACACACAATCTCTTATTAGTTGAACCAAATATAATGTCATCAACATATATTTGAACTACTGAGATTTTGATGTTCTTGTTTGAGAAAGAGTGTCTGGTCAATAGTTCCTCTTTTGTAGCCATGCTTGAGCAAGAAAGATGACAATGTTTCATACCATTTTCTTGGTGCTTGATGAAGACCATACAAGGCTTTATCTAGTTTGTATACCCTATGGGGATAATGAGGATCTTCAAACCCAGGTGGTTGTGACACATAAACCTCCTCATTAATCTTCCCATATAAGAATGCACACTTGACATCCATCTAATACACAGTGAACTTCTTATATGATGCATAAGCCAGAAACACTCTTATTGCCTCAATTCTTGCAACTGGTGCAAAAACTTCATCATAGTCTATTCCTTCTTCTTGAGTGTATACTTGTGCAATCAACCTTGCTTGTTTCTTACAATAATCCCTCTATTATCTAGTTTGTTTTTTTGTAACCATCTTGTTCCAATAGGATGTTGACCTTCAGGCAAATCAACTAGAGACCATACCTTTTGCTTTCTGAACTGTTGAAGCTCTTCTTGCATAGCTTCAATCCAACTATTGTTTTTAAAGCAGCAATGATGTTTGGAGGAACCACTTGAGAAAGAAAACAACTGAAGAGACAAAGGTTGGCAGTACCACTTTGGCTCCTTGTAGTTCTCTTTGCAGATTTCCAATGATGTTGTTGATTGGATGAGTCTTATGGATTCTCATTGAAGGAGTTGATTCAACTGGTATAGATGATTCCAGGTTAGACATTTCCATTGCCTCACACTGATCCAACTCAGGTTAACAATTTAAGAAATAGTCAAATTGTTCAACATGAGTTGAAGGATCATGAGAGTCTTTAGTATGGGCTGCAGGAGCATCTCCAGTTTTTGTTTGCTCTTCCATAGGAACTTCTCCGGATACATTTTGCTCTTTCGTAGGAACTTCTCCGGAAGCATTTTGCTCTTCGTAGGAACTTCTCCGAAGCATGTTGCTCTTCCGTAGGAACTTCTCCGGAAGCATGTTGCTCTTCCGTAGGAACTTCTCCTGAAGATAAGTGAGGACATGAATCATTTCCTATGTTTGTTGTATTCACTTGAGAGCCTGGTTCTGTTGAGGGACAACATTCACATCTCCGAATGCACCATGTTCATTTCCAAATGTAGTATCTGCTGCTACTGATGTGTTTTCACCTGAGGATGGGGGTATTCTAGGAGGATCAGTAGATAAGGTTACTTCAGTCATATGAGGTGGAACAAATGGATAACAAACTTCATCAGATCCTGCATTGTTCAAATGATCATAGTTAAATGATTTAGATAAAGCATCTATGTCAAACAACGATGATGAACCTTTAACTGACTTTGTAAATACAGTTTCATCAAACGATACATTAGGAGTCTCTTCTATAATGTCATGTTGTGGAATATAAACCCTATATGATTTAGATGTTAAAGAGTATCCAACAAAGAAACCATCATATGCTTTTTCTGAAAATTTTCCCAATGACTCTTTTATGTTTAAAACATATACATGACATCCAAAGACTTTAAGATATCCTATGTATGGTTTCCTTTTAAATAAGAGCTCATAAGGAGTTTCGTTATGTTCTTTGACAATTAATGTTCTGTTTTGAACATTGAATGCAGTATTCACAGCCTCAGCCCAAAAAGTGATGGGCAATTGTGAGTCAGCTAGCATTGTTCTGGCTGCTTCAATGAGGGTTCTATTTCTTCTTTCAGTAATCCTATTTTGTTGTGGAGTTCTTGGTGTACTAAATTGCCTTGCAATACCTTTGTTCCTGCAAAAGGAATCCAGTTCAAAATTGACAAATTCAGTACCATTGTCACTCCTAAAAATTTTAACTTTTGTATCAAGTTGATTCTCAATCTTGATCACAAAATCCATTAATGTTTCTGATGTTTCACTCTTTTGTTTTAAGAAAAAGACCCATGTGACTCTTGTGAAATCATCAACTATCACCAAACAATATTGCCTTTTTCCAATGCTCATCACATTGGTAGGACCAAACAGATTCATGTGAAGCAATTTGAGTGGTGTAGTATTAGTATTGATAATTTTGGATTTATGTGACATTCTATGTTATTTTCCTTTGTAATAAGAAGAACAGTGAGTTGAGCAATGAAACTCTTTGTTTGGCAATCTAATGACCAGGTCATTTTTCACCAATTTATTCATGTTCTTCAAGTTAGAATGGACAAGCCTTCTATGCCATAATTGAGACAAATCTTCTGATAGTTTAGATATAAGGCATGTTTCATGTTTTGCGAGTGAAGTGTTGTTCATAGCTAAAACATAAGTGTTTTCTTTTCTTGCTGCTTTAAGGAGGATCCATTCTTCTGGAACAATAAATCCTGGCTTAAGAATGTAACAGTTAGTATTATCAAACAATGTGGTATAATTTTGATCACAAATTTGAGACACACTAAGTAGATTATACTGTAAATTTTCACAGTAATTTACTTTCTCAAACTTGAGTACACCATTTGTTATCATCCCTTCACCAACAATTTTACATCCCATTTTATCCCCACCAAATGCCACATAAGAAGCATTTTTATGTTTGAAATCATGGAGAAGTGAACAGTTTCCTGTCATATGCCTGGAACAATCACTATCAACATACCACTTGTTGTCAACTCTCCAATATTGTTCCTGCATTCAGAAATAAATCAGTTAGAAGTGACAACCCAAGTCTGAATGATCTTGGGTTTGTCAACAGTGTCTAGAATTTTTACTCCTTTACGACTTAATCCAGAAGTTTCAGTATTAATTTCATATCTAGTTGATTCATTTTGATTTGATATTGGTGAGGATGATTCTGTTGAAGCTGATGCAGAAGCTTTGGAGTCTTTTTTTTAATTGATTCTTCCTTCACCTTATCTTTCTTTGGTTGATATTTTGATTTAGAAGATGAACCTACACTTTTGAAGGTTTTGTCATATTTTGCTTTTGATTGAGAAACATGTGATCCCTTTTCAAAATGATCAAAGAAATTATCACTGATGATTGACTTCTTCTCAGCTAAGTCCACCTTTTTGTGAGGTGTTTTGGATTGGATTGATGTGGTTTTCTTCACAGATTTAGCATCTTCAGAAGATTTCTGCTTGGTTTTGACTTTTGCTTTTGATTTACCTTATTTTTCTTTGAATAATCTTGACTTTCACCAGATTGAGAGTCTGATTCTGTCAAATCAGTTTTTGACTTTTTTGTGCTTTTGCTTTTGTTCTTTTTGTTAAAATAGCATTCCTAAGTTGAATGATTATTTTTGTTCCAAATAGCACATAATTTGTTGAAGTAACACTCTGAAGTCATATGATTGTTCATATTGCATATGGAATAGTAACCGCTGAAGTAGCAGTCTTCTGTATTGTGATTTGTCATATCACACCACTTGCAATACATTTCTTCAGATTCTTTTTCATGCTCATCTTTCTTCTTTTTCTTGTTCAGTTTGGGAACCTTTGTTTCTTCTTTTGAAGAATTTGATTTGTTCTTGCTGTTCTTTGAAGTATCAGCAATTGAATCTTTCTTGTCCTTTGATGACTTTTGTTGCTTCAGATTCAACATCTTTCGTTTGTTAACAGCTACTCTTTTTGGTACCTCATCCGTAGATTCGGCTTTCTTCTTCCGCAGAAGTTCTACGGATTCAGCAGACTTTGCTTTCCGCAGATCTTCTATTGAAGAAGTTTTCTTTTGTTTAGTAGATACTTGTTTCTTCTTAGCTTTATCTCCATGGGATAAAAGTACTTCTTCAGTTGATATGCAGCTATCAACTACTTTTTGAAGATTCAGTTCTTGAATTCCTTCATTGAGTTCAGCGATCCTCTTGCAGATAGTCTTCAGCATGTTTCTCTGCTTTGGAGGATATTGCAGCTTTGATTCTTCAAGCAATCTTGGAATACCAGTTTTAATATGAACATTCTTACCAATGGTCATTTGATCAACATCAGGTTCATCAGAATCATCCAAGTCATCACAATTATCATAATCAAATTCTGACTCATTTTGATTTAAAGATTCTGATTCAGAGGATTCAGTTTCACTCACCTCAGCTTCATTGTTAATGTTGATTTAAGTTGATTCTGTTTCAAACTTGGTGCTAGGCACAAAATGATTTGACAGGGTGTTGGTCATTATTGTAGGTAAAGATGTGTAGTTATCATTCATAGGTGGTGCAACAGCATTATAACCCAACCCAGACCTTTTCTTTGATTCAATATGTGAATTTAGTAATTTCTCATATTGCTGAGATGATAATTGAAACTTCTGAAGTTTCACTTCAGTTGAAGCATGATCAGCCATGGATTTTGTTAAGGAAGTGGTCAGATGCTCAACTTGGGCTTTTAGGCTATAGTTTTCATAAACAAATTTTTCTAAATCCTTTTGCAAAATTTAGAAAAATTTTGATTTGATACAATTTATGTTCTCGAACATGGGATTCATTCAAAATCATAGTTTCTTTTACTTTGTCAGCCAACTATTGAGCATGGACTCTATAACGTTCAATTTCCTCAATACATGTTGATGAACACAACCTTTCTCTTACCTCTCTGGCCATTGGAGGAACTTTGTGTTCCATATGTGCCATCAATGCTTGATTCTCTTCTAACATCTTTTTCATACATACTCCCGTCACACATTCCATCTTGAAGTATGATCAGCCCTGACTCTTTTGAATTGCTTGGTCTAGCTGATTCATTGGTGGCTGGTGGGGATGTATTGATCATTTGAGATTGTCTGTGCAGAGATCTTTGAGAATTTGATTGTAGATAAGGTTCAGTCTGATGTTGTTGATGCTGCTAATGTTGTCTCATCTCTGGATATGACTGTTGATCGCATTCTCTGGAGAAACATCCATAGAGATTGCACTTGAAGCATCTTACCTTTGATCTGTCAACACCAATCTTTGATGTTTTACTGGCTGCTGCCAAGTTCTTGTTTCTCCTGAGATATTGCTTTGCTCTATAAGAAATCATTGCCATCTGCCATTGTAGGTCCATTTCTTCCATTATATCAGGATGTAGTTCTTCTAAGTCTTGTTGGCAGATATTTGCTGAAGTTAGAGAGCTTCCCAGATATGCTTGGAAACTGGAACTAAAAGCTGAAAAGGCTGCTTTTTGTTCTTGAGAATCCAATATCATAGTGATTGTTTCTGACTGATTATTTGAATGTGAAGACTTAGCTGTTGCTGTAGTTGTATCTTTTCTCTCAGCAGTTCTTCCTTTATCCTTTTGAATTTTATCTTGATATGATTTCTTTGAGGGTTTAGAAGCATAAAAGCTAACTTTCTCCTCATTATCACTCCAAGCACAAGAGTTATCACTTTCATTGTTTGAGATAAATGCACTTCCAACATTATTTGTTTCTTTGAAGTGATAGGGAGAGACATGAGTTCTCACACTCTTGTTTCTTGATTTTTCATCTATTTCAAGAGCTTCCACTTTTGCAACCAGAGTATCTAGACCAGTTGACTTCAGATCTATAGTGTTCTTAAACATGGATACTGTGTGCTTCCAACTTTTTGGCAAAGTGTGGAGCATTTTCTTGTTTAATTCCTCATTGGTATATTTCAACTCTAAAATATTCATCTCAGTTACCAACGGCATGAATCTATGAAGTTGTTGAGGAATTGATTCACCCTCAATATGATGAAATGTTTCATATTGAGACCTGAGGGTGTCTCTCCTTATGCTTCTGATCTCATCACTCCCTTCGCAGAGAGTATGAAGTATCTTCCACAAGGAGTTTGCTGTTTTGTAGTTCTCACACCTGATCAATATCTCTTCAGGTAAAGCCATACTAAGCAAAATGTGTGCTTTGATATCAACTTTGACCCTTTTGACATCATCAGGTGATAGATCTTTGGTACTGATTGGTTGATTTTTGTCGTTATAATCTGGCCCAAGGGTGGGTGGAATATAAGGATTTTCAGTGATGGAGACCCATAAGTCAGAATCAGTATAGTTTACATGATTCCTAAACTTGATTTTCCATGACTTGAAGTCTGCTTTTGTTTCCAACTTCGGTGGTTGGTAAGATGATCCACTGAAGTTGCTCATGATGTTAATTGATGAGAATGATCAACTGGATCTGCTATTCAATTGATTTGAATATAGATAAAAGTTAATCTAATTGAATGTTGTTGAACGACAAACAAGTTTCACACAAAATTCTTTTAAAACAGTAGATCTAATACAGCAGAAACTGACAAACCTACAAAATTCAAAGCAATTAAACACAACTAACACTCATAGATCAATTGACCTAAATCAATGAGCACTTGGCTCTGATACCACCTGTGAATCCAAGGATCACAATCAGGAATTATCAGTGTCGGTTGATGACAAGTCAACGTTTGCAGAATCAATGTTAATTTGGTTTAATTGTTTGTAATAACTTTAAATATCAATAAATATTCAAGAACACACTCACAGAAACACAATTAATGAATAATATGTATTTCATTAAAATATGTTAATGATTACAAAATAATGAATGGATGAATACAAAGTTTGTTATGATGTGACGGCTGCTAAGGTTTGATTGAGAGACAGTGATTGTCGTATTGCTATTGCTATTGTTCTTCAATCAATTGTCTAAACCATCGTATTTGAATCGAAACCTAGGATCCGTATATATAGACATGATGATTCCATTATAGGAAACACCGGATCTCTTGGGATTTGATATGTGTTAGTTAAGGAATCATCGATTTCTTAGGATTTGAATAATTGCCTTGTTGACTTGTTGACTTGTAACACTTGCGTTATACAAGTGTTTGGACTCCGCAGGAATAGTGTCTTCCGTAGGAATTTGTTCTTCCGTAGAAGTCTTGTTCTTCCGTAGACGTTTTGTTCTTCCGTAGAATCTTGTTCTTCCGTAGAAGTCTTTTCTTCGAAGCAAACTTGTTCAGTTCTGGTTGTTCATCCGCAGAAGATCTTGGATGTAATGTTACTTGTAAGAAACATATCTACGGAAGAACAAAATGTTCATCGATATATGTTCTTACACTTGGTCAATTTCATAAATTGACCAAGTAAATGTTTGTACCTGCAATATCCATAACACACATATATGGGTTAGCATATATAATTAATGCATGCATAATAAATGACAATACAAATATTTTTACAAGAATTGATTAAAGTTCTAAGCCTATACAAATTGATCTAGACCTATAATCCTAGATCTAACAGATGTTGACTTCTATGAATCATCTCTTTTCTCACCCAATTTACCTACTAACTGCCTTGACTGTAAACCCCACCGTTTATCTGAACCAAATGGAGGAGATGTTGACTTCTATGAAATCATCTCTTTTCTCACCCATCTACTTACTAACTGCCTTGACTGTAAACCCCACCGTTTATCTGAACCAAATGGAGGAGTTTTGGGCCAATGGTCGTATAGAAACCCTAAATCAAGTTAGGGTTATAAGGTCTAGAATTTGTGGCTAGGAGTTGGTCATCTCTGAACAAATCATTAGGGAGCATCTAGAGCTTCATGATGAGGTCGCCCCAACTGATTTCCCAATTCGGACCTGGATGATACATACACCCTGATGGGTTATGGTGGAGATGTAAGCAAGTCCACTATCTACAAGTTTAACTTCTACTACAACTGGAAGTTCCTACTACATGTTGTTCTCCATTGTTTATCAAACAAGTCCAGGGATGGGATCAAATCCCATATGAACTGGGCTGCCTAGTTCATGGATTGGTGAAGAGCCTCTGCTTCAACTACTCAAGATTTATGCTGACTAACCTCATGGAAACCTTCAAAAGGACACATTCTTTATGTATCCTAGTTTCATCCAGCACATAATCAACTGTGAGTTGGGCCAAAGTTAGCTTGTGTATGTAGCTGCTTTGACTGTCCCTCACATGAGGCCGACTATCTTCAAAGTTTTGAAGAAAGTTTCCACCAATTTCACTGGAATACATACTGCACTCCTTCCAGGTATGATTGAGCCAATGGCTCCTGGTGATATCCCTGTTAAACCCACAGGTGATGAACCCACACCAGCAACTACCCTCACATTGCCAAATCTACCTTCTCCACCCAACAATATCACCTACCAGAGACGTCCAAAACGAACTCTTGTTCATTCTTCTTTGATTGAACAAGTTCCCTCTGTTCTACCCAAAAAGGCTAGAGTGGAAACATGGCCTCCCACTCAGCTTGAGGTCCTACCTTCCTTCATAATTAACCTCAATATGGGCATCGAGTCTCCACAGTCTTAATCTCATGAGCCCGAATCCCAACCCAAAAGCTCTCAGGGTGAGTCTCTATACTTCCCTGAGCGGCCAAAAAGGGACAACCCCATCAAAGCCTCAATGCTATTAGACATTGATCAAAGTCCGGGGTCATTAGGCATCACTTTTATATCTTTCACTAACCTATTGACAGGTTCTGATGAAGAGTTCATGTCTCTTCACGACAATGAAGTATATCCACAACCCCTATCAAAGGATTAACTTAGCCCAAGGAGACCCCAGATCTCTAGCCCCCATCAGCATATCCAAACAAAGGTGAGTCCTACTAGAGTGGACGGGACTCATGTAGATTCAGCTGCCACTATTACAGGTGCCTCAATGAGCCCTCAGGTCAGTGGTAACATTGCTGAGACTGAATCTACGTCAACCAAGCATTCTGATGACTCTGAAAGAGACATAGTTATGCATGGGAAACCGGGGCGCCAAGAAACAACTTCTGGTGGTGAGGATGAACATACAAGGTATGTTACCTTATCTCCCCATGATTCTTCTTATGAAGATGAGGGAAGACTAAAACTCACCATTCAAGACCTACTCACTAAAGTCTTAACCTTGAATTCAAGGTTAAGACTTTAGAAAGTAGGTCCTCCACTCAGCAACTTGAGATTGATAATCTCAGGCTAAACTAGCTGAGAAATAGATTGAGAGGTCTGTTAGACATGTACCAGTTCAGGTCTACCTGACTTCTTCCTCTAGCTTATCTAGCTCTCAAGATGATGTTACCAAAAGGGGGAGAATGTTCAAAGACAAACACCCATGGTGTCCAAGAGCTCAATTCTCTCAAAACTCTCTTCAAGATATCCATGTCGACACTCAGATTCTTCCATGAGTCTCCTATAGTTACCCTACAAGTGGATCCTAGGATGCTAAAAGATCTAAACAAGTTTCTTACCTTGTTTCTCATGGGATCTTCTATGTGGCAGCCAGGGCCAGATATCTCTATGGCGTACTTTGGAGCTGAAGAGCTTCAAAGGTTGAATATACCCTCTACCACTTTTGAGGAAGTTGGTCAACCTAAGGTCTACATGGAACCTAAGATTAATTTTGAAGGGGAAATGGAAATGATGCCCCATCAACCAAAATAGTTGGGACAGAGAGTGTATTACCACAGACTTTTGAAGCAGAAGTCAAAGCTGCGGAAGAACAATTTCACTCTTTCGAAGTCGAGATGGAAGCTACGGAAGACTCTTCTCCTTGTCCGATGATCTTATCATCACAGATGCAATCCTGAGCTGGCATCTGGGGTGACAATGAGAACTTTCTCAAGTTACCCATCACTCAATCACTATCATCATCTCATGCTCCAACAACCACTCAACAACCTGAATCCTCTATACAAGAACCTCCAAGGTTTAAAGCTTTCGAAGATGTCAAAAGAAAAGGAAGCTAACTAAGGAAGAACTGCTAAAGGAGGAAAGGTTGGAGATATTGAAAAAAGGGAAGACTTGTTAGGATCTTGTATTTGAACTAAACACCAACTGATTAACGTGTTAAACCAACCAAATAGTGCGGAATCCTATTTGATTGGCGATCCAATCAATGAGAACTCATGTAGAAACAATAACGTATTGAATCTAACGTCAAGAATCGATTAGGAATCGATCTACCGTGTTTCAATGAACTTGGAGTACGAACTTAGAGGCTTCTGGACGCTAGGGTATGTCTGGAGTCGAAGTGAATTGAATGCCATTTTTATTTTTCCATGAATTAGGTGGTATTTATAGGTTAGGGTTGCTCATTCGGGCGACTGAACCATTAGCATGGTTCATTCGTGCGATTGAGCCATGCGGTTGATCCATTCGCATAACTGAGTGTTCAGTCGTGCGACTAAGTCAGACGCATGAAGTTGTTCAGGCGTATGAACTATTTAGGTGCATGGACACTCAGTCTCATGGCCATTCGGACGCATGACCACTGTTAGGACGCATGGTCCAGTCGGACGCATGAGAACTTCACTTCACCAAGTTTGAATGTATTAGTATTATAAATTATGCATAACAATTCAAACAATCACAAACCTATATAATCAAGTCAATATGCGTTAACCAACTCACTAATGAAATATTAAACATTATAAACACAACCAAACACTTGTATTTCATTACGTACCCAACTATTAGATTTACATAAGCGTAAGACAATACAAAATATTACATTGAGATCAAAAAATAGGGACACATGTATCAACAAACTCCCCCTTGGACCTAGATTCATCTATTGTCTTACCTTCTTCATAACCTCATCATACTTCTTGTACTTCTCCTCTCTTGTGACTCTTGTGTGTATCTCAAACGCAAAACAGAGTCGTATCACATTTTGGAATTGGAGGGCTTGTACAATATCTTGCGTGTCATAGAACAGTGGCCACTTGTATAATGTGTATACATCATCAGCAGACAAGTTTGTAAGCCACATTGGGTCAAATACCCTGATAGTATCCATTTTCCCTTCTTTGTTTAGCACTATGACTGCCTCTCCTGTTCTCCAATCATAGTACCACCATTTAAAGTGAGGTGTGAAGTCCTGTGGCATTTCCCTGAGAGGGATTCTTGACATTGTTCTTGGGGGACTCCACTTCAGCACTATTTTAGGCTTCCCAGTTATGGGATCAACTTTAGACCGTCTAACATACCTCGTAGGTTATTAAGGTTTGAAGTTTACCCACCTGGTGTGGTACTCTTTATTCAAGGCAGCCTCAAACCAGCCTGACATCTTCCTCGGGTCAGCATATAGTAACTTCAGTTTAGCCAGCTGCTTGAGCTCAAAACCAGGTAAGACTTTAGATCATGCGGGAATCTAAAGTACTCGATACCCATCTCTCTCTTTATCACGTATACATTAAGATCATCAAAATGAGCCCATGCGATAATCTTGCCTGACACCTTTTGATGTTTCTTTACTCTGTAGAGCTTGGTGTATACATTAGGTTTAGGAGCAGAGTGTTGTGCTCAGATCTCCTCAAAACATGCAGCCCATTCAGCCTTTCTGATATCAACATCGGCGTTTGAGGCTTGGGCTTGTTCTTCAAACCTCTCAGTTTCTTGTTCCATCTGATCCAGTATATCGAATGTATCACTGACTAGGGAATCACCCAAATTGGGGACCACATTTCCACTCTGTCAGCATACTCTGGATAGTGATCTGCTGTGACATCCTCGATCTCTATCTCATCGATGTCCTTGAGCTCGTCATCACTTTCAACATGGACTGTTGGAGCATCTTTCACGATCTTATCAGGATTGAGTCGGAACATTTCAGCTAGTTGCTCGTCGGTGAGATCATGAATTATCTCTCCTTCTTCAGGAGTGTAATTCACCGATTTCCTGATAATCCCCTGCAGATCAAGAATCATTGTGAGTTGAGTCTTGATCTGTTGGAGGGGTGCAACATCATATTCATCTCCTTGAAAATTTGGATCTGCTTGATTTAAAACATGTAACACATTAATCATTAGTCAACAATCAAAGCAGTAAACATCAATAATAACCATAACCTTAATTACATTCATTTGATACAATATTCAAATACACATAATTTAAATAACATGAACAACTATGCATTACTCTTGTCTTGAATAGCTGGTGTGTCATTAGGATCAGTAGAAGATGATGGGGCTCCTTGGTCTTGGTTTTTCTTTGTGTGCCTCTCTTGACCTTGAGCTGATGTAGATGCAACTGCATCTCCTTTTTCATCGTCATCATCATCATCGACATTATCACCCGCATCAGTGTCATCCTCTTGATCATCACAATCATCATCATCATCATCACTATCATCGTCATCACCATCATCTCCATCTCCTTCTCGGATCTTTAGAGGCTCATCTTTGGATCCCTTCAGTCTCAGCATAAGCTTCTTGTTCTGGGCCTCTAAATCTTGTATCTTCTGTACTGAAGATGTATGCATCTCTCTTAGCTCTGTAATCTCTTGGCTCTGAGCCTATATCCTTTGGGCTTGGGATGCATTAAGCTCCATCAGCTGATTAAGCTGAGAGTCTCGCTATTCATCTGTCGCCAGCAGCTTCAGCACTAACCGGTTAAGGTTAGCCAACTGCTCCTCCAACCCGACAGATGGATAAGAGGATCCAAAAACAGGTGGGACCTGTGATGAGGTCCTGACTCCATGGCCAGTGGTGGTGGTAGTGGATGTAGAGAAGATTGGGGGTGGTATAGATGTGGATGGCTGTGGATGAGCTGTAGTGGTGGTGGATGGGAAATGTGTAACTGGTGGAGTAGGTGTGGAAGTGGTGTATGAGGTGGTAGTGGTGGTGGGTGGAATGGTTAGTGGTGGTAGTGGATGTAGTGGTAGTGGTAGTAGGTGGAGTGGTGGTAGCTGTGATGGTGATGAAGGTGATTCCACGCTTCTCTTTTTCAAGCCGTGGGGCTGAGCCATCCTCTTCTTCCTCGATCCAGTAGAGGAGGATGCTCCCCCTAGAACACAGCCTGGCAGATCAGGAGTATATGTAGGATCAGCAGTAGTCTCTCCCAATCCGCCTAGGCGTTCACAACAGCCCGGAGCCCTCGTTCTGTGGGAACGACTTTACTTCCCACAATCCGAATCAGAGGCTCCTTATCTGACTTCTCCTCTTCCTCGCCAGGTATGAAACCCTGGTAGAATCTAGCAGTCTCAGCGATATCTCCAGTGGGGGCAGATGCTGGAGGTACAATATCAGTAGTGTGGTCACTTGGTCGAGTGGGCAATGTATCTCCTGCATCCTCGCTATCATCGCCATCAGAGTCATGCTCTGGGAGCTGTAGCTGCTCATCGTCGGAGTCGCTGTCTGTGTGACGCCACTTACGTCTGCCTGGCGCCACATAAATCTGATTGGCCAGATGGCCTATCACTCTCTTCACTTGGGGCTTTACTTGCTTACCCCGGTAGACTCTCATACGACCTAGGGTCGTATCGTCCATGATCTTTAAAACCACAGCATCATGGCTTTCCTTTGGAAGTGATGGTAGCTTCTCATCGAAATCAGCTGCAAGAATCTGGGGTACATGCAAAAACCCTCCTTACCCTTTGCCTCCAGATTCTCCACAATGTAAGAGAAGATCATGCTCGAGAAGCTGAAGGGGTAGTTCAGCACCAGTGCCATATAGGCATTCTAGATCTGGTCTGAAAGATCATTAACCCCACCTCTTCTGGAAGCGATACACTTCAGTATGACATATGCCAAGTACTTGTACTGGGGACACAGGTTGCTCTTGTTGAGCACACCTGAGTTGATGTCCCCAGCGTACTTAATCCTTAGAAAGAAGCCTCTTATGTCAGTGGATGTAGCTTGGTGGGGTGATCAGTATCGTCCCCAGCTCAAGTACTCTCTGAATATCGGCAGCAGTAATCTTAATAGCCATACCACAGATAGAGCTTCGTATGCTATACGGCTCACGTGATCGATCAACAGAAGCATTCTCCCAAAAGCCTGATGTAAGACCTGTAGGGAGTGCATGGAGTAGAGATGGCCTTGTGGATCCTTGATCGCCTAAGAAAAGCAATGATCTCTGCAAACTCGGCGCCATTCCGAGTAGTATGGTCTAGATGAGCACATATATTGTGCTTAGGGTTGATAGACCATCTAGAAGCCATCAATCTGAAACACAACACATAATCATTAGATACTCACATAACACATACCAGTTCTAAGTAACTTGATAAGATTCATTATGATTCATTGATGTGAATGAATCATGCGACTGTGTTCAGTCGGCTATTCTATCACGCGACTAGCCTTATTCGGGTGAATGAACTTGTAACTTAGTTCAATTGGTTGGCTGAGCATGCGATTGATTCAGTCAGCCGACTGAGCTCATTCGCATGCCCCATTCGGCCGATTGAGCTATTCGTCCGGCTCAATCGTGCGATTGGAGTTCATCCATCTGACCAGTAGCATGATCTACTGTTTGGTTGACTTAGGTTCGAGTCTTGACCAAATCATGAAATTAAACATTGTGTACAGGTTCTTTAGACTCGCAATCACTTAACTAATAACCTAATAACCTTATTTTTACATTTTACATGGTTTCAGTAGGTTATTAGTCCATTGAGTGGTTCGGTTCTTGTTTCATTGCGAATCACTAATTAGGGCACCAATTTCTTCTGATTTTGGTGAGATTTCATCACATTTTACCTGTAAGAAAGCAGACACACTTCAGAATATCAAGAAGGAAGAGTAATTGAGGTCTAAAGAAATTTAGGCAGAGTAACGGTATGGTGTCCGATTTAAGGGCGATTGGGAGTGGTGAGAATAATGTGATCGACTGTGGCCCTTTATATACTGAATCTGAGTTCAATCGGCCGACTGGACTCATTCGCTCAGTTCATTCGGGCGAATGAAACTCAGTCGGGCGATTGACTCAGTCGATCACCTTCAGTCGGCCGACTGAAGCTCAGTCGGTCGACTGACTCGGTCGCACACTCCCAATCGACGAATGACTCATTCTAATAAGCCATTCGGGTGAATGGCTCATACTCATGTCCACTCGGTTGCTTAATGCATGAGTATGGTCCATTCACCTGATTGGTCCATACTCATGGTCCAGTCGTGCGAATGAGTCAGACTCTTGAAATTTTCCTGACTTTATGACCATTTGACTTTTAGACACTTTTAAACTGTTGATTTAACATTTTGAGCACTTGATCATCTCAAACATGATCATTTTAACTTAAAACTTTTGATCACCTCAGACGTGATCCTTTTAAGACATTTTGTTCCCTCAGATGTGACCCAATTTTTGCTTAAAAGCACATGTGGTCACTTCAGATGTGACCTTTTAAATGATAAGGTCCCTTATCAACTTCCATGGTATAGTCCGATACTACACAAAACTGAAATAGACTAACGTTGTACTTACATAAAAGAATTAACACTGAAAATTATACTAAGACATGTTTTTGTGTTTTGTGAGGGTTAATTCCTAAGATGTAACTCTAAGGAATAATTTTTCTGAGAGGGCAGCTTCAATCTTTACACCATACACGGACCAATTCAAGCTGGAATCATACAGATATTAAAATTATTTGGGAAAAGTTAGCTAAAACCTTTGATGCTCTTTCCTTGTATTTCATCTAGAGTCATTTAGCAATGTAGGAAATCATACTAGTACTATTAGGTCCCCACACTGATTTGAACTTTCAAGAATTGTAGCCACAGTGATTGTCAGTATACTTATCCTCTTAAATCCATACACTGACTTTCAACACAGTTGGGTGATCATCTTAAGGTTTGTTTATTTCAACAAGCATTTGTGGATCCCACACTTATATGGTAATCAACATTCCTCAGGATATTTTCAAGCGGTCTTAGGGTATGATTCAGAGAGACTATTCATAGAATTATCAAAGAGAAGCCAATCCTTAGGTCAGTGCCATCGCACAGCAGAGAGGCGGCAAACAACAATGAGGTCTAGAATATATAGGTTATGCTTATCCTCAGGTCAGTGCCACCGCACAGCAGAGAGGCACATAATCTATCTTCTTGTTTGAGCAATTTTTCTTCTTTTAGCACAGATAACAACCTAGGTTATCAGTTTGATTGTATTTGCACACTTTTGCTCATCCTTTGGTCTTATGCACACTTTTGTGGCGTTTATTTTGCTCGTCACCCCTTATTGGAATCTTGTTGATTGTGTTAACCAGGGATACGGCGTTACCCACAACTAGTCAAACATTTTAGTTTAATCTTGAGATCACCAAAAGGTTTAGTCATCTAGTGTGTTAAATCTACTGACATATCAACTGTGGTCTAGCACCTCTAGGTCTACTTTCTTTGTGTTACCTTAGTAGTAGCTAGCTTAACTATCATATTTCCTTTTATATTGCTCAGACTACACAGACTTATACTTGAACTTTGCATCTTTTTCAATTTTGATTTTTAAAGTCCCAAATGGTTTGTACCTGTGTACTATCATATTCCAAACATTAAATCGGTATCACACATACAAATTATTTATTATCCGCTCGCCTCTCCTTTTCCTTTGTTTTTTTTTGTTTTTGTTTTTTTATTAGACCTATTCTCCCCCTAAAATTCTAAAACCACTATGTAGTTGCATTTTAGGATTTTAATGGGCAAGGAAATAACCTAATTGTATTTAACGAAATAACATTAAACAAAAACACGAGAATAAATTAAAAGAAAATTAAAAATTTAGAAATTTAAAGAAACTAGACTTGATGCATCGGACTATACATGGTCATCTTCAGGAATGACCTCACTTTTCTTTTTAACGCCATTGACCTCTAACAGATATAGAAAACGTGGTTTGTCAAAAGCCTTTGTATAGAGGTCAGCGCGTTGAAAATCAGTGTTTATTTTTATCACATCGATTAAATTCTTTTCAAAACAATCACGTATGAAGTGATATTTGATTCCGATGTGTTTGGTCTTAAGATGTTGGACCGGGTTTTTAGTGACTGCAATCGTAGCAGAGTTATCAACAAAGATAGGAGTGGAAGTGAAATGCAAACCGTAATCCTACATTTGCTGTTGAATCCATATGATTTAGGAACATCAGCTTGCAGCAGCAACGTATTCGGCTTCACAGGTTGACAGAGAACCGAGGTTTGCTTCTTACACTGCCAGGTTACTAATCTTCTCCCAAAGAACTGACAACCCGCTGATGTAGACTTGTAGTTCATCTTGCAGCCGCCGTAATCCGAGTCACTATACACTGTAAGTTCAAAGTCATCATCATGAGGATACGACAACCCAAGTGTGGGTGTGCCCTTCACATAATGAAATATCCTCTTGACTCCAATTAAATGGTTCACCTTGGGCTTTGCCTGATATCGTGAGCATAAACATGTAGCATACATGATATCAGGTCTTGAGGCTGTGAGATACATGAGAGATCCAATCATCCCTCGGTACATAGTGGCATCTACCAGATTACCGTTCTCGTTAGGTGCTACATCATGGTTTGTAGCCAATGGAGTGCTAGCTGTGGAAGCATTCTCCATATCAAACCGACTGAGAATATCTCCTACATACTTGGTCTGATGTAGGAAGATTCCTTTTGGTGTCTAATCCACCTGTAACCCAAGAAAGAACTTCATCTCCCCCATGGCACTCATCTCAAACTCCGCCTTCATTACTGCTTCGAATTCTTTGCATAATTCTTCGTTCTTTGAACTGAAGATTATGTCATCTACATAGATCTGTACTAGCAATAAGTCTCCATCTTTTTCTTTGATAAATAGTGTGCAGTCAATGACTCCCCTACGAAATCCGTGTTTCACAAGATGAGTCGAGAGTTTCTCATACCAAGCCCGTGGAGCTTGATGAAGCCCGTATAGAGCCTTGTCGAGTTGTTAGACTCTATCCCGATGATATGGATCCTCAAATCCCTTGGGTTGACTGATATACACAGTTTCTCTGATCTCACCATGAAGGAATGCACTCTTAACATCTAGCTGATATACCTTGATTTTCATATAAGATGCATAGGCAAGGAAGATGCGGATGGCTTCCATCCTTGCCACTGGTGCAAATACTTCATTGTAGTCGATACCTTCAACTTGTCGGAAACCCTAAACAACAAGCCGAGCCTTGTTTCTTATGATCACCCCTTGATCGTCTTTCTTGCATTTCAAGACCCATATGGTGCCAATGACTTTAGCACCTTTAGGTCTATTAACTAGTGTCCATACACCTAACTTATTAAACTGAAGAAGTTCTTCTTGCATGGCACTAACCCAAGCCTCATCATTTAGTACTTCACTAAAATACTTTGGTTCAAACTGAGACACAAAGCAGCAGTATGCACCGTCGTGAAGGTATCCTTTTTCCATCACGGAGGATAACCAGCTGAGTACAGCTGATTTCTAGTCTAAACCCCTAATCTCATATCTCCTATAATATTATCTAAAGGATGATAGACGTTTAGACGTGCGCCAGGGGTTGTCGGAACAACCACCTCAGAGTCAAGATTATGACCGTTTGGTTATGGATCTGAGGCAATAGGAGTCTGAGGTTCTGAAGGTTCAGAAGCACTAGCCGATGCTTGTGAACTTGTGGTAGTCGGAACCTGTACATCCTGGTTGATCTGATCATTTTCTTCATTTTCTTCATCAGAGAAAGTGTCACTCACTCCAACTGCTCCCCCTAAGTTGGTAGGATCATGACTTGTTGAATCTTGAGACGGTGTGTTCAAGACATCGTACATCATCTTGTTTGCCAACTCGTCTTCTGAAGAAGAAAGAGGTAAGTTGAAGGACTTGAAGAATCCATCATAGTCGAAGAAGTAAGCAGGCCCTTTTCTAGCAGGCGGTGTGATATATCTCTGAACAACAACATTACACCACACCTCTACTTGACCCGTTGAGTTGTTGTAAACTCTCTTGTTCGGTATGTTGTATCCTAAGAAGATCCCTTCATCAACCGTCTCACTGAATTTTCCCTCCTGAGTCTTTTTCAGCAGGGTGCACGGGGCGCCAAACGGCTCGCGATATTCCAAGTTAGGTTTACGTCGCTATAATAACTCGTAGCACGTTTTTCCATGGCGTTTTACTACCAGAACTCGATTGAGAGTATAACATACATTTGCCACTGCTTCATTCCAAAATTGGATAGGCAGTTTCGAGTCTGCCAGCATTGTCCGTGCCGTCTCTATCAAGCTGCGGTTCTTCCGTTCAGCAACGCCGTTCATCTGAGGGGTATAAGCCAAGGTAAATTGATGCACAATTCCCTTTTCCTTGCAATAGTCCTCCATCCTCTGATTCTTGAACTCGGTTCCATTGTCTGAGCGCACCTGTCTTACCATCAGCGTGTATAGGTATTCCAGTGTAGTTACCAATTCCTTGAAGGATTCAAATGTTTCTTATTTGGATTTCAGAAACATTACCCAAGAGAACCTTGAGTAGTCATCAGTAACTAAATAGCAATACAAGTCGCATGCGATGCTTCTTGTACTGACTGGACCAAACAGATCCATGTGAAGAAGCTCAAAAGGAAGTTCTATAAAATGAACTTGCTTTTCCTTATGAGATTTCTTCGTCTGTTTGCCCTTTTTGCATGCAACACAAAAATCCGGAGTTGAAAGTTTTTTACATTTACTCCTCTCACAAGATCATTTTGGATCAAGTGATTCATCTTTCTAGGATTTATGTGTCCCATTCTCCTATGCCAGGAGATGGAGTCCTTCTCAGTAGCTTTGGATAGAAAGCATTGGACTTCACGATCTGTTGTGGATGCCTTTGAGAGATCCAAGACATAAAGATCATTATATCTTGAAGCTGACATTAGGATCTGGTCCTCCGGGATCATGGATTCCTTCTTTAGTACGTAACACTTTTGGTTGTCAAAAACTACCTTGAATCCTTTATCACAGATTTGAGAGACAGAAAGCAGGTTATTTTGTAATTGTTGGACATAGTTTACCTTATCAAACTTAACCTTCTCATTTCCCGTTCTCCTTGGGCTGTGATATACCCACATTTGTTTCCAGCAAATGAATATGCCCTCCTTTAATTTGTCTGACATTTGATAAGAGAGCTCTGTTCCCTGTCATGTGCCTGGATGCTCCGCTATCCACAATCCACGTGTTAGTCTCAGCACTATAGCGATCACCCTACACATTCAATGAAAACATTAGTTCATGTTAGGACCCCAAGCCTTAACTGGCTTGGGTTTCCTTGAGGCATCACATATCATAAACTCAAGCCACTGACCCTTTGAGGTTAAGGGTTGATCAGAATTCTGTTTGTTCTCATTTTCAGGCACTAAGGAGGTTTTTTCTTTCCATACTCCAGATTTGTGTAAGGCCTGTTTGTGATAAGCAGACGACTGGATAATGGGTTGAACTTTGGATTCACTATCCCCTTTTGGAGGCGTCTTGAGGGATCTAGATGTGGATGTAGAAAGTTCAACTTTTCTCCTTGGTGTCTGGTAATTAGGACAATGAGACGCTATGTGACCATACTCTCCACAATTATAGCAAGATCTGCTTTCAACTTTCCTATTTAAATTTTTTGGTGGAGATGTAGATGTCACACTGTTGACCTTATTATGTTTGGACTGAGACACTACTTTGTTAGATGTATGAGTTGGTTTTACAAACTTAATTGCTTTTCCTGGTTTTACATCTTTGATCTCTTGTTTACCTGGACTGTGACATGATGCACGTGATTGATTTGGTTTTATAGTCCTTTTAGGTTCTTGTTTGACTTTGTTTGACCTTGACTTTAAACTAACCTTTTCAAGTTCTTTTTCCAGGTTAACACAAGGCTTCTTTCCTATTGCTTTTGAATTGGCCTCCTTCTGTTTAGTGTCAGATCCACTTGATTTACTTAAGAAATCTAGATCATTAACCAGAGGAGTGGACACCACGTGATCCTTGATGGGGTTATTGTTAATTGGTTTACGTTTAGTGTTCATCAAGGTCTCAGGTGGTGGAACCACTTTGTATTCCAGCCCCTCCCCATTATTTCTCTTTCTCACTAAGTGTTGGACAATGTGTGATGAGCTTGTCCAACTATGCAGTTTTTGTTTTAACGAGTTGACTTCTACTTCTAACACTGCTTTTTGCTTCTTAGTGTCCTCTAGAGAGTTCAGATAGTACCTAATGTTATTTTCTTGGTTAAAAGCAACTACCTTAGTTTCCCTAAGTTGTTTATTCAATAGGTCTATCTTTTCCTTGTAACTGTGCTCGTTTTGTTTTAACACTCTATTTGCCTCCATGCACAGCTCCAGGTCCTTTACTAAGCTATCATTATGATTTAATAACCTCGTAAATTTTCAATCTATAGCTTCTCTGAATTTATTACATTCTAAGCAAGCATGATTATTAAACAGTTGGTCAGTAGTACTTACCTGAGATGTTGAAGATGAATCAGCCATGAGTGCTGACTCGGTTGTCTCTGGTTCTGGTGATTCAGATGATGATGCAGAATTTTCTTCTTCAGGCAGGTGGTTGACCACATTTGCAGTGTCTTCAGAATTTGACATTGCGAGCTCTACTGCTATATCTCCCTCACTTGCAGAATCGTCATCAATATCATCCACACTAGCTATATTGGACTCTCCTGGTGAGACGAACCGAAAGCTCCAGTCCTGTCCTTCATCCTCATTAGCAGTTAAGGCTTTTGGATCCTTACTTGATGAGTTAGAATTACTAGATGTGGCCTTGTCGTGACGATTAAATGACAAGAAGGGATTGCCATTACCTGTCTTCTTTGGTTTTATACACTCCCTCTTGAAGTGTCCCTTCTCATCGCAGTTGAAACATGTAACCTTTGACTTATCAAACCCAAAGGTTGTGTCTTTTGTTGCAACCAAGTTCTGTCCGGTCTTTTTGACAAACTTTTTAGCTCGTCGGATAGCACTTGCCAGAGCCCACATTATATCCATACGTTCCAACTCCATTTCATCCACCTGTTCATAATCTTCATCTGCCAGGTGGCCATTACCTATCTTTCCAGCAATTAATCCATTATAGGATTGAACCACCACAGCTAAAAGGTCCATATGTTCTCTGGCCACCTCCACAATTACATTCCTGAGGTTTTTGGTTTTAAGCTTTGCTGCATTAGCTTCAGGTATCATATATTGGGTGCTAGACAACCCTGACATTTTGGATCCTGAAGTTGAGGTTGTGCTGGAACTGTCGCGCTTGAGATGAAGGCGGTTTGCAGTGGTGCTCCAGATGTCTTGACTGAAGGAGTAGCATTATAGAGTGCAGGATTCTGATCGTAGTTAGCATTTTAGGCTCGATACTTCATCTTAAGCTCCTCTTCTCTCATTTTCAGAATGAAGTCATTTATATCTAACTTCGAGAGCATTCCATTCTGTCTGAGATTTGAAACAAACGAAGCCCGTTTTTCTGGTAATCCATAAGAAAAGTTGGATACCTTATCCTCCATCGAAGTAACCACTCCATGAGTGTGCATCTCACTCATCAAGTGGTAGAATCTATCAATCACATCATCAAGGCTTTCTTTTCCCATTGAAGAGAAGTTGTCAAACTCCTTCTTCAAGGCTTTTGCCTTGATGGCCTTCAGAGAGGCATTTCCATCATACCTCTTCTCCAACGCATCCCAAAGTTTCTTTGCTCGAGTATACTCCGAATACTGATGGAAACTATCCTTCGGAATAGACTGAGTAAGCAAAGCGTAGACTTTCTTTTCAGCGTTGTGTTTTACCTTTTGTGCATCCGACATGCCACTTAGAGTAAGTTTTACTCCGTCAGCTCATACTGGCATGCTGTACCCCGACTCTATTGCCTCCCACAAATTTGTATCCACTCCATTTAAGTAGATTTCGAAACGTTGCTTCTATTATGGGTAGTCGTCTAATGTGATAAGCTTCGGGGGTTTATTGTGAATTTCCACTTCGTTCTCCAACAATAGTAGATTCTGGATACGAGTATCTCTACTAACTGTATATGCTGAAAACTGATCCTCCATTTCACTTAACTTTACAGTTTAACAAACTGCTGATGAATGCGAATGAAGGTATGCGATTGGCTTATTCGAGCGATTAAACAAGTGCGGATGGTTTAATCGTGCGACTAAACAAATGCGGATGAGTCAGTCGTCCGAATGAACTAATGCGGTTGAGCAGTCCGAATGAAGATCTCAGTCGTACGAATGAGGGTACGAATGAGTCCAATCGTGCGGTTGAAGAATGCGAATGAACTCAGTCCTGCGATTGAGCCAATCGTGCACTGAACTTGCTGAAGTTTGATAATTCGTAGGTTAAACTTGTTTTGGCCGTAAAAACTCGAATTTTACCAAACCCTAATAGCCGTATGCCGGAAAAACTACATTTTGCGATCAGAAAACGTCTAAGACTCCGTTAGACACAAAAAGGATTGCGTTTTTGATGCAAAAACACAATTTTTGTGTCAAAACTATTGAATCAAGACGTAATCAAGAGCCAAAGCTTTGATACCACTTGTTAGGATCTGGTATTTGAACTAAACACCACCTGATTAACGTGTTAAACCAAACCAAATAGTGCGGAATCCTATTTGATTGGCGATCCAATCAGTGAGAATGCACGTAGAAACAATAACGTATTGAATCTAACATCAAGAATTGATTAGAAATCGATCTACCGTGTTCTATGAACTTGGAGTACGAACTTAGAGGCTTCTGGACGGCTAGGGTACGTCTGGAGTCGAAGTGAATTGAATGCCTTTTTTATTTTTCCACGAATTAGGTGGTATTTATAGGTTAGGGTTGCTCATTCGGGCGATTGAACCATTAGCATGGTTCATTCGGGCGACTGAACCATTAGCATGGTTCATTCGTGCGATTGAGCCATGCGGTTGATCCATTCACATAACTGAGTGTTCAGTCGTGCGACTGAGTCAGACGCATGAAGTTGTTCAGGCGTATGAACTATTTAGGCGCATGGACACTCAGTCGCATGGCCATTCGGACGCATGACCACTGTTGGGGCGCATGGTCCAGTCGGACGCATGAGAACTTCACTTCACCAAGTTTGAATGTATTCAGTAGTATAACATTATGCATAACAATTCAAACAATCACAAACCTATATAATCAAGTCAATATGCGTTAAACAACTCATTAATGAAATATTAAACATTATAAACACAACCAAACACTTGTATTTCATTACGTACCCAACTATTACATTTACATAAGCGTAAGACAATACAAAAATATTACATTAAGATCAGAAACTAGGGACACATGTATCAACAAGACTACCCTCTGGGAAACTACTAGCTACCAGTAGCAAAGTAGCTGTAGCCAACCAAGAGGCAGTCAATAATAAGAAAATAGTGGAAGTAATGGACAGACTTGCCAAAATGGGAGCTGCAGATGAAGAAGTGCTCCTCTTACTATTAGAGAAGCTGATTGAATTGGAAAAGGCAACCCTGCTACTAAAAGAACAAGAAGAAGTAGCAAGGTTGGCCTTGGAAGAAGAAAACCTGAGGAAAAAGGAGGAAGCCGATCAAAGGCTAAGGAGTGAGGGAATACCCTTTCTGAACTCAAGAGGATTCTCTCTTGAGGAACTTGCTCAACATAATAATGACATGATCCTATGGCTAGTAAACAAAGAACATGATCAAATGGAGAAGGAAAGAAAGAAGGCTTCCAAGGAGAGGATGAAAGAGAAAGAAGAAGAAGATGATGCTGAGCTTGCAGCCTTGAAGAAGTCTGGGGACAAAGCCTGGATGAAGGACTATCTCAGGGCCCATGGCTTCTCAGGCAGGCAAGTTGGATCCATGTCCATAAAAACCCTGCAGCGTATTGTTAGTGAGATCAAAGCTGATATACGCTCAGGAAAAAGGAAACAGATGTACAGAAAAGTACAGGGGATGACTTTCACACCTTCTTCACTACCATAACCTCAACCCAAACCTATCCCCTTCCCTTTCCCTATCAAAACTAAACCAACCTCTGAGCCTTACACCCCTGAACCCACATTTTCAACCTTACCCACTTTCTCACCCACTTAATTTAAACAACCACCAAAAAAATCCATTCTCAACCTAAAACCTTACTAAGAACCCAATCCTCATCAACCAAACAACCACCTGAGTCATCCTATCATCCACCCAAATCTTTTTCCTTAGAAGAATTTAAAGAGCTCAAGAGGATGCTCATCAACTGCACATCTTTGAGCAATATCTCCTGTGAGGAGGAGTCTGTCAATTTGACTTACATAGAAAACTACTTAAGTTCCCTCATAAGAGAGCAATTCCTTGATCTCCCAAGAGGAACATTGGACCAAGCTTCTAGACTACTTGGCCTCAACTTTGATTTCTTAAATGATGAAGAGAAGAAGCTCAAAAGAAAACTGGTGACTCTACTGGATACAAAGAAAGGAGACAAGGTTCCTAGTCAGCCCCTTATGCCAAGAAAGAAGATTATCCAGTGGAGGTTCAACGAAGCCTCTCATAACTTTGTTGTGGAGAGATCAGCAGGCTAAATGCCTCTTCCTTGTTCCACTCTAGCAGATTCGATATTGCTGAGTTAGCAGATAAGCCATTCTCCAATCCCTCCAACTCCGACATAGCTGCTCATATCAGAAGTCATCTGAGCAGCCTTCATCTTACTGAGCTAACTGCAAAAGCCAAGATTGAAGAGGAGTTGAAGTTGACAGAGAAGGAAGACAAGGAAAGGTCAACCATCAAAGGAAAAGCCTTTCTATAAATGGTGGAAGGCCCTGAATTGGAACCAATAGTTAGATGGGAGTATGACTATAACTCCCATCAACTAACTCTCTTCAAAGCGACTCAGCAGATGGTACATATCATTCAGAGTGACATACTGTATCTCATGTCTACGAATGATCTGTACAAACTTCTCAGCACCACTTCTAGGAAGAACAAAGAAACAGATAAGTATCTGCTTTCCCTGGTGTTGAAAGTTTTGAGGAGCAAAAACAAGTGAGGTTTTGGTAGCATCCACCTAGGCGGAGTTTGTTGGATCAAGAATGCTCGTGCAACCAAAACCAAACGCATAGAGTATTTTGAGTACAACTAATAAAGTTCTTCTGAAGACAAGTTCAACACTTCCGAAGGTATATGTTGAACTTCCAAAGCAAAGCTCAAAGGAACTTCCGAAGATAAGCTTCAGCTTCCGAAGACCAAGTCTCTGCTCTTCCCAGAGTTCAACACTTAGAAGAAATAAAGATAGAACTTCCGAAGAATGAAATCCAAAGGAAGCCTCGGAAGAAGTAGCCACTTCCAAAGTATAAGTGGCGTTCTTTTGAAGCCAGTTAACCTGCGGAAGTATCTACTATGGACCAGGGGACATAAGTATGGTGTCTCTGACACTCTGCTGCAAGACCTCTGATACTGTATGGCATTTTCCCAAAATGTCATATAGTTGACCATGCTTTATTCCACTGTTTAACTTTATTTGTTAGTACAGGTACTAACTTTAGTTGGTGACAAAAGGTAAGTCATGGGCATGTCATGACTACCATATCTTATATAAGACATAATCTAAGATACCTTAACTATAGCTTTGTAGTATTTGCTTTAGTTATAGGATTCCAGCCGGTATCAAAGTATATCCGGTTGTAGGTAGTAGTATATATAGTCTCTCGTTGTAACTCTTGTAGTAAGTTGGTAAGAGTCTTGTAATACTTTGAGTTAAGAAATAATATATACAAGTATCTTGAAAATTATTCTCTCGTGTTTTTCTGTGTGTTACTTAGTATATTATATTCAAATCTTAGAAGAACTCTGCTTCTTGAGCATTCATTAGTGAGTTTGAGAGAAATACTTATGTTGAATACAGAAACCGATCCTGCAAATACCATTTTATTCGTGATTGTATTGAACATAATCAAATTTTAATTGAGTTTGGAAGTGGCAGTATGCAAAAGGCTGAAATTCTAATAAGGGCCTTGCCTAGAGTGAAGTTTAATGAAATAAGGACACCTCTTGGTGTGTAGGATTTACAAGGTAACTCTTGGAATTAAGGTGAGTATGTTGGAGTAATTTCAAGAGTTAATTAAAAGTTGGTTTAAGTGCAAGGACCATTCCTGGTAGTTTTGAAAGTTTAGGGTTCTTTTTGTGTGTTTCTTAGTATGTTTTGGTTGTTAACAATGGTTAAGTTGTTATATAATAGAGATTGGATAGATAGTCATTAATATCATCTTCTTCTTCCTTTGTACTTGTAATCTTTCTTCAGATTGAATAGAGTTCTTTTCACTTTCTTGATACCTAAGTTCTATAGAATTTGTCATCATCGTCAAGTTCTCTCTGATTCATCTAACACGAATTCACATAAATTTTCTTTTTTAATTTCAATTGCTAAAGTCATGTTAACTTCTTAAGTTCAAGATACCATAAGTTCTAAGAACATATGTTAATATAAATGGTGAAGAGACAAACAATCATTGGGTGTTGGTTACCCGCATGTATTGACCTTGCGATTGTATTCAAACCGGTAGCCACATAAGATTTATGGTCTTGAATAGCATTCTTCAGTGTTGCAGATTCCAACAACAGTTCAACATACTGAATCAGTCTCTCTTGTCCAACGATGTTGTAAACTGATATACAGTCAAGGCTAGCTCCAGTTATGGTAAAAAGGAGTATAATTAAGCATGTGTATTATCTTGTTGATGAATTATGCCCCAATTGAGTAATTTGATGTTATCATTTTCTTATCCTAATTCTTAATAACAAATACGATTCAAGGAGACACAAGAAGCAACAACAAAAGATGTTGAACGAGCTTTTGGTGTCTTTAATGCTAGTTGTGCTATACTTCGAGTACCAATACACACAATACATCCTACTCAAATTAAGAATGTAGTGTATGCTTGAATTATATTACATAAAATGATATAAAATTTTGAAGACCAGCAAGACGTCATGGTCACACTAAAAATCTTTAGGCCGATCACCGATGAATAACTTGCCCCATAAAATTCTTATGGAGTTGCTTTGTTAAGAAACCCATGATATCCTTCGATCTGATCTCGTGGAAAATATTACACACATATACACATGCACTCTTGATGACTAGTTGCCTTTTTTATAAGTGTAACTTAATTAGTCTTATAATTTCTATTAACTAATAGAATGTCATTTATATATTTTAACTTAGTTATCTTTTTTTAAATAATATTATATCTGTTAGTTTTATGTAGTAACTATATTCAAATTAACAACTTTTATCTATTAATTTATACTAAATTATACTAGTTAATTAAAAATAGGTTAGTGTTGTGAAAGTTTGAGTCTCACTTTATCCTATATTCGTAACTTCTATTTAACAAAGAGAAGTGAAAGGAGATGAAATAAACTACAAAAAATTATGTTATTGAGTTTTTTTATAAGATGGAAAAGTTTGTAACAATCTTCTCCCTGACACTTATTTCAAAATAGATGAATTTAAAGAAAAAGTATTCAAACACAAATACAAAGTTAATCATTTACTGATTATTACATTATATAAAGTCTTTAGTTTTTTTGTCCTTCAAATTATGAAATGATAAAATACATATATCCTTAGATATTCTCAGTAACTCTACTTTTCTTTTTCTTTTTTTTTTTATTTATTAAACTTGAGAACATAGTGTTAGAGAATGGAATGGAATGACAAGAAAAATTCGATGTAATGTCTACAGGATGAGAGAGAAATTAGGGTTGGAAAGGTCAACTTCCTTCACTCTAAATAATAAGAGATATGACATTGAGGAAAGCAATATGGAGTTTTATTTTAAAGGTGAATGCACACCCTTTAAAATCTATTATTAAATCCTCCTATTTCCTAATAAAATATGATAATTTAGTAATATATTGATTGATGTATAATGAATACTTAAGCCCTGTATATACAAAGCTATGATACATATGGATACATTATATAATAATATAATGATACAATAATATGTAAAGTATATCCTTTGATATAGCTTGTATTTAAAGTGGTTGTGGAATGAACTAGATAAAAACTCTTAAATAAGAGTTGCGGTAAACCCTTGGTAAATATATCGACATACTAATACTGTGAAGGCACATGAAGAACATGAATATAACCAGCACGGACTTTTTATAGGACAAAATGTATATCAATTTCGACACACTTTGTACGTTGGTGTTGAACTAGCTTGTTGTATAATTAAAAATTAGAGACATTATCATAATAACTACAGTTGCCATGCGAAGTGGGACGTGTAACTTAAGCAACAAATTACTAAACCAACTGATGTGATCTAAATTATACATAGAAGAATCACACATGATATATTTCTAGAACTCTTACTAAAACTAATGAATTGATATCTATATCGTTTAAGCTGTGTTTTTAGGTTTGAAAAAGATCAAAATGAACAAAAGAAGCTTAAACAAGAAGAAATTTAAAGAATACAAGCTTCGGAATTCAAGCATGGGGTCGTGTCTCATAAAGGACGCCCCTATGCCTAGCCTGAAACATGTCCCTGTGCTAAATTTAGCACGCCCCTGTGTTTATCAGTCCGTCAGGACAAAAATACTACCCTTTGATAGGATGAATAGGGGTGTGTCCTGGGAGGCATAGGGGTGTGCCCCACTCTAAGCAAAAGGGCATTCCCTATGAGGCACGAGGGCGTGTCCTGATAACTTCTGAGTGTATGAGCCGACTAACTTTTATGTACATTGTACTAGCATGGGGTTGTGCATTATAAGGCATGCAACTGTTCCCGACAGTATAGAAAGCATATAAATAGGAGCTTAATTGCAACTTTGAGATGAATTTTTGGGGAGGTGAAGTGCTAGTGTTTCATCTTGGGAACCCAGCCTTTGGAAGTCTTCAGAAAGCTTTGGAGGTCCATTCAACACTTGAAGAACTTCATGATTGTTTAACACCATCCATAGTGGATCACCTATTTTATTGTTCTAATTTACCAATGATTTCATTATTATTTTCTATCTTGTTTTTGTGTTCAAGCTCATAACTTCATTTATCATTCTAATTAGTAAATTGTAACATATGATAAACAAATCATACTATTTATACTATGTTAATGTTATAGTAATTTTGGATAAACTTTTGATAGGTAGCATCTACATTTGAAAACAGAATTATAAACTTATGATTTGTAATTGTGAATGTCATACAAGGTTGGAAAACGTGTGAACTAACTTTTATATGTGAAACTATTCTTCATAATTAACTCACGGCTAATGAACTAAAAATAGTTATTAGAAATCATATCATCTTAACTCTCTTAGCATTTGTGGGTTCCCTTTTATTAGTCTAAAAAAATCTATAGTAATTAATGTAGTTTTCTAAAACTAATGGTATGCTAAAAGAAACTTGATCAACTTTCTTTCTAGCATTAAGTTATGTTTTTAGAAATATATGTTGAAAGGGTGCATAAACATTACATACATCACTAGGGGCTTGGTGGTTGTTTTATAAATTACTCGTTGCAACTTTCCTTGTCATTATGGAGCCAGTTTACGATAACCTCACGTTGGCTCGCATTTATAACATAATCAAGTTAATCAATATCTATAACCACACTACCAATTCATCATAGTTACTAAAGAAAAACCTAAATTAGGATGATGGCCTTGCTTTACTAAAATAATCACCATTATATTACCATACGATAGTTACACTTGCCTTATATGTGTGTAGTTTAGTATTAGTAAAACCATTTAAAATTGAATTTATGCAAAAAACCTTTATAACATATATATATACTATTTGCATTCACAACCAACTTACCTAGCGTCAACACTTGACTAAGAGATTGTATGTAAACATTTAGGCGACCATAATAAAGGTTGTCACCCAAATAAACGTATATGTGAAGTTTGACCGTCAAGAATCAAGACATCTAACCCGGTCAGCATTAGAATACACGTAAGCGAATCACATTTGGCTTAATAATCTGTGGAGCAAAATATAACATAGAATGTTTTCAAGAAACTAAAAATGAGGCTCACAAGAAGCATGTGTAGATATGCAAACTTGGTGAACTACATGTGAAATGTTTGGTCGGGTGAATATAAGTTATTGAAGGGCCCCGACAAGACTGTGATATTTTGTACCATCTAATAAGAGAGGACCATTTGAGACATGAAGTATGGAAGATGTGTCAATGGGAGTAGTTGTGTGCTTGCAAGAGGAAATGGATTCATATTGTAAAATATCTTTAGCAAATTAGGTTTGATGTAAAATAGTCCATCCTTGTCTCGGTTAATAGTGGCCCCTAAAAATGATGTAAATCACCCAAATATATCATGACAAATTCACCAGATAATAAAGTGAAGATCAAGCAAAGCAGGTTTGGATCAAAAACGGTGAAGATGATGTCATCTACAAATGAAAATAATATGCTATTTGTTTCTGGTGGTGATAAACAAACGGTTTGAAGTATTACCATATGCTACTTTTAAATCTTTATAACAAAATAAAATTAAAAAACTGCTTAAAAACTGCTTAAAGCATGTTCTAGAGCTCAGTAATCATGAATAAATTCAAAAGCTTCTTGACTCTCTTCCATCCGAGTGGAGTCATCAAATTAAAGTGCTGAAGCAAAAAAGAAATTATGTTGACACAAAACTTATGCATCTGATCAATAAGCCAATATATCTCGAGTTGGATATCAAAAGTGAAGAATTTTAGCAAGTCGTGTTCCTACAGCAAACCAACACACTTAATACTGATCGTATTTCTTCTATAACAAGCATACTTGATTACAAAGTCGAGGTGATTGAAAAGATGAAGTTATTGAGAACTGATTTGGATTTAAATGCGAAAATCAATGAGAATTATGAAGCTCTAAGAATTGATCATGAAAGTAAATCTGAATTTAAGAGAACTAGGGATATTAATGAAGTTGAAAAAGATGATAAAGGAAAGAACGAATCTGAGGATGAAGAGATGATGAATGTCAAAGAAGAGGAACAACAAAGACACACAAGGGTTTGCAACTGTGGGAAGACCTTAGCTGCAGAAAGAATTATCATAGGTCTTTCTTATGAGACAGTTCAGGATATGTGTTCTTCTTCTTGCAAAATCCGGTTATTTGGGATTTATAAGGCAAATAGATTGTTATTGGAAAATGAAAAAGAATTGAAGACAATTAATCAGGAATTGAAGAAAACTAAAATTGCTTTTTCAATGAAACTTAATGAAGTATTGGCTGAATATGATCTTTTAAGAAGAACCATTTTGGAGCGTAATGTTGAAAGTAATAGAGTAAATTACTATTTTCGTCCTTGAGGTTTGACGAAAATCACGGGTTCAGTCCAATAGTTCATTTATTACACTAACAGTCCAATAGTTTCAAGTTTTGTTTCAATTTCATCCATGTCACTAACACCGTTATAATATTTCTATTAAGTTAGTGTAAATTTATAATTATACCCTTATGATTAAATATAAAATAAAAAAAATCTTTAACAAATACTATCATCTTCATCATCTTGTCATCTTCGTCGTCATCTAAATCTAAACCTAAACCACATCCCACCACCATCACCACCATTCCTAACAAATCCACCCCCACTCACCACCACCATTCCTAACAAGTCCACCACCACCCACCATTACTACCACCATCATCATGGTTCAAGACCCCCACCCCCAACCCATCTTTCTTTCTCTCTCATCTAGAAATCAAAAACCATCCGGTGGTCTCCAGGGTCGATCTCAACTTCACAGGTGACCTCAATCGTTTCCAACTGCTTCCATTCCTCTTATTCAACTTCATCGAAGATGATAACCGGTCAATATCTCCGGCGACGGTGGTCTGTTTGGTGACGCACGACGGCAACCCCAACCCCTAGGCTACCTCTGACCACCATCACCACCTCCACCTCCGGGCTACTGCGACCGCCACCTCGTGCCGCCACTCCCACCTCCATCCCTTCTTTCTCTCTCTACCACCAGATCAACATATCCCCCTTCCACCACTCTATTTTGTAACACCACCACCAGGTTTGCCCCATCATCGATGTTTTTAGATGGTCAGTGGCCGGATTTGGTGGTGGCCGACGGTTTTAGACGGTGGTGGTGAGCGATGGTTGTGGTTGTGGTCAACGGAGGTGACGGTGGTCTAGGCTGGATTTGGCGGTGGTCGGTGGGTTATAATGATGGTGCACGATGCGGTGGATGTGGTCATCGGACGGAGGTGACGGTGGTCTAGGGGTGCATAATTCTTGTTTGTGTGTGTGAGATAGAGAAGAGAGAAGATGGAGAGAAAGAGATATGAGAGAAATGGATTGGGTAGGGATGTGGATGAGTTTTTATTAAATTCAGGGGTAAAAATGTGTTTTTACATCGTTTAACAGAACAAACACTAACGGTGTTAACACAACGGGTGAAATTGAAACAAACCTTAAAACTATTGGACCATCAGTGTAATAAATGAACTATTGGACTGAACCGGTGATTTTCGTCAAACCTCGAGGAGGAAAATAGTAATTTACTCAAAGTAATATTTTAAGAGAAAGGGTTGTTTTAACTCAATTTGAAAAGACACAGCTTCAAACAAAGCTTGATAAATGGAACCTTTCACATATGAAAAAAGACAAGCGTATTGCTAGATAACAAGGGGCGCGGGTAAAAAGTGGGGTTGGATATCATTTAGACAGAGAAACTGTATTTATTTCAGTTCCACCTCCATCTACTCTATGTTACTCTTTTATTACCAAACCTCATCCAACAAATGATTTAATTGCAAAGGATACTAACAGTTTGCATACAGGTTTAGAGGGAGTGAATCTCAAAGAGGTGCGAGATGATTATGGGTATCCGACTTGTTTGGGATACAGTAAATCGGATGCTGACAGTCAAGATTGTAATTGTTTAGTTTCTGGTATTTGTAAACTTGTACTAGTTGTATCCTCTAACTTCTTTGATAAGTTTAAAGCAGGTGAAATTCCTACTTTTGAGTCTGTCCGGAATGTGACAGAAGAGATAAATCTGGAATCACCTATCATCAAGCACTATCTAGTATAACACACCCAACTCTTATCAATCAAGATTCCATAGAAGCAGAAGTGACTATTGAAGATTGGTCAAGTTCAGATGACGAATTAAACACAAAGAAAAATGTCAACTCCTCAAAGATCAAGATATCATTTGAGATTGTCTAGTCTCACCAGCTTCGAAAACCTAAATCAAGATCAACACGAGTCTTAGTACCAACTGCAAAACTAATCAGCAAACCCTCTAAAACTCAGAAAAAGGATTCACCATCCTCAATCGCTATCCAACAACCTACTCACAAATTTGTCTCCAAATCCCCAAAGCCATCTGTATCTCCAAAGGCTGAAACGATAACTTTAAACCAAGCTTTAATCCCACATGCTATCCACGGACTGAAAGGAATAAAAAGCCTTTCAAAGTTTGTTTCAAGTGTGGAATAGGAGGTCATGTGCTAAAGTGGTGCCCCCAAGTTCAAAGAGAGACTTCGGATGGTAAAGAAAAAACGAAATGCTTCTCTGAGTGCCAATCAACAAAGAATATTCCAAATGGTAATGGCAACACAAGTTGCTTCTCTAGCACAAGAGGTAAAAAGCACACATCTTTAAATAGTTGGAAAATGAACAATCTATCTACACCTTCTCATGTGAAACCAGTTTCACATGATTCAAAGATGAAAATGACCAAAGTATCAACAAAATATTTTACTTCGAAACTTAAATAGAAAATGATTTCCAAATTTGATTCATTCAAATCAAAAGTTCTTAACCAAAACAAATTTGGAAAATTAAAATGAAGGATAATGAAATCCCTAATCTTTCAAAGGGTTGTGTGTTTAAGCATGTTTCTTACATTAATGAAAAAGGAACTCCCAGGACTACGATGATTTGGGTTCCCCTCTCTAACTAATTTGTTAACGAGTGCAGAAACAATTTAGAAGGATTGTTATGTAATTCAGTTTACTTACATAGTTTGTTTCTAATTCTGGTTTGAGGCAGAACAAACAGGTCCTGGTTACGGGTTTCATCTACGTTTTCGGATTCTTATATGCACTACCATATTTCATATTACATGTTCATTGAAATTTCCTTGGTACTTCATTTCTCATCATTTTACTAGAATAATTTGGAAGATTTTCTTTGATAAATTTTTATTTTCATACTAATTGTTAAAAAAATTAAAAAAATAAAAATAAAAATAAAAGATATAATAATAAAAAAAGAGAGAGGGGGTTCGATAAAATAAAAATTTAAGGGGAGAGTATAATAATTCTAGGAATTTAATTCGAGATGATCGAGAAATGATTGTATATTTTTCTTGATATGCCTGTTTTTTCATGACTTGTATCTTGTGAGAATATGATAGTAGCTGATGTAGATGTTGTATCACTCAAAAAACTTCTAAAAACTAAAAACGTTTGTCTCATTATGTAATATACTGGTAGGCTCAGCTGAAAACAAAGTAAACAGTGATAGTGTGGTCAAATTAAATGTTCAAGAACTCGATGATAAGGATAATTCCCATGACTTTCTCGGCCTGTACAAAGATACATGTCCTTGTCAAAAATGGGTTGAGAGTTTCAAATCTATGTTTAGATTTTCCCAATATTCCCAAATCACCTTATCCATAGCCCTGAATTGAGCTTTCAAATTTTGCTCTTCAGAAAAACCTCAGAATTGATAAATTTTTATTTCTTTCTTATGCTAATCTCCTCTGATATGCGAAAGCATTGACCTAGAGTGGTGGAGCTTCTCTGTTATACGAAAGTATTGACCAGAAGCTACACCAGCACGCTCAGATGATCATCTCCTCTATTATACATGAGTATAAACCTAGAGCTCACATCATCTTATCTTCCTAAATCAAAGTTACAATGTCTTAGAATCAAATAGCATTGTCGAAAGCTCCTCTAATCAAATTATCAGAGATATACATTGACAATAGTCTTCAATGATCATTGTCTATGTACATTCTTGAAAAATCAATACTTCATCTCAGTGATCAATATTTGTCGTTATATAATTCTACATCAAAAGCAAAATCAGGCAGAGTCAATCATATTACTCAATAAACCATGATGTCAGGATAAGTTC
>CM046441.1:9826906-9984994 GCA_025506515.1 Flaveria trinervia
AATTGTTACATATGGATCTCTTTGGCCCCACCAGCTTTAGTGATCACAGATGACTTTACAAGACTCACTTGGGTCTTCTATCTTAGAACTAAGGATGAGACATTTGAGATTCTGAAGAATTCCATCTTAAAGATTGAGAATCAATCTGATCACAAGGTTAAAACCATAAGATGTGACTGTAACATCCGTCATTTCCAAGTTATAAACGCGAACCCGAACTCATTTTGAATATTTATATGATATAATATCTTTAATAAACCTATATACTCTAATAACTCAAACAGATTATAAATATATTAGCACCATAAAAAATTGTTTTATTTAAAATATTAAACCATATAAACAATATATAATAATTTTATAATGTATAAAGTAAAGCTTTATAAGTTTACAAAGTTTAATTGTCATTATGAGGTTTCAGATTTAATTAATATTTAATAAATAATGAGAAAGGTATTTCTGTTAATTATAAACTTTATAAGTTTTTAATGGACAACAAATATTTCATTATAATTGGGTTTAATAAGTTTGAGATTGAACATGTAATTCATGAAACTTTGTTATCAAAGTGTTGGACATAAAATAATAAGCCCTTAAAACATCAAGGACCAAAGTGTAAATTTATTCTAAAAACCAAATTTACCCAAACCGCCCCCCACCATTCCTGTCGGATTCCCCATCTCCGGTCACCGTCCGTCGAGCTCCGGCGGCCATTCAATCCCCCAAAACGATCGATTAAAAGATAATTAAACAACCCCTTAACTCTCCTACACCGGTTTCAAACACTATATCGACTCTAATTGAATTTATTTCGATTATTAAAGTTTCTCACTCGAAACCGATGCATCGATTCGAAGTTTTGACACGTTCTTAGTGTAACCGATTAAATCAATGATACTTAACAGAAGGTTACGATTCTAATCGTCTTTTACAAACTATCTGTACACTCAACTGCGCTTACCAAGTTCACCCCCATTGATTTCGGTCATCGCTCCATTATCATCCCTGCAAATCAATCGAAATCGAACTTCTGAGCTCTTTTAACCTAAATTGGTTAAGGGAAAATCATCATTAACACCCTAAGAAGCTTCATACATAGTAAATTTGATAGTAATCATGTCTTACAAGAAGAATCCTGCTCATCACAGTCGCGACCTATCCTCATTTCATCTCCCTCAATTCGATTCTAATCATGTAAGTTACACATATCATTATACTCGTTTTAACATGGATTAACAAAGCCCTAACGTTAATTGGATTAAATCATACGATTTGATGTTCAATTGGATCAAAATCATGCTAGGGACATATGAATTTGGGGGTTTCTTTATAATTATGTTTTTAAGAATTAAGAATCATTACCTAACACGATTGTGGCCCTAGTCTACTGGTTACACACTTACCCTCACAACCTTGAGGTCCCGGGTTCGAAGCCGAACACCCTCAAACTTATTTTTTTAGGCTTTTCAGCCTTTAAAAAAATATTAGAAATTTTCTAATAATTATAAAACACCAGTTTATAAATTTTAATTATTTTTTTAGACATCTAATTACTTTCTGTACATTTATTAAATCATATATTTTAATATTTTTATATAAAATTTCTTTAGCAAAAGTCATACTTAGTTTATTTTAAAAATAGACTTTATATAATTGTTTAAATCACTAAACTATTATTGGACAATAAGTTATCTTTAAATATAGTTTCATCAGATAATTATAAATTTTATTTACATTTTATATTTAAAATTTCACAAATCATTATAAATGATTTTGTTTCCTCTTTATATTACATATTCAAAATGGTATATTTTTTATTGGATTAAAACATATTTGATTCATTAACTTTGTTTAGTTATTAAAACCCCAAATTTCTATTGAAACCATAGCTCACTTTTAATCGTTAATGTTACCTTTAAACTTAACCTTGAAATATATATACATTAGGTATCTTGTAAAAGGGAATCGTTGGAACATCGTTAAATTCTTATTATCATCTTATTTATATCATGTGAGTTCTCCATACCTCCTTTTTACTTTATTTCACACCTTTTGGGGTGAAATATGTTAACCTTATAAACTTACACTTGTAAACATCTTGATACTTGTAAATGCACATGCAATTCATCTTTACCTTTTTGTCATGGTTATTGGTATTATTGTGAGTGTTATGAGATACATATTTTATTTACAATCATTAACTATTGCTAGCCTAGCAACGTCTTAGATCTTTGGGCCTGACAAGCCTATTTGGTGCTAAAGCCGATGTATTGCCGCACCTGATGACGTATGCTTGTTCATCATGGGAACCAACTATACTTAGACAATCTTATAAACTTGTAATAAAGTCGAGGTTTGGTTGTAACTATATGTGTTCTATAAACTTGCTAACTTATAACCACTGACATGAATTGCTACTTGTAAACCTTATATATACATATACATATATATATATATATATATATATATGTGTGTGTGTGTGTGTGTGTGTGTGTGTGTTTAACCCATAGGAACTCACCAACTTTCAAAGTCGACCCTTTTATTTTTAACATGTTTCAGGTTTTCTACTTGAAGATCTCTTCGTGCTCATATAGGACTTGGACTTAGTTAATTGAAAGTCTTATGTTGTTGTGTATATCTTGTTTGTGTTGTATTTATTTAATTGTCTTGTAATGTTCAATAAAATAATATTTAATATTATTACAACTTATTTATTTCCATGTGTTATGAACAATCATTTCACATTCGTCCGCCCCGATGATTCCGCCGTCGGTCGGGGTGTGACAGATTGGTATTAGAGCCATGGTTATAGGGAATTAGGTTATTAGAAATGGAATGACCTAGAAAAGAACTAAGTACCCTTACACATGAGTCCTCTCATGTATGTTATATGCTTAGATAGGATTTTATGAGCCTTATATGTTTATATTTGATCATGTGATTGTATGCCTTATGTGATTCTTCTTATACTTTGATTCTTATCAATGCACACACAAATCTTAAATCATATTCTAAGGCATTATGTGCCTAAATCAAATGGTTGTCAAAATAAGCTTTGAATCGTTATTTGTGGTTTCAAGTCTCGACAAAGTCTATGTCCTATAACTTGAAACATGTAATGCTGGAAGAGTGTGATGCCTGTACCTCGAGGTGTTCTGTCTACGCAATGTATTCATATAAATCCAAATCAACCGATGGATCCATTTACCTTACCTGGGAACCCTTGGGGTGAGTGTCCGTTTATAGGTATGCTTGTATTCATTAAGGTTGTAGTTGACCTAATACTTTGATAAGTCAACGTAATGTTTTGGTTTGTAAACCGAACGTTACACTTGAAACATCTTGTTATTTTGAATCGTTTCATCATTGATTTTGTACCCCTGAAACTTAAAACTCATTATTCCATTTTTCTTAATGACCCTTAAAAATCTTTCTAAACGACTTCCCCTCAAAATCGCACTTATCCTGAAAACCTATTACAATGATGCCCTCATTCTGAATTGAATCTTTAATTTTAACGAACATGATCCTCGTATCAACGTTACACTAATAAAACTTTGAAATCTTAATGATATAAGTAAACAAGAATCTATCATCTAAGAACCCTGTAAAGTTACTTGTTCGAGAAGCTTCTATGAAATTCATATCCCATTCAAAAAGTGTTTGAACATATTACTCATGTTTTTTAAGCTGAGTCTTGTGTTGATCTAAAAACATGTTGTTGTGTCAAAACTTTCTAATCGTTTTGAACCGTCTAAAATACAAAAGTTTATTAACTAAAATTCTAAGTTAATGATCTTGCTCACTTTGTCAAAAACACCTGAAATTATGAATTATGAAATTAAACAAATATTAGCGAAGCTAAACGCCATAATCAAACTTATTGAATTTAAATATTCCCAAGCATTCATTAAAGAACATGAAATGAAAATCCAAATCTCCTCATATCCTTGAAATTAATCTACTTGTGATTAAATTTCGGGACGAAATTTCTTAAAGTAGGGGAGACTGTAACATACGCTATTTCCAAGTTATAAACGCGAACCCAAACTCATTTTGAACATTTATATGATATAAATATATTTAATAAACCGATCTACTCTAATAAATCAATAGATTATAAATATATAAGCACCATAAAAAATTATTTTATTTAAATATTAAACCATTTAAACAATATATAATAATTTTATAATGTATAAAGTAAAGCTTTATAAGTTTACAAAGTTTAATTGCCATATATGAGGTTTGAGATTTATTTAAAATTAATAATTAATGAGAAAGATATTTTCTCTTAATTATAAACTTTATAAAGTTTTAATGGATAACAATTATTTCATTATAAATTGGGTTTAATAAGTTTGGGGCTAAAAATATAATTTATGAAACTTTGTTATAAAAGTGTTGGACATAAAATAATAAGCCCTTAAAACATTAAGGACCAAAGTGTAAATTTATTCTAAAAACCAAATTTACCCAAACCGCCCCCAACCATCCCCGTCAGATTCCCCATCTCCAGTCACCGTCCGTCGAGCTCTGGAGGCCATTCAATCCCCCAAAACGATTGATTAAAAGATAATTAAACAACTCCTTAACTCTCCTACACCGGTTTTAAACAGTATATCGACTCTAATTGAATTTATTTCGACTATTAAAGTTTCTCACTCAAAATCAATGCATCGATTCGAAGTCTTGACACGTTCTTAGTGTAACCGATTAAATCAATGATACTTAACAGAGGGTATGATTCCAATCGACTTTTACAAACTATCTGTACACTCAATTGCACTTACCAAGTTCACCCCTATTGATTTCGGTCATCGCTCCTTCATCATGCTTGCAACTCAATCGAAATTGAACTTCCGAGCTCTTTTAACCTAAATTTGTTGAGGGGAAATCATCATTAACACCCTAAGAAGCTTCATACGAAGTTACTTTGATAGTAATCATGTCTTACAAGAAGAATCCTGCTCATCATAGTCGCGACCTATCCTCATTTCATCTCCCTCAATTTGATTCTAATCATGTAAGTTACACATATCATTATACTCGTTTTAACATGGAAAAACAAAGCCCTGACGTTAATTGGATTAAATCGTACGATTCGATGTTCAATTAGATCAAAATCATACTAGGGTTCATATGAATTTGGAGGTTTCTTTATAATTATGTTTTTAAGAATTAAGAAACATTACCTAACACAGCTGTGGCCCTAGTCTATTGGTTACACACTTACTCTCACAACTTGAGGTCCCAGGTTCGAACCCGTACACCCTCAAACTTATTTTTCTAGGCTTTTCAGCCTTTAAAAAAATATTAGAAAATTTTTAATAATTATAAAACACCAGTTTTATAAATTTTAATTATCTTTTTAGACATCTAATTACTTTCTGTAAATTTATTAAATCATATATTTTATATAAAATTTCTTTAGCAAAAGTCATACTTAGTTTATTTTAAAAATATACTTTAAATAATAGTTTAAATCACTAAACTATTATTGGACAATAAGTTATCTATAAATATAGTTTCATCATGATAATTATAAATTTTATTTACATTTTATAATTAAAATTTCACATATCATTATAAATGATTTTGTTTCCTCTTTATATTTAATATTCAAAATGTATATTTTTTATTGGATTAAAACATATTTGATTTATTAACTTTTTTTAGTTATTGAAAACCCCAAATTCCTATTGAAACCCTAGCTCACTTTTAATCGTTAATGTTACCTATAAACTTAACCTTGAAATATATATACGTTAGGTATCTTGTAAAAGGAAATCGTTGGAGCATCGTTAAATTCTTATTATCATCTTATTTGTATCATATGAGTTTTTCATGCCTCCTTTTTACTTTATTTCACACCTTTTGGGGTGAAACATGTTAACCTTATAAACTTACACTTGTAAACATCTTAATATACTTGTAAATGCACATGCAATTCACCTTTACCTTTTTATCATGCTTATTGGTATTATTATGAGTGTTATATGAGATACATATTTTGTTTACAATCATTAACTATTGCTAGCCTGGCGACGTCTTAGATCTTTGGGCCTAACAAGCCTATTTGGTGCTAAAGCCGATGTATTGTCGGCACCTGATGACGTATGCTTATTCATCATGGGAACCAAGTAGATTTAGCCAATCTTATAAACTTATAATCAAGTTGAGGTTTGGTTTTAACTATATGTGTTCTATAAACTTGTTAACTCATAACCATTAACATGTATTGCTACTTGTAAACCTTTATATATGTATGTGTGTGTGTGTGTATATATATATATATGTGTATGTTTAACCCATGGGAACTCACCAACTTTCAAAGTTGACCCTTTTATTTTTAACATGTTTCAGGTTTTCTACTTGAAGATCTCTTCGTACTCATATAGGACTTGGACTTAGTTGATTGAAAGTCTTATGTTGTTGTGTATATCTTGTTTGTGTTGTATTTATTTAATTGTCTTGTAATGTTCAATAAAAATAATATTTAATATTATTACAACTTATTTAGTTCCATGTGCTATGAATAATCGTTTCACATTCGTCCGCCCGATGATTTCGTCGTTGGTCGGGGTGTGCTAGTGTTCAAGGAACTGAATTCAAGAACCAAATCCTTGATAAATTTTGTGATGAAAAGGGTATTACAAGACAATATAGTGCTTCCAAGACTTCTCAGTGAAATGGTGTTGCTGAGAGGAGAAACAGGACACTGATTGAAGCTGCAAGAACTATGTTGTCTGACTCTAAGCTGCCCATCACCTTCTGGGCAGAAGCAGTCAACACTGCCTCATATGAGCATAATAGAGTTTTAGTGGTTAAGACACATGGTAATACTCCTTATGAGCTTTGGCATAAGAGGAAACCTTTCATTGGTTTTCTCAGGTCATTTGGATGTCCTTGCACCATCTTGAATACCAAAGATCAAATGTCCAAGTTTGCTGAGAAATCAGATTATAGACACCTCATTGGATACTCTTTCCAAGCTAAGGCTTATAGAGTATACAATCTCAGAACCTATATAGTTGAGGAGTCAGCTAACGTGACCTTCAATGAACACACACCCAGTGTAAATGGTTCTGGTCCTGATTGGCTATTTGATTTTCATTTAGTTACCAACTACTTTAACAAATCTTGTGAGAATATTTCAGGATCTATAGATATTTTACCAACAAGTGATCCTGATCCAAGATTTGAGCCAAAAGACCTTCAAGATATACAACTTCAGCTCTAGTTGTAACTAACTCTGCAAATGAAGTTTCTATTAGCACAACAATGACAAATTTAGCTAATACATCTAAGACGCCTTCAAATTCTAGCTTAGAGGCTTAAGAACTAGATAAAGAAGCTTTAAATTTAAAAGATCATGGTGGTGGTGAAAGTGATCAAGAAAATTTTGATGTTGATAACCACGCTATTGAAGACAACATCAATGATGTCACGCACTCATTGGATCAAGTTTCAGTTGATAAGTGGCCAATGTGGTGGGAGAAACCTCAATGCCAGATCTAAATTTCTCTAATTTGGATCTATCTCAGCAACTTGTTGTGATCCCTCAGCTAAGGATCTACAAGTCTCATCCCACCTCAAACCTTATTAGAGATGTTGATTTAGGGGTAAGAACAAGAGGACAAACCAATGATGCAAATGTTTATCTTCATTCTTGTTTCTTATCTCAGATAGACCCTAAGAAGATTGATGAGGCTCTGCATGATGGAAGTTGGGTTGAAGCTATACAAGAGGAGCTACTTTAATTCAAATGGAAAAAGGTTTGGAACTTATGTCCTCTTCCTCATGGAAGACTACTATAGGAACCAAATGGGTTTTTAAGAATAAGAAGGATGATAAAGGATTTGTCATAAAAACAAGCGAATACTAGTTGTTCAAGGGTACACACAAGAAGAAGGAATTGACTACACAGATGTCTTTGCTCCTGTAGCAAGACTGGAAGCTGTTAGGATATTCTTAGCTTTTGCTGCATCAAAGAATTTCAAGGTCTACCAACTTGATGTCAAGTGTTCTTTTCTCTATGGGGTGATTGATGAAGAGGTGTATGTTAAACAACCACCTGGGTTTGCAAATCCTGATCCACCTGGTTATGTCTGCAGGCTTGATAAAGCTCTATATGGGTTTGCATCAAGCACCAAGGAAATGGTATGAGACTCTATCTCAGTATCTCTGCAAGCATTGATACAGAAGAGGTACTATAGATGGAACTCTCTCCATCAAAGGAATAGGAAATGACTTGATGCTAGTTCAAGTGTATGTAGATGACATCATCTTTGGTTTAACTAATCCAAAGCTTTGCAAAGACTTTAAGAAGCTGATGAAGGATAGATTTGAAATGAGTGCCATGGGGGAACTCAATTTCTTTTTGGGATTTCAAGTGAAGTAAGTTAAATATGGAATCTTTATAAGTCAGTCAAAGTATGTTCTAGACATACTCAAGAGATTCAACATGACTGATTGTAAGGTTGTTAAGACACCCATTGCAAGAAATCACTCCCTTAGGCCTAACCTTGAGGGGGAGTGTGTGGATGAACACCTTTACAGGGCTATGATTGAGTCTCCTATGTTCCTCATAGCTAGCAGGCCTAATATCATGTTTGTCCTATATGTTTGTGCAAGATGTCAAGCCAGCCCCAAGATGTCACACCTTATCACTACCAAGAGAATTTTAAGATATCTTAAAGGTGCCTCAACACTTGGCCTTTGGTATCCAAAGAATTCTGACTTTAATTTGTATGCATATACAGATAGTGACTATGTGGATGCAAAATGACTGCAAAGTCTACATCAGGGGGATGAGAGTTTCTTGGTGGAAGGGTAGTCTTATGGCAATGCAAGAAGCAATCGTGTGTCTTTGCATCAACTGCTGAAGCTGAATACATTGTTGTTGCAAGCTACTGTGCTCAAGTGCTTTGGATTCAGAATTAGATGCTAGACTATGAGTTCAACTCTAAGGAGACTCCCATTCATATAGACAACAATAATGCCATCTCTATCACAGAGAATCCTATGTAGCACTAAAGGACAAAACACATCAATATCAAGTATCATTTGATTACAGAAAATTTTGAGAAAGAGTTAATCAAACTAGTCAAGCTTAACACAAATAAACAATATGCTAATCTATTCACCAAAGCATTTGATGAACAGAGATTCAAATATTTTGTATTATCTATTGGGATGATTAACTTTAAGTAGCTTTTTCTTAAAACTTAATCATATCTTATTTTTAAAATTTATGTGTCTTTAATTTGTCTATATCTATCATCTTCATAAGCCCTTATTTGATTTGTAAGTAAAATTCTTTGTGAAGACTTTTCATAGATTTTTGAAAATTTCTCTTCGGAAGATATGTTTTTACCTTCGAAAGAAATTTAAGTCCTTAAAACAAAAAACTATCACAGAACATATACCTTTGGAAGAAATTTCCAACATATCTTTCGAAGCTTAAGTTCTTTTCTAAGTACTTGTATGTTTCAAAGAACCTTTTTCTTCTGAAAGTAATTAACTCTCAGAAGTTTTACAACTTCCGAAGGTTTATTTTTTCCGAAGCTAAATACTCTAAAATCTTTGAAATCTCTTTCGAAATCACTTTGGCTTCGGAAGCTTTCTTCTCAAAACTTCCGAAGTCACAATATCTTTGGAAGAGTTATGACTTTCAAGAAAACTACCCTTTGGGAAAAAAGCAAACTACGTTTTCAGAGGTGAGACTGACATTCAGATTTCAAAGTTTATCATCTTTCATTAACTTTGTCTGAGATCCATTTCATATATAACCCAACGGTTCCCCCTCTTTCTTTATCATCTTCATTTACTCCCAACCTAAATTCCCAAAATTCTCTAAAACCGCCTTTGTTCTTTATTTCCTTCAGCTCAAAGCTATCTAAACTGGCCAACCTAAACTGTAGAAATGACCCAAACTTCTCCATGTAATGACACAGGCAACACAATCAGGTTGCTCTGTTACACTCTAAGAAAGATCCTCATTTCTCAACGCTTTGATAGTTTTTGGCTCTGTCCAACTATTCCACCTCCCTTACCATTGATCATGTTATTTATAAGGATCATATGCTTGATTTTTGGAATATCTGTCAAGAGGTCCTTATGGATGGGGAGAAGGCACTGTCTGCTACAGTGCAGGGGAGGACAATCTTCATCACTCCAGCCATCATCAACTCCCATCTTTAGCTAGATGATGAGGAAAGTTAATTGTCCTTTCCTAAAGAAGTTGTTAACCACTCCTTTGAGTAGATGGGCTATGAAATAGATTTCTCTGTTGTTGGAGCATATATAGTCATATATAGTGTGTTCGTCGCTTGTCGAATAGTCTAGGCTTAATGTTATACACCTAATATGTTGTAAACACATGAAACTGGGTCATTAGTAGGAGCATATGTGAATGAGACTCAGCCGTACGATTGACCCATGCTAATGGACCAACCGTGCAACTGAGAGATGCGATTGGGACATTCGTAAGACTGAACCATAAGTATGGTCCAGTCGTATGATTGAACCATACGCATGGTCCAGTCGTACGATTGAACCATACGCATGGTCCAATCGCACGAATGGGCCCAGTCGCATCTAATATGGGTCGAAGCCTATATATATCAGTTTCAATGTGTAGAGAGATAAGGATTTCGAAAAGGGTTTTGAGAGGAAGTCTGTCCGGAGCCTAGGGCTGCCGGATGAGAGGGGAGATCATGCTCGATCTTCCCCTTGCCAAGAGTCTTGATTCTTATGTTGTAACGAGCTTGTAATAGTTAGGTTTTATCAATGAAACCATTCAATTATAGTTTGTGTTATTGTTTGACTTTTGGTTTGTGCTGTAAGTTATCCTTATGTCAAGAACATGCTCGGATGTTTATCGATCCAAGCCGACTTCACAATTGGTATCAGAGCCGGTTACTGCTGGAATGATCTAACAATCATTCTAGCAACCCGAGCTCTTGATTTCTGGATCAAATTTCAAATCTTGATGTTAAACCCACTTCGTGTTCTTCGTGTTTTGCTCAGATCTTGTTACGTGTGTTGCTTCTATGTTAAAATCAAATTCGAAACCACGTTCCTATCACCCTTTCGAATCTGATGATGCCTATTTTGTTTTGGGTCACGTGAAATTCGTCAGATTAGGGTTTTGGGCAGCCCGGGCGGCTGTAGATCTGAAAATCTGCGTGCAGACCCATTCATGCGACTGGGCCATGCGATTGGACCACTCGTATGAATGAGCCATGCGAATGGACCATTCGTACGAATGAGCCATGCAAATAGACCATTCGTAGGACTGGACCAGTCGTATGTTCAATCGCACGAATGAGCCATCCGCATTGACTCATCCGCATTTGTTCCAGACCAAAAAAAAGAGTCTGGAACAGCTTCTTGCACAGATTTGAAGATGAGCAAAGCATATTCACCCTGAGGTTCTTTTGTCAAATAAGTTTGATGTATACCCCATTATTTTTTGGACTTCCAGAATAGGTGAATGTACTTGGAACACGAAAGAGAGAAGAGAAGAGAAGATGTCAGCAGTTGGTGCTGATTTTGTGGGGTAGTCAGGAGCATCTGACTACTTATGGGCCAATCAAGTTATAATTATCCGCACAATAAGGATTCCCATTCTTAGGGGGAATCCATGTATCGAGAAAGTGAAGACGCAATCAGAAAGTGATGATGTGAACCGGTTTCCGATGATGAATCTTCGTGCATGTTGATTTGTTTGAGATTGTCAGCTGTGGATTGTAACCTTCAACCTTTTGCCTAATACACCGTATGAAGACGCCAAGAGAGCAAAACGTTTATATATTGGGATATGCTGAACATGAAGGGGAATTTCTGCAGGTGTTAATGTTAATCAAGTTAGCCTATGTGAAGATTGAAGCAATGGAAAATTGTTCATGTCATTATCTGGAAAAATCAGTCATATGGGGAATCTTGTTGCTATGATGGTGTTCTACAAAGTAAACGAAAGCTGTTGTGCCTAAATTCATTTTCAGGGATGTGTGTAACCTGATGGAACAGCAACATTGGCTAATATGGTTTTCGTTTGATTCTATTGGCAACCAGAGCAAAGATTGACTGAAGATTGTAAGAGGTGTTATTTACTATTCGCAAGCAACGTCCAAGGGGAAATTTGTTGGAGCATATATAGTCATATATAGTGTGTCCGTCGCTTGTCGAATAGTCTAGGCTTAATGTTATACACCTGATATGTTATAAACACATGAAACCGGGTCGTTCGTAGGAGCATATGCGAATGAGACTCAGTCGTACGACTGAGCCATGCTAATGGACCAGCCGTGCGACTGAGAGATGCGATTGGGACATTCGTAAGACTGAACCATAAGTATGATCCAGTCGTACGATTGAACCATACGCATGGTCCAGTTGTACGATTGAACCATACGCATGGTCCAATAGCACGAATGGGCCCAATCGCATCTAATATGGGCCGAGGCCTATATATACCAATTTAAATGTGTAAAGAGATAAGGATTTCGAAAAGGGTTTTGAGAGGAAGTCTACCCGTAGCCTAGGGCTGCCAGATGAGAGGGGAGATCATGCTCGATCTTCCTCTTGCCAAGAGTCTTGATTCTTATGTTGTAACGAGCTTGTAATAGTTAGGTTTATCAATGAAACCATTCAATTATAGTTTGTGTTATTGTCTGACTTTTGGTTTATGCTGTAAGTTATCCTTCCGTCAAGAACATGCTCGGATGTTTATCGATCCAAGCCGACTTCACATCTGTCAAGACCTTCAAGAAAGGGAAGGTCTCCACCTAGTGGAAGTACTTACTTCATGTGGTCATCCACAGCTTGTCCAACAAGCATGGGGGCTAGGACTAGATTCCTGAAGATCTCTCCTTCATAGTGCATGGGATGGTTCAGGGGGTCAAGTTCAGGTACTCTTGGTTTGTTTAAACAAATTTTCTTGCTAACTTGGACTCCTTAGAATGTTACATGTTTCCTAGATATGTTCAACACATACTCAATTGTGAACTGGGCTCACAGTTAAAGGAAACATGTAATGTTCTTAAATTGGGACAGATGAAGCCTAGCATCTTTAAAATTTTGAAGAAGTAACTGTTGGCTTCTCTTGGGAGAAATAGCCCTTGTCCCCAAATTGTTAGAGATCATTGCTCAAGGTGACAACCTAACAACACAAGCTAGTGTTAAACCCACACCTTCTACCTCTCAACCACCAAAATAGCCTCACCTACCAAAAAAATCCAAACAAACCCCATACTACTACCCACACATGAGGAAGTGGACGTTGGAGCTCCCACTTACCCTAAGGAGCAAACCACTCCTATCTCTTCAAGAATCAGTGCTAAGGTTCCTCATGCTCAGCCTAATAAGGTCACTAGCCTAACAACCTTAAGCCTTCACTCTGAGTCTCAACACTCAAGTGAACAACCTTCAAGAGAAAGCTACCATCCCTAGCCTTTAGATCTCAATCATCCAATACCTAGACTTGACTTCTATGATGATGAGGAATTAGGATTTAATGAGTACCATAAGTCTCTCTACTCTTTCCCTACTCAAAGAGAGATAAGTGCTCCTGATTCTCCCTTGTCTAGCCCACATCATCTACCCACTACTAAGGTGAATCTTCTTGACTCTACTCAGGAAGTCCATATGGAAGAGGCTCTCACTTCTACAAGTGATTACATATTTAAGACCTCAACCATGGCAACTCAGCCCATTGATACTCCATCTGAAGTAGTCAGTGAGAAGAGGAGAACCAGTAGCCAAGAACATGATGCTGGTGGTGAGACTGAGGACTTTGGTCTAGTTATCTCATCCCCCAATGAATCTTCTGATGAAGAAGAAGGGAATCTGAGACTAAAAGTGCAAAAACTGTCAAAAACATGCACCTATCTAGTCTCTAAGGTTAGTCACTTGGAATCTCAGGTGACTACCTTACACAATAGAGTCAATGATCACCAAGTTAAAGATATCTTATCTCAAGGAGAAACTAGTTGGGAGACCTTTAAGAAGAGCTCATCCAAGAACACAAGAACTTGTGGATGTAATTGACCTAACTCCTAGCTCACCTATGCAAGAAGGTGATGCTACCAAAAAGGGAGAGAAAGTCATTACAATCATAGAACCTAAGAGTTCCTCACAGAGTATGGACACTGAGGACTCACCATTCTCACTTGCATTTGTTCATACTCAACAACTTTCTCAAGTTCACATTGATATGGACTTTATAGACTCTCTCATTCAGAGTCTCTTTGAGAAAGGCATACCAAGGTTTGTGTCATCTCCACCTCAAGTAACTTCCAACTATATCATAGGGTGGATGCATGATGCTAATAGAAGAGCCATTATTCTTCAAAGAGTTTAAGGGCAGCAAGAGGTCATCAACTTTCAGACCTTGAACTACTATGAAAGTATTGATGTTATCAACATGCCACTTGTCAACCCAAGCCAATCTAGACAAGCTGACAAGTTAGCTCAAAGGATTCAAGACTGGATTACTGAAGAGTTTAGCCTCAGAAGGAGACAAAGGCAATCAGGCAATGTCATTGGTCAACTAGATGTTGAGGCAGACCTTGAGATTAGCTTCAAAGGGAAAACCTTGACTGAAGGCCCAGTGATGGAACCTGAGAGCTCTGTCACACCTACAACTGCTTTAGAAATCCATTCCTTTGATGAGACACCTGCTAGTGAAGGTGTATCTCAACCTCTCTCTAGCCAGAGCATGAATGCTACTACAAGCAATGAAGGCCAAAGCTCTCTCCACCCTGAGTCACAAAGGTCTGTGAGTGACAAAGGAAAAGAAAAATGACTCCTGAGGAGATTGAGGAGGAGGGGAGAAAGAGGAAAAGGAAGCTAAGGGGAGAAAGAGGAAAAGAAAGCTAAGGGGAGAAAGTTCCTCTGTAGGGTATGTTGGCTTAATGGAAGCTGCAATCAAGGCTACCCCCAGACCAAACACTCAAAATGATGAGTTAAGGGTAATCAGGATTGCTTACTTACAGACCACGAATTATAATATTAATAATATCATCTCCCTCTCCTTAGAAGAATTAAATGAACCGGCTGACATGGAATTATCAAGAGAGAAGAAGGAGGAAGAGGATGCAAGATTACGTCTTCAAATCAAGGAAGAAAAAAGACTGAAAAGGCTATACAAACATGTTCCTACTCTCTCACCAGTTCAAGAAAGTCCTGTGCAGGAGACTGTGGCTCCATAAGAACCTCAGGTAGACAAAGAAACTGATAGGATCAACATGATCAATACCTGAGTGCCACAAGTGTCTATCAGGAAAATACACTTCTTCCCTTGTTCTTTGAGTACATTGAGTTTGAGTATCTCAAGAAACTTGAACTTCAAGTTCTCAAAGAATGAAAGGCAACAAAGAGGAAGATGAGAGAATAAGCATCCAAGGCAAAATCAATCATCTAGAAGAGCCAAAAGAAGTCTATTGATAGGTAGAGGATGATGATTTTTTTAAAGCTATATGGATTCTTCGGAAGGAGACTTGGCCCTATGTCTCTATTCACTATGGATGAGCATATTATGGTGATCAAGTAGAATATCAAAAGAGGAGAACTTGTTGACTTACACTCCTCACCAATTCAGGTCCCTCAAGAAGTGGAGGTAAAGGTTGAATTTTTTCAGATAACACAACCTAGACCTCTTACTGAATCTCAGTAATCTTCGTCTTTTGATCCACAGCAAGGTTCTGTCCCCTCTCAATCTGAACATGTAAGAGAGTAAAATCGAACTGAGAAAGACAAGGATGATCAACATGGTACTGCAGGCCAGTCTTCTTAGTTAAAAGGTGTAAAGAGAAGAAAAAGGATGGCTTCTAAATCAAAGTTTAAGAAGAAGAAGAGGAAAGAGGCATCCATCTCCAAACCTCAGGATAAGTCAGAATATCTTAAGGATGTGCAACAAGAGGAAGCTCCATCAACTCCAATCCAAGTAGCTCCTCTAGCATCAGGAATACCTATCTTATCCTGGAGTTACACTAATAATCTAGAAAGATGGCATGTGATTAGAGATCAAGGTATTAAAGATGTCTACACATGGAAAGACATGTTCAATCTACCTTTGTAGGATCTCTTTGGGATGAGAAGACATTATAAGGAATGTCAATATCTGAAGTCTTCAAAAGTTTTGGTAGCACCAGTCTAAAGGGAGTTTGTAAGGTTTCAAAAAAGGCTAATGCAATCCAAAACATCCAAAGTCTATCCTTCATGCTTGCACAGAAGTACTAAGTAGAATGCTTCGGAAGTTTCATACTATGCCTTAGAAAATATTCTAAGTGTGAAATCATTCGAAGCCAAGACTAACATCTTCCGAAGCCAAACATGAAGTCTTCCAAAGCTTCAAAGAAAAAGTCTTCCAAAGCCAACATATGAAGACAGATTTCTTCTGAAGACTTTTTAGTGCATGCTTTATCTGATGTACCTTTTACCATAAAGTTGGATCACCTTTCCACTGCAACTCTGTTGACTCACCAACTTTCACAAGTTAGTGAAAGGTCCATACTTTTGGTAACTGTACATTAAGGTCTTGAGTCTATTACTTTCTACTTTATGCACTTTTATCCTTTTTGTAATATATTAGGATGTGAGTTATGGCATGTCATAGTCACTAGTCAAAAGGCAATCTGCCTTTTGACTCTACATTGATTTTTTTGTTATCTAGATCATGTATCCAGCTGGCCTTCAAAGTATGGCCGACTGTAGGATGTGGTATAAACTATCTCAAGTCCCTAGTATCTTTCCTTATGCTTTCTAAACACTTGTAAGGAACTTGAGAGCAATATCTACCATTCTTGAAAACCAAACAGTTGTGTTCTTTTTCTTGTTCTTGTTCTTGTTCTTGTTCTTGTTCTTGTTCTTGTTCTTGTTTTGTCTTTTTATTACTTGTGTTTCATTGTATCAAAGTGTGATTGGTTACTAGTTCCCTATTTGATTAGTTAAGTATTCTAACTCACTCTTCTTATTATGTGTAGTGTTGTAAGTGACCATTCCTTAAACTGTCTTGCATAAACATAATCATGATGATTAGGATCCGCAAAGAAAGGTGGTTGTTTGACATAGACATCTTCATCAATGACTCAATATAAAAAAGCACACTTGACATCAAGCTGGTAGACCTTGAAATCCTTGGATGCAGCAAAAGCTAGGAATATTCTGACAGGTTCAAGTCTTGCTACAGGAGCAAAGACATTTGTGTAATCAATTCCTTCTTCTTGTGTGTATCCTTGAACAACTAGTATTGCCTTATTCTTAATGACAAGTCCTCTATCATCTTTCCTATTTCTAAAAACCCATTTGGTTCCTATGGTAGTCTTCCCTTGAGGGAGAGGATATAGGTTCCAAACCTTTTGACTTTTTAATTGAAACAACTCCTCCTGCATAGCTTCAACCCAACATCCATCATTTAAAGACTCATCAACTTTCTTTGGCTCTATCTGAGCTAAAAAACAAAAGTGAAGACAAACATTTGCATCATGGGTTTGTCATCTTTTTCTTACTCATGTATCAACATTTCCAATGATGTTTGTGGTGGGGTGAGACTTGTGCATCCTAAGTTGAGAGATCACCAGCAAGTTGCTTGGAGAGATCTAAATTAGAGAAATTTAGATTAGGCATCAAAGTATCTCCCACCACATTAGCACACTTATCAAGAGAGACTTGATCCAATAAGTGTGTTGCATCATTTAGGTTGTCTTTAATGGAGTGGTTGTCAGAAAATGATGTCTTTAATGGAGTGGTTGTTAGTATCAAGAAACTTTTGATCACTATCACCACCATCATTTCCATCCACATTTGAAGCTCCTTCGTTTAAGTGTTTCCCCTCTAAGCTGGAATTTGATGGCACCTTAGATGTATCAGCTAAATTTAAGATGCTTGTGCTGATAGGAACTACATCTGCAGGATTAGTTACCATTGGAGCTGAAGTAGTTTTGTCTGAAGCTCTTCTTAGCTCAAATCTTAGATCAGGATCTCTTGTTAGTAAGATATTTATGGATCTTGAAACATTCTCATAAGAATTGTTAAAATAGTTGGTAACTAAATCAAGATCAAACAGCCAATTAGGACCAGAACCTTTCACACAAGGAGTGTGCTTATTGAAAGTCACATTGGTTGACTCCTCAACTACTATAGTTCTGAGATTGTATACTCTATAAACCCTTAGCTTGAGAAGAGTATCTAACAAAATGTCATCATCTGATTTCTTATCAAATTTGGCTATTTGATCTTTGGTATTCAAGATGGTGCAAGGACATCCAAATGACTTGGAAACCAATGAAAGGTTTTCCCTTGTGCAAAAGTTCATAAGGAGTCTTACCATGAGTCTTGATTACTAAAACTCTATTTTGCACATAGCAAGTAGTGTTTACTGCTCTTTCTTAGATAGTGATTGGTAGTTTAGAGTCAGACAACATAGTTCTTGCAACTTCAATTAGTGTCATGTTTCTCCTCTCAGAAACATCATTTTGCTAAAGAGTCCTGGGAGCACTATACTATCTTGTAATACCCTTTTCATCATAAAATGTATCAAGGATTTAGTTCTTATCACATGTTATGGTCTTGACCTTGTGATCACGTTGATTCTTAATCTTTAAAATGAAACTTTTTAAGATGTCATAAGTCTTATCCTTAGTTTTAAGAAAGAAGATCTAAGTGAATTTTGTAAAGTTATCAGTGATCACTAAACAATATGAGGTCCTCCCTAGACTCATTACACTGTTGGGGCCAAAGAGATTCATACATAATAAGTGTAGGGGTGTAGTGATAGAGTTTTTTTCTTTGCCTTGTGAGATACCTTGTGTTGCTTCCATTTAAGGCATACAACATAATGGTCATCACTGGTAAACTTTTTCTTTGGCATTCCAGTTACCAAATTATTCTTAATCAATTTATTCATGTTTTTTAAAGTTTACGTGGTACATTTTTATGCCAGAGGAAAGATTCATCACTATTTGCTTTAGATAGAAAGCATAAAACTTCTCCTGAAGGAGATATTTCTTGCAAGTCCATATTATACATGTTCCCTCTCCTAAGGGCTCTAAGCTGGATATGCTCTTGAGGAATGACCACCCTAGGCTTGAGAAAGATTATCTTTTCAATGGTAAGCTTACCATTTGTGACCCTACCCCTTCTAATAATTTAACCTCCAGCATCTCCTTCAAAAGCAACTGGTCTTCCATCAATTTTCTTAAAATTTTAGAGTAGATAACCATTGCTTGTCATGTGCCTGGAACAGCCACTATCATTTGTGATCCATACATGCATGTTTGTCTTAAGTTATTCCTGCATAAAAGAGATGGTTAGTTATATTTCGAAACCCAAGCCTTGTTGGTCTTGGGCTTATCAGAAGAAGTTGAAAACAATGCAATAGTAATTGATCTTGTTGTTATATTTGGAGGATCATTTGCTGATGTTGATGAAGAATTTTCAGTCACATGTTCTAATTTTGTCTTCCACGCCACCTCTAGAAGCTTACACTTGACCTTCAATGCTTCGGAAGTTTTGGAGACTGAACCTTCGGAAGATTTTGCTAACACTACAGTAGGCTTAGTACGTCGGAAGTATTCCTTTCTTTCGAGACCAACTTCTCTTCCGAAGACAAGTTTTCACTTGTTTTCTTTATTTTGGAGCTTTCGAAGGAAAAAGATTTTCCTTCCAAAGCTTGTTTCTTCTTCATCTTCTCAGAAGTTCTTTCTTGGTCATATGGACAGTACCTTTTGAATTGTAGAGGCAATCCTTTGCAAGATGAGAAGTATTGCCACACATAACACAGTCCATTTTCTTCCTTTTGAGAGTCTTCCTTTGAGAACAAGGCTGAACTTGATCATTTTCTTTCTCCATCTTTATTTTTGCAAATGAAGTGGCAATTCCTTTAGGGTAAGAACTACCTTTGGAGCTGGATGGTTCAGGTTGTGTAGGAGTGGTACACAACTCATCAGCCTTTTTAATGATATTGGGATGATTTGAACAAGAACTAGAACTCTTGGTACTAGAGTTCAAGTTTGAGTCTTGAGCTTTACCACCTAAAAACCTGTAGAATTAAAAACTTGTTTCTACATAGAGTTAAAGGTGGCCTGGATCTCTTGAGCCTTCTTGGACTTTTTTTTGGCCTACCTGATCAAGTTCTTCCTTCTAGACTTGGTCATCCCAACTCCTTTTCTCTCCTTAGGAGAGTAGTGACCCTTCTTAGGATGCTCTTCATCACTCTTCTTAGATTCATCCTTCAGTATCTCCTCTTCATTTATAGGGTCTATAAAATGAAGCACATATTCACAAGTTTCACACCTAGGAGATCTTACAAACAGAATTGTGTTTGGAGGAGCTATCTTAGTAGATCCTAGCCTTACTTTTTCTGATAACAAACTTTTGCATGCAAGGATGAGGATATTACATTCTTGAAGGTCTCTTCCTTAAGAACACATTTTTCTACCCTAGCTTTGCTGATCACAAGCTTAGCCTGGCATTCAGTCAACTTAGTGCTGAGATATTTTATTTAAATCCTATAATTGGTATGCTCATGTTTAAGAGTTGAAATGGTTTTCTTTAAATCTTTTATTGTAAGTTTGTAATCATTTTCAGCTCTTTTGAAATCAGATTTTAAGATATTGAAAGACTCAAGATCATATCTCATCTTTAAGTTATAAGACCTATATATATTAACTTTAGCAATACATTCAGGTGTACAGAGATGTTCTAATACCTTAGCTTCATCATGGTCAACCATTAGTGCTTGATTTGGAGATGCATCTTCCACCTAAAAGCTCTAGTCAAAGCCTCCTTCTTCAATAACAACTACAGCTTGCTGCTTTGCCTTCTTATTCTGGTTGGATTTGTTAGTGTAGTTTGGTTTGGTCTATGCTTGGCCACTATTTGTCCTCGGTGCCTTGCACTCCCTAGCAAAGTGTCCTATTTGGTTACAGTTGTAACATTTCACCTTGCTCTTATCCAGGCTAAACTTTCCATTGGCTGCAACTGCTAGGAAACTTTCTCTCGGTCCTCTTGTAGAACTTCATGGCTCTATAAGTGAGAAGAGCCATTTGCTAAACTATCTCCATATACTCCAGATCATCCTGATGGATACAGTCAAGATCTTTAAGGGTGAAGAGAAAGTTGCTAGTGCTTTTATCAGTAAACACAAAAGCTTGTGAAGCACTTGTCTCTTAGAATGGACTTCCTTGAGTGTAACTCTCCCTTGGTGTCTCCGGCAAGGTGATGAAAGAACCCTTTTGTGAGTTGTCAGGGTAGTAGATAAGATGATGTTGTGGTTTTCTACAATCCCTCTCAAGCACATGAATGGTTGAACTAAGTTTATTGTTGGAGTTACTATTGGTCCATTGATCGTATAACAGTGCAAATGAGATGAAGAATCGTTCAATATCCAACACACAAACTAAACAACATGAACAAAGAAGATTGAACACAATAATAACTCATTCAAAATAAGACAACGAACATCAATAATCAATAACATAAAGCACAATGATAATTCTATGTAATAACTGCTTTGAAATGGTAACTTGCAAAAATGATAAACGATTAGGGTTTTGCAAGCTTGCCAATAATGAAAAAGATCAAATCTATATAAAACAGTCTTAGTTTCGCAGACAGTTTCGTTGCAAGCAAAACTGTACTGCTGAAACTATAGTTTCGCCCAGCATGTCACACCCCCGCTAAGAGCGGAAACACGGGGATGTAACGAGACGGGATCTTCATAACACATGGTAAACAATAGAGATGCAATATAAGTAATGATGACAAAGCATGTCATGACGATACTCGACACAAAGGAGACTTGTGTCATGTTTAGTCAATATTCACGACAACATAGCCATAAGCATAACATGGTAAATGATTCACATAATCAAATGAAGATAACATTGTATGTAATTCCCACAACCCAGGAACAAGTATCAAAAGAATGAAGTTGTTTAGTTAGACTACAACAATGTTCCAAATGAATGTTTGTCAAGTATGTTTAGTCCCAAAAATGCATCCTAGGGTCTCCACTAAGGCAGCACACCTAGATCTTCCAATAGCATTGTCACCTGAAAAGATATGCTCAAAATGGTCAACAAAAATTGTTGGTGAGCTCGCAGGTTTAAGTAGTAAATAAGTAATTGATGTTGTATAGTAATTGTTGTGGAATACCGTGTATATAGTTATAAGTAAGCAAAATCACATGACAATGAGCTTTACAACCAAACCTAATGACGTACACACAAAATCTTGTCAGAATATATTCACCCAAGGGCCCGTTCCTGGCCACTGTTGGTACTAACTAGTATACCAACAAACAAGGGTGGGGATGTCAACCCAGTAGTACTACCAATACCTATCCGTCGGTTCCAACACCAGAATTAAATGGTTGTAAAGAAAGTACCACACAACGAACTCAAGCATGTATCATATAAGTACTCACAAAACAGTAACACGTTGATTCCAAGTATGTAAATTGTATGTAAATTGTATAGCATGAAGAAAATGGGTGAGCATACTTTTCCCCATGTTTGTAAATGATTGAAATGTTGTATAAGCATAAAAAGGGGCCACGAAACTCACTTGTTAGGTGGTAAGTATGAATGATCAAAGTTTCCAAATGTTGTATGCAATGAACAGTCAAACACCTATACACAGTTATTGTTAAGCATTAATGATACGTATCAAGTAAATAGTAACGTTCGGTCGGTTCGGGTTGTATCGATTCTATCTCGTGTAACACACACAAGCAGATATGCGTATCAGATCTTATGTAGATCCAAGTACTAGAAATCGTCGCTATTGCCGATGATATTTGTGTAAAAGTTCCATTGTTATTAGAGAAATATTTGGTAAATATTAGCGGTAACAATTCAGTTCTTGATTATTGTGAAAATGTTAACATTGAATTGATTTGTGAATACATTAGTAAGTTTTATAGTGTTAACTTTAATATTGTCATTAGCAATGATAACCGTGTCGACGTCACCTTACATCACACGACATACACACGCCACACACAAGAAGGAATTCACACATAGCAACTTCAATCACACAACAGGACCAGACGCATGACTCAACACTCCATCCGCACGAATCAACCCTTATTCGTACGAATAAGCTTCATTCGTACGATTGAACTTTCATTCGTGCGATTCAGGATTCAGTCGTACCACACAGCACCCAATCGCACGACTCAACCTCCATACGCACGAATCAACCTTCATTCGTACGAATCAGCTTCATTTGTATGACTGAACCTCCATTCGTGCGACTGGCATTCAGTCGTGCGATACAGGCACAATCGCACACATTTATCCGCATGACTCAATCGCACACATCATTCATCAGCATTGACTCAATCGCACGCATCCCTCATTCGCATGACTCAATCACACACAAACACACAGTCGCACAACTCACCCAATCGCACGGCTCAGTCGCATGATCGACCCAGTTGTCCAAACAGCAGAATTGCGACTGTAGAAGTGCAGAGCAGCCTTTGGCTGCCCCGTGCATGAGAATTACACCACAAGGACTTCCAGAAACACATTTTGCACACACCCAAACAAGAAGAACACGCAAAAAGACATCACACGCACCCACACGACCTCATGTGCTCGGGTTGGCCCCGAGCACCTGAAACCCTAAACGTACAGCAGAAAGCAAGCAAGGAAAAGGACAATCAAGGTCGTCTACCTACAAGAATGGAGTAGACTCAGCTGTAGCCGAGGTCTTGCTGGTGAAAATGTGAAGAAATGGGGCGGTTTGGTGCAAGGAGGAGGAGAAAAGTGGAGAAGAAGAAGATGAAGAAGAAGATGGAGTAAATGAGGCTAGGGTTGGAATATGGGTATTTATACCCAACCCTAGTTTGGCAAAATGTCACAATTGGTCCCTGCACCTAGCCCCCGAGTTCCCAAATTCGTTTCGGTGGAAAACGACATTAATAGGATAGTTATATTAATGATAAAAAATGTAATTAATGATGTTGGTAACTTAAAAATGGTTTATTAATAACAATAATATTATATAAAAATGGTATATTTAGTGATAACGATGATGAAAATTGTAAAAGTTTTAAAGATAGCATATGTTTACGATGAGAGCACAAGCATAAAGATGATAAAGCAAGTATAATACCCACACGAATAGTTTATAACGATGAGGAATGAACGATAAAAGAAAATTTAACAGAAGCCACGTTAAATGACGGACCTTGTGGTGCAGATGTCACACAGCAGAAACAGTAGTTTCGCCGAGCGAACAAATCAACTGACTGTGAGTTTCGCTCACAGTTTCGCTGGACTACAAAACTACATAAAACTAAATACATACAAAAGGAAACTAACAAAAGAACTATTACAAGCAAAAGTAAACAATCTAAACTAGTCCAACCTATACGTGATCTTTAATACTCCCCCTAGGTTGGAACTCACCACCTTCACTCGTCTTGATGTGTCTTTTCTGCTCCAGTGACCTTCGTTGCCTCTGGTTAATCTTCAGCACCTCCTGCAACAACGTCCTCGGAAGCTTCTGCACATGATTCTCCATGGTTCCTCCTGCATCACTAGCCCCTTTTGGATGAGCACTTGCTCGCTCAAACTGCTTGGCCAAATCTTGTGTATCCATGTTTAGGTCATCTTGGGCCCTTACTCTCTCAGCTAATCTCTTCACCTCTGCCCTCACCCCTCTGATCTTGTTTGCTACATTCATAAAGAGACTGGCTTCCTTCCTCGTTTCCTTACCTGCACCTGCTTTAATATGATTCTCGCAAAGAACCAGCAGGTCTTCATCAGAGAAGCTAAAAAGTTCCAAAGGATCAAAGACTTTGAACTCATAACCATTCTTCACTCTAATGATTGCCTCCCCCGTATTGTTATCATAAAACCACTTTTCAAAGTTCTGTAGTTGTTGGGGGAGGGGGTTTGCCAGTCTGACCCTGTTCACAGTTTTTGGGGGTTTCATCCTTAGTACAATCCTTCCTTTGCCAGTCTCCCAATCCTTATCTCTTTTTGATCGTTTCCTCTCAGGCTTCATATATATGAAAGCTTCAAAGTTATCATTTAGACCGTTCTGAATCTCTTTCTCTAGAAGTGTGGCTTGTTCGCTCAGATGTGCATTTAGAAGTGGTAGAGCCGCCAACCGCCTAATATCCCATTTAGGCAAGGTCTTAAATGCCTTCCTCTTATGAAAGTAGCTAATACCTCCCCCTCTCCTCTTTATCATGAACATTTTAAGCCCAGGGTTATAGCACCAGCTTATAATCTTCTTATCAACCTCCTTCTTACTCAACCCTTCCATATGTTGGACAAGGGGAGTTATTTCTTCTGGCTTTTTCTCTTTGACAAACCATTCAACTCTATCCATTTCAAACACATCTTCATCATTCTCTCCCTTCTTGGCTACATAGATCAACGGCCTCTCATCAACTTCATAAAACTCAGGTTCAGAATCATAGTCTACAAGCTGTTCATCATCCTTTTCTTCATCAACTAATCTATTTTCCTTCTCACCATCTCGGTCCACCGACTTCTCCCTCACCACTTCTTCTCTAACCAAATCCTTCTCAACATCAAGACCCATGTTTATAAACCCAGCCTCCAAAATTTCCTCTTCATATTCCCTTCCTACATCTTTATTTCTTACTTCAGAATCTTCAGCATTAGCAGTTGCTGCACCAGATATGCCCTCTCCTACCTAGATGAAGTACCCATGTTCAAGAACGGGTACTTTGAAGTATCAGTCAAATCATCTAACTCAGATTGAGTTAGTTGATTAGGCAGCCAGCAGTAGCTTTTAGTTGGGTAATCTCCTCAAACAACTTTCATTAGACAGTTTTGATCAACAAGCATCTTCTTCATAACCTCTATCACTTCATCTTTTTGCTTTTCTTGAATCTCTTGGTTGGTGAGTTTAGTATTTATCATGCTCATTTTGTTGGCCAGAGAACTATTAAGGTTGCGAATCATATCTTCATCTTAGTTTTCTCTTTCTCCCCTCCTCTCAGTAAATGCTTGATGTCTTTGTTTAGTTCGCCTCTCTAAATCAGTTGTATTAGCTTTCTTCTTTGATATCTTCTCCTTTTCTATCCTTATTTCTTCAACTCTTTCATTTATATCTTCTTCAAAATCATAATATTTCTCTTTAGCATATCTCTTTCTTTTCTTGGTTACATCAGATTGTTGTGCCCTGGATTCTTCAGCTCTTTTATTCTCAGGTTCATCCACCCGTTTAATGTAGTTCCATCTCTCCGGTGGGTACATGTTTTCCCAGAGATGGGTTATCTTCCCACTAAAATCATGGTGAATAGCATAACAGTCAGCAAAGATACGAGGGTTCATTTGTACCAACCTTTTCACCTCCTCGTGTTTTGGCACATTTGGTATGAGGTCGTCAAAGATCATCTGAAGAAATCAAGGATACAAAAACCATTTATCTTTCTTCAAGGCCATCACATTCTCAGCCATGCAAGCGAATATCAGTCTAGCTATGTTTGCCTTCTCTCCTTTGTAGCACAACACCATTGCTTTAGCCCAGTCAATGTTTAACCCGTCTGATCCACCTTTACGGTGATCTAGGCACATGATGAAGACGTGAGCAATAAATCTCCATTCCTTGGAAAGAAAAGACTTCTTGATCTCCTTTCAGGAACCAAAAGCTGGCCCTCATAACCCATGCTTCTGAATGCTTCGAACACCTGTGTATCAGACATAGCAACCTCTTCACCCGAATCCTCCTCCAGCCTCAGAATCCTCGAAACTATCTCAGCAGTAATAGTCACCTCGAAACTATCTAAGACTTTGGCAGTAATTCTTTGAGTATTTCCTCTTGTGTCATATTCGGTAGATCTCCAAAAATCTCTGATATGAAGGTAATATATGGTGGTGGTGGAATGAGATATAGCATAAGATATGGGAGATCTTTGCAGCCATCTAATATAGTCTCTAAACCCAACGGCTTTCGGGTGTGTATCATCCAAAATAGCAGTGATGTTGTTTCTCTCATCGAACTTTAGATTTGTCATTTAAACCTGAGAAACAGGTGAAATAAATTAGAATAAAGTGATAGGAATGAATACATAAGAGAGAATAAAGAATAATAAAAATTAAAAATTAAAAATAATAAATTCTCTAGCCGAAAATATAGTTTCACAGGATGAGATATTAGTTTCGGCAGGCGAAAGAATAGTTTCGCTAGCAAGAGCACATCAGATTCGCTCAACCAGAAATGTAGCGAAACTAAAGATTAGTCAACGAAACCGAAGATTAGTCAGTGAAACTGTTAAGTTCGCTCGGACAGCATAACCTTACAGTTTCGCTGAGAAGTTAAGAACTTTCGTTCAGTTTCGCAGGACAATCGGTAGTTTCGCTGGATGAACAGCGAAGTCACCGAAAGGTCACGATCAAATGTACCCACAATGTGATATTATTAACAAGATTAAGTGATTGTCCTGAGGTCAAAACTCACTTGCAAACATAAATCAACACTTAATCAGTAACAACAACACAGAATGACAAAATCGAAGGAGAGGGACATGGAGAAGCCTTAAGGAGCATCACTGGTCGATTGTGCTAAAGTGAGATTTTAGTTTCACAAAAAGACTTAAATAGCATATAGTGTCGTAGCAAGCGAAACTGTAGCTTCGCCAGACGAATCTATAGTTTCGCTAAGCGAAATTGCAATTTCGTCAGATGGAGTTTAGATCAAAAAGACAGCGCATAGGATGAGAATTCTAAGCGAAATTGCAATTTCGTCTAGCGAAACAAATAGTGAAAGTATAGTTTCGCTATTTTTTAACAACAATTACTGAGATCAAAATGATCAGAGATCACATCCTCAAGATATGTATTAGCACAGAGATGAATTTAGTAATCGACCGCAATGAACCGATAACTAAATCTAATCACAGTCTTTGAATGATTTTGAAATTCTCAAACAGATCAATAACGATTGATGATATGTTTGTCCACCTAAACCCGTGCCTTATCTTTTTCTACAAATAGTAGATGATTTGTTAAGGTACGATTAGATACTTTAAAATGATATGACCCCACAATCATTTGACAAAAACGCTCACCCAACCTTAGGATTTTTTGAATTTTGATACGATCTTAAGAACAAGTCTTGTACGGATCAATGTAAAAGATAATCAACTGAATATTTCATTTTGTGATGAATTCATCGTTTAGATGATTTAAAACAACTTAGATCAAGATGGTGAGAGCTCCAGGTCTATATTCACGTATAACAGAGGAGATCACCATTTAAATATGTGCCAATGAGAGCTCCAGATCAGTACTACCGTACAGCAGAGGAGATCATCACTCCAGGTCAGTACTACCATACAACAGAGGAGATTAGCACAAGTACAAGACACAAATGTACAGGACATGGGCAAAGATCAATTCTCAATCCACTTTTTGTCGGAACTCAGTTTTCATGCAGGCCAAAATGATCGCGTAAATCCAGACATCCTTAAGCAGAGATTTTAATTTAAATCGTATTGTTGTTGTATACTTTATTCTTCAGGCTGAGTCTACCAAGCATATCATTAAAGAATCTGTTTTCCTGACTTTAATATTCAATAAAAAAAATATGATGTAAATCAGAGATCAGCATCATTTACTATCATTTCTCATTTTAAGTACCAGTCATGCATAAAAGAACATATCCGGAAGATATAAAATCATTTCTCGTCATTTCAAATTTAACACCCAGATTATTTATTTACTCCCCCAAAATTTTATTTAAAAAGATTATTATTATTATTATTATTATTTAAAGAAAATTTTAAAAAAGAAAAGGAGGGAGGTTTAAAAGGATATCAACCCTAGCATAGAGATCAATTCATAAAGGCGAGGTTTATCAAACGTTTTTGTGAAAAGATCTGCCTTTTGATGTTTTGTGTCAATGGGAATAATATTGATAAAACCCTTTCCTTGGGCATCACGAATCGCATGAATCTTTGTTTCGATGTGCTTGGTTCGAGAATGATGAATAGGATTTTTAGCAATCTCGATGGCTGCTTCGTTGTCACAAAACAACTGCGTCTGAAGAAAGTTGATTCCATAGTCAATCATCTGGTGTTGTATCCAAAGAATTGGGAACAACAACTAGAGGCAGCAATGTATTCTGCTTCCCCTGTAGAAAGGGAAATAGTGATATGTTTCTTGCTCTGCCATGACACCAAAAAATGGCCAGATATTGACAACCCCAGTCACCGATTTTCTGTTTAACTACAACCATTAGAATCACTGCTAGAATAAGCATGTAAATCAAAATTCCCTCCATATGGATACCATAGACCTAAACGAGGTAAGCCTTTGAGATAACAAAAAATTCGCTTGACAGCCTTCTCATGAGACTCCTTTGGAGCCGACTGATATCGAGCACAATATCCTATAGCAAAAGTGATATCAGGACGACTTGCTATAAGATACATGAGGGAACCGATCATAGATCTGTAGAGATGAGGATCAACAGGTTTCCCACTCTCATCAGGAGTGAGACACGTCTAAGCAGAAAAGGCAGTCATTTTAGGAGAGACGTCATCCATCTTGAATTTCTTCAAGATTTCTTTAACATACTTCTCCTGATGAATTAGAATGCCTTCATTCTTTTGTTCTACTTGCAATCCAAGAAAAAAGCACATTTCTCCCATCATACTCATTTCAAACCGATTACGCATCACTTCTTCGAACTCCAGACATAACAAAGAATTAGTGGAACCAAAAATAATATCGTCGACATAAACTTGGACAAACAACATTTCAATATTCACTTCTTTCTTCATATCAATGGTGCCACGAGAGAAACCATTGCTTAAGAGATACTGGGTCAGGGTCTCATACCAGATCCTAGGAGCCTGATGAAGACCATACATAGATTTGTCCAGCTTAAAGACTTTATCGGGAATGTCAGGATCCTCAAAACCTGGTGGTTGACACACATATATCTCCTCATCAATGTCTCCGTAAAGGAAAGCACACTTGACATCCATCTAATAGACCTTGAACTATTTATGAGCAGCATGAGCGAGAAAATCCTAATTGCTTCAAGACGGGCGACCAGAGCGAAGACTTCAGTATAGTCAATCCCTTCTTCTTGAGCAAATCCTTGCACAACCAGTCTAGACTTGTTACGCACCACCACACCATGATCATCAGGTTTGTTCTTGAACACCCATTTTGTACCAATTGGGCATTTGTTGGGAGGCAGGTCAACTAAAGTCCAAACTTTGAGCTTTCTGAATTATTGAAGCTCCAATTGCATTGACTCCACCCAGCATGGGTCCTGTAGAGCGGCATGCACATTTTTCAGGACAATTTGAGAGATGAAGCAAGAGAAGAGGCAGATATTAATCAAACCAGATTGACTTTGCGTTCGAACACCATCAGTGATTGAACCAATAACATTATTAAGAGGATGATCTTTCAAAGTTTTGAAGTCTGTGTCTAAAGGGAAGATGTTAGGAGAAGTTTCGCTCACAGATTGTGAATGATTAGATGAGGGTGAGAGATGTGGAACAGGCTGTGATGGGATAGATGTAGGTGATGAAGGAAGAGATGTGGGTGATGGAACAGATGTTGGTGATGTAGAAATGGGTGTTGGTGACAAATCAAATGATGGATAAGATGATCCAACATTAGCTGAAGTGGCATCATTTGCTGAAGTGATGGAATGGACATTAGATGGGGTGGAGGAAATAATATTTGTTTGAACATTTGGAGCGGACGCATCATCATCGAAAACTGGAAGATTAAAAGACTTAAACACAGTATCGGAGTCAAAGAACCATGTTGGTTCAGTTTGAGCATCAGAAGAATTAGACTCTTGCCAATCAACATAGAATGACTCTTGAATAATACGTGTTCCCTTATTATATACTCGATAGGCCTTTTGAGAAGAAGAGTAACCGACAAAGTAACACTCGTTAGACACAGCACCGAACTTTGTCTTTTGTGATTGAGTATTCAGAAGAGTACAAGAACAACCAAATGGCCGAAATAAGTCAATTAAAGGTTTCCTTTTATGAAAAAATTCATAAGGAGTCTTCATTTTGTCCTTGACAATCAACACTCGATTTAGAACATATGAAGCACAATTTACTACTTCAGCCCAAAAAATAATGGGTACGAAGATTCTATAAGCATTGTATGGGTGGCTTCAATGAGAGTGTGATTCTATCGTTCAACTACGCCATTCTGTTGAGGTGTCCTGGCAGCACTAAATTGTCTCACAATTCCCTTTTGAGCACAGAATGAATCAAGAATCTGATTTTTGAATTCAGTGTCGTTGTCACTTCTCAGGGCCAGAACCTTTCTCTTGCTGATTGTCTCGATTGAAAGTATTAACTTCTGCAATTCTTCAGCAACCTCTCCCTTGTGAGCAAGAAATCTCACCCATTAATATCTTGAAAATTCATCTGTAACAACAAGACAAAAAGATTTTCTTAAATAGATTTAACGATGATTGGGCCAAACAAATCAGTATGTAACAACTCGAGAGGACATGTTATGCTATTTTCAAGTTTGGGCTTATGTGGTTTTTTATGTTGTTTGCCCTTGGCATAGGCCATACATTTTTCGTTTACCGAGAAATCTTTTGTAGGAAGTCCTCTAACAAGATTCTTTTTGACTAATTTGTTTATTATTTTAAAACTAACATGGCCTAATCAGCGATGCCATAACAGAGACTCAAAGGTTGAAGCTTTTGAAAGAAGATAGGTTATATTAGACTTTTACTCCCTTGAGATCATATCAAGAAGATATGTGTCATGTTTTCTTGGAGCACGCATAAGAATCAAGTCATCTGGAATATCAATCTCTAATTTTAAAAATAGACATTCATCGGATTTAAACAAGACAGGAATGTCTTTATCGCAGATTTGAGAGACACTCAAGAGATTAAAAGCAAGCTCAGGGATATACTTGACTTTCTCCAAAGTTAAAGATCCATTAGAAACTTCTTCTTGACCAATCATCTTTCCACCCTTTTTGTCACCAGCAAAAGCGACATATCCTCCATTTATAATTCAATAATTGGTCAGCAAGTCTTTCAACCCCATCATATGTCTGGAACATCCACTATCTACATGCCACACATTGTTCACAATCTTAGTGGATGACTCCTGAAATTAAATAAAGAACAGATTAACCAGGTGAAATAGAAACCCAAGTTTGAACAACTTTATCTTTAGAAGAAGCAGATTTTTTGCAAGAGAAATTATTAATCAATTTTGTTAATTTATTTCCAAAGTAGTTCCTATTATATGACCATGAAGCAATGTAGGACAATTCTTGACAAGATGATCCTCTTGACCACATCTGAAACAATGTGGTTTGTGTCTAGGTCTGTGATGTGATGAGATAGGAATATGATCAATGTGAATTTCCTCATCACATTCAGATACACTAGAACTAATGTCACTAAATGTCTCATACACGCCACGAGGTCGAGGTTTATGTGAACAAGAGTTATTATTTACAAAATAGATGAATGATCGTCAGAAGTACCAGTAGAACTAGTTCCACTAGTGCTAGCTTCGGACGAAGTTGCAATTCTTTCATTTGATAAAGAAATATTTAAAGGATCAAAAGATGGAATTGGATGAGAAAAGAATTTATCAAAACAATTAGTTTTAAGTTTCTCGTTAGGCTTTGTAGTAAGATCAGTTGCACCATTATCATCACAAGAACAAAACACATCACCACAGTGTACTGAATTTAAAGGTGAAATAGAAACATCATGAGAACATCATGCGACAGAGTCGGTTACAGGAGAACTAGAAACAAAGACAGAATTTAAACTAGACTTATGATCTAAAAAGACTGTTAAAAATCAGGTGTACTAATACTAGTGCATCCAAGCCCACTAGTTGGTCCATAGTCTTAGTCTTCATGAACGTGCTTAGAATTAACACCCTCTAAAACTACAGACATACTGTCAGTATCTGTTTTGATTAAATCATTAGAAGGATGCGGAACAGGCATAGAAGAATAATAGTATGCACTAGGCGGAGGATAAACATTTACATTTTCATATCCCAAACCTGTTTTAATCCTAGCTCCCCATTGAGATTTACATAAATCATCATGTTTCATTCCTGATATGGTTCATTTGTTTGACTTTGACTAGAGTTTGCTTGTTTCAAATTCAGCAAGGGCAACTCTTTCAGTCAAAGTGTTAATCTCAATATTTCTTTCCAAAATTATTGTTTTAGATGATCATTTTCTTTTAAAGCATCATTTAATTTAACAAAATATTTTGATTCATTGATTTAAGTTCCTCATTAATTCGTTTCAAATCCTTTTCATTATCAATTAGTAACCGAATAGATTTATAAATCCCAAATAATCTTATTTTACAAGCAGATGAACAAATATCCGGAATTACCTCATACGGAAGTCCCATTACTACCTTTTCAGCTACTAAGGCCTTTTCACATTGGCATACCGGAGTGCTTGACTTTCTTTCCTCAATAGTGATAGTATCATCATCATAATCCTTTTCTTACCCAGTGGATGAACTTCCTTTCTGCTTTAGACCTTCAGATTTACCTGCCTTCATTCCAACATCTTTCTCTTCTTTCTCATTCACAGACACCACAACCTCCTCTTTGAATTCCTTGAAAGGGTCAAATGCATCTTCACTATCTTCCTTCCATTTACCTTTAACAAACTCAGCTACCAAAGCATGATTTATCTCAGTCCTTGTTTCCTCAACCTCTGCACTCCAATCAAAGTTAGAAATCAATGCAGTCTCTTTTTTGTGATTCACATCTTCCTTCTCCCTATTAATCTTGGAACTCCTGGATTATTGGAATCGGTGACAATTGGTGATGGACATTCATGTTTGAAATGTTCCAATTGCTTAAAGTTGAAACATCTCAGTTTTGACTTATCAAATCCCAGTTTTGAATTAGAGGTTTGTCCGCCAAAGTTCTTTCGTCCAATGCGCTCCATAAATCTTCGAGCTCTAAGAGTCAACATTGCCATTTGCCGGATGACAGTTTCTTCAAGATCATTAGGGTCTACCTCATACATGTCTTCCATTGTCATTCCTTCACCTTTCAACTCTCCTGCCACAAGTGCTTCATAACTTTGAACAAACATTCCAAAAAGAGCCATTGTTTCTGATGAAACTGAAGTTTCAACATTCGCCTTAGAATTAATCTGATCTCTTCCAACAGTAACGTTTCCTCCTAAAAAATTACTTGTATTAACTCCTCCTTGAATTGAATTTTGTATTTGAGAGCTTGCAGCGGATGATAATAAGGCAGCATTTGAGTAAAACCAGATGTAAGCATCATGGTCTGGTTAAATTCCCGTCTCTTCATGTCCAACTCAAAGATTTTAAGCTTATTGATAATATCTATCAGCTTATAATCTGTGAACCCTCTTTCTTGCTTTAACATTCTCATTGAAGACTCCACTGAGGTGGGAGAGAGTCTAGTAGCCTGTTAAATTGTTCACTGTTGGAGAGCTTTTCATCGTATTTCTTTAAGGTGCTTGAAACTGTCAAGAAGTGATTAGTGAGATCTGTCAGACTCTCGTTCTTGTATCCAGCAAAGGAATTGAATTCCTTCTCATCTTGAATGCTTTTATCCTTTACCAAATCATCGTTACCATCATAGAACTCACATAGAGCATCGTAAAGAGATTTAGCATTTTTATGCTCTTCAAAACGATTGTCGATGTTTGGTGCCAGGCATAGAGTTAAAGCACCAGAAGCCTTTTGGTCACGATCGATCAACTTCAGATCCTTTTCAGTGAAAGAAGACGGGTCCTTATTTTGAGAGACAACATCACCAACAATGATAGTTGGTATGTGACGACCAGAAATAATCGATTCCCATTGGTTGTGATCAGTGTAGAAGAAGAAAGCTTTGAAACATCTCTTCTAATCTTCAAAATTGTCTCTGTTAATGAGTCTCGGAGGCCTATTGGGAGCAACACTTTCAAGATTGGCAAGAGTGAGTGATGTTAACTTTGACATTGTAGTTTCGCTGGGATTGATGTAGTTTCAGCAAGAAAAGAGACAATTTCGCTGAAAATTCAGTAGTTTCGCAGAAAGAAGGTAAATTCGCTAACAAATTCGCTGAAAAGGCTAACTTCGCTGAGTTGGTAATTTCGCAGACAATTTCAGCAGTAGTTTTGCTAGCCGAATGTCACAAAATGCTTAGTTTCGCCAATAAGTTCGCACGAAACAAGCTTGAACTTTCGTTCAAAAACACTTTCGGCAGCAATTTCGCTTGTTAAACCTTCACAAGCACAGAAGAACTTTCGTTCAAAGAGACTAGTTTCGCAGAACAACTAAAAACTGAACTCAATTGTGATAACACCGATAGTTTCGCTGAATGATGATCGTAGTTTCGCTGCAGGAACACTAGTTTCGCTGGTCGAACCTTAAACCCTTTTTCAACCCAAAAATCAATCTGAAATCATCAAAAACTAAATGAATTTGAGATCTGATGATTAGCAGAGCTTCAACTAGCAAAACTCAATCAATTTCCATATCAAAAACACACTATATTGAACTGAAAGTTGATTGAAACTTGATATTGAACAAAAACAACCAAAAACTCAAAAAATCAAGAGCACTAAGGCTCTGATCCCATATAGTCGGTCCATTGATCGTATAACAGTGAAAATGAGATAAAGAATCGTTCAATATCCAACAAACAAACTAAACAACATAAACAAAGAAGATTGAACACAATAATAACTCATTCAAAATAAGACAATGAACATCAATAATCAATAACATAAAGCACAATGATAATTCTATGTAATAACTGCTTTGAAATGGTAACTTGCAACAATGATAAACAATTAGGGTTTTGCAAGCTTACCCAAAAATGAAAAAGATCAAATCTATATATAGTAGTCTTAGTTTCACAGATAGTTTTGCTGCAAGCAAAACTGTACTACCGGAACTATAGTTTCGCCCGGCAGAAACAGTAGTTTCGCCGAGCGAACTAATCAGTTGACTGTATAGTTTCGCTCACAGTTTCGCCGGACTACAAAACTACATAAAACTAAATACATACAAAAGGAAACTAACAAAAGACCTATTACAAGCAAAAGTAAACAATCTAAACTAAAGGCGAGTCCAACCTATACGTGATCTTCAGTTACCAAATGAATTTTGCATGTTCATCTCCATCAGGTATCCACTAAGAATACCATACAACTCTGTAAGAGTGAGAGTCTTAAGGTTCTTAGTTCTATTGATAACAACACAATAATATGTCTATTGTCTAGGAAGAGAGGACATGAACTTCCTTACAATGTCTCTATTTTCAAGAGTTAGTCCAACATCTATTAAAGTATCCATAATCTCAACATACCTAAAGTATTGTTAAGTCATGGTTTCACCTATTTTGAAGATGAAGTTCTCAAACTGTTGCTTCAAGAGGTCCTTCTTATTCTATTTTGCTTCAGTGGCCCCTTATACATGAGCTTCAGTTCATCCCATAGTTGCTTAGCAGTTTTGCACTTCTTGAAGCCCTTGCATATGGAGTTTAGAATAGCAGTTTGAAGGGTAGTCATGGTTTTCTGATCTATGTCTATTCTCTTTCTATCTTCTTTAGAATAATCAGCCACCTCCTTTGGAATCATACCACCCCCAGCCGCAGCTGAAGAGGTGCTTGGTATGTGAGGTCTAGAGATAACAAATTCGCACATCCTAGAGACTTGAGACTAAATAAAACCTTCCATTATTTGACACCAAGTGTCAAAATCATCAGGAGTGATCAATGGGAACTTATTCATGGTTTTGGTTTCCATATCAGCTTTTGTGAGAGCTATTATTTGAGAAGTTAAGTATTTTGCAAGACTAAGGGATTTAAGATGGTGAGATCTTACAATCAAGAGCCTGGAATGCTTTGATACCAATTGTAGAACCATTTAAGGGATGGTCAATACACTTATTCTTATAATAAGGAGAGAGTTAGAACACTTAACAGATCAAATAGGGAATCAAGGCTTGATTACGATACTATGAACACAAGTAAAACAAGAGAAAGAACTTTCAAAACACAACAAAGATATTGGTTTTCAAGATTGTAGTATATTACTTCTCAAGTTCTTTTACAAGTGATACAAAGAATGAAAATAAGATACAAGAACTTAAGATACTTTATACTACATCCTGCAATCGGCCATACTTTGAAGGCTAGCTGGAAACACTAATCTGGACAACAACAAAATCAATGTAAAGTCAAAAGATAGATTTGTCTTTTGACTAATGAATATGACATGCCATAGCTTATATCCTAATATATTACAAAAATGATAAAAGCACATAAAATATAAGGTTACAGACTCAAGACCTAAATATAAAATTACAAAAAGCATTGACCTCTCACCAACTTGTATAACTTGGTGAGTTTTTAAAGTTGCAGCGAAAAGTTGGTCAGCTTTATGCAAAGTACACCAGAGAAAGCATGTTCTTCAAAGTCTTAGGAAGAAATATGTCTTCACTTCATTGGCTTCAGAAGACTTCTTTGTAAGAATTCACCTTTGGCTTCGAAAGATATTTATCTTGGCTTCGGAATATTTTGTACTTAGAATAATTTCTTGTGCAAAGTATGAAACTTCCGAAGCAACTTCTACTATGTACCAAGTGCATGCATGCAGGAAGGACTTGGGTTGTTTTGGATGCATCTACCTTTCCATAAGCCAACAAGTTTCTAAATTTAAATATATATACTTTTTAACCTTTTTTTGTAATTTTTCTATTAAAGACGTTTTAAGTACATGAAGTTTTTAGAAATGTTTTACGTATATGATAATCAAAGAACTTTCTAATTGATATTTAATTGTTTAGAAAAAAATTATTTTAACTTTTCTAAAATGTTTTCTTAATAAAAAATCATGTTTGAAAAAGAAATGCTCAAATAGATTGGAACGAGTTAATAACATTTTAATAGGACAAAATACATTAAACCAGTTTTTCATATTGCATAAAACAAGTTTTTTAAAATAAGGAGTTATCTAATATGTTAAAAAAATATTGCTATAAAAATGAGAGTATCTTATATACATTCTAATTTTGATTAATATTTACTTATATATGAAAAAACCAACCCCATGAATAGTGTTTCAATAGTATATTGGTAATTTGCACTCTCTTAGGCTATTGTGCTTCCTTGGATGTTGCGTTGAGCCTTTTAATGGTTGTCCTCTCTACTATTTGATATTACTGACGTAATTTTTTTAAAGAGAGAACTAGGTTATGGAGGCTGGAGGTCTCGAGACGGTGGGCAGTGGTCGTCCGTTTTCGCTTGACCGAGGCGACAGACGCGATGGCGCTTTAGTAGACCTTGATTTCTCATCTCATGTGTCGGTTACCCTCTACGCCTGTAAGGAGACCACTTCTATGTCATGTGTTTTTATTGAACTGGAGTTTGTCAACGCGATGGTCGATGGTCATCGGCTTCGGTGATGTCGGTGATGGCCTTGAAGACAATCACCGCCCTGCCTCCCATTTCCGGTTGAGGTAGGGCTGAAGGTTGTTTTTTTTTCAGATAGGGTATTGTTGGTGTTATTTGGACAAACGTTGTGTTGGGTGATTCATTATGTTGTTGATGATGGAAATTACCTTATTTGAAATATTGTTTTTTTGGTATAACACCTCGAAATATCAAAACAAGTCATCAATGCCAATTAGCTTAATTAGTGGGTTTTTAATAAAAATAAATAAAGGAAGGAAATGGGTTATGGGCTAAATTAGGCTTATTGGGTAATAGCCTAAGGGATTAAAGGCCTATAATTAGCCCTTTAACCCACCTAATCAACCATCATCTCGCTCATTTGTAACCATAACACCTAATTGCTAGAGAGAGAAAGTATAGAGAAAAAGTAGAGAGAAAGTAGAGAAAGAAAGTAGAGAAAGAAAGTAGAGAGAGAAAGTGAAGAGAAACTCAAGATTTGAAGCTTCAAAGGTTAAGGGATTGAAGATCTGAACGATTAAGCATCAAACCACAATAAAGGAGCAAGAAATCCAGGTAAAATCAGCCTCTAAACCCTTTTATAGATCAAACCCGGATTCTAGGGTTTTGGGTTTTGAAAAGTTTCAAAGAATCGAAAGGTCACATTTTTACGTATAAAAATATGTAAAAAGGTTAGATGTAGTGTAAATCCAGGATGATCAAACTTGAATCAAATCATGAAGATTATAGATCAAAATATAATAAACACACTAAAACCCCTTTGATCTTCAATAAGATTGCAAAAAATGTTTACAAGTAATCCCTCAATCTCTTGGTCATTCAACCTAATCTAACACTAATGACAATTAACTTATTTATAGTCTAGACTAATATTCACTAATTGCACTTAACTCCCTAGACTTAGGATAATTAATACAAAATTACATATTAAGCATAAAAATGACTAAAAACAAGATAAAATATATTTTGTTCACACAAAATATATTTAATACAATATAACTCCTAGTCATCTAAATCTTCAACATCTCATCTCGGTTCCTCATCTTAAACGTGTCGGGTTTGACTTTTGTTGACTTTCATTGTGTTGATAATATAAACTATCTTTTACAGCTCCAACAATACTCCCCCTTAGTCTATCATTATCAACGTCTTCAAACGAAATCAGCACCTAGAAGTCAACAATAGAAAGATCTTCAAATTGAAGCTTTCCGAATCTGATTAGGAAGATTATTCATCTCATAAGCTCCCCCTATTTATATGCTCCCCCTTTTCGAGTGCAAGCTTTACAAGGATATTGGAACAGCTTTCCCAAATCTCTAATCATGAGTGCTTCAGAAGATGTATGAGGAGGATTCCTAGCTCGGTATCTTCCACAAACTTGAGGAATAGGTTCTCTGATCAGGTACACTGCTCAACGGATGATCGGCCATCACTTAAAGCAAAAATCTGAAACACATTCTCAAACACAATCTCGACATTTCTAATTAGATCATTTCATTTTAACAAAATAAACCCGTGTTTATCCGTGTGTGAAAAACAAGCGAACCCGTGTTCGTTTGTGCGCAATTTCTGTGAAATACATGAAAAATGATAAAATTGTAGCAACATAATATGGATGGCCTAAAAAAATTAAAATAAAATTTTGTTATAATAATTTTTTTATTTTTATTATATATATATATATATATAATATAACATTTTTTTAACCGAGAACTTAATCGATCATGAGATCATATCCTCAAGATATACTTTAGCATAAAGATGAATTTAAACATCGACAAGCAATGAGATCACACTGATAACTGAATCTAATCACAGTCTTTAAATGATTTTGAAATTGTCAAACAGATCAATAACAATTGTTGATATATATTTGTCCACTTAAACCCATGCCCTATCTTTTTCAACAATCAGAAGATGATTCGTTAAGGTTCGATTAAATGCTTTAGAATGCTAGGACCCCACAATCATTTGGCAAAAACCCTCACCCAACCTCAGGATTTCTTGAATTTTGTTATGATCTTTATAGAGCAAGGCTTGTGTATTAGTGTGCAAGTGATTATCAATAGAATATAGCATAGATGATTTGACACTACTTAGACCAAAATGGTGAGAGCACCAGGTCTATACTCACGTATAACAAAGGAGGTGACCATTTAGTCATGTGCTGATAAGAGCTCCAGGCCAGTACTATCGTACAGCAAAGGAGATCATCACTCCAGGTCAATACCTCTATACATCAGAGGAGATTAGCACAAACACAAGACACATAAATACACCAAACGTGACACCAAAATATGGCTTATATGATTTGTATCATGGTGGGGGAAAGATCAATTCTCAATCCAATTTTTGCCGGGACTCAGTTTTTGTGGCCAAAAAAGATTGCGTAAATCCAGACGTCCTTAAGCATATATTTTAATTTGAATCATTATGTTGTTGTCTACTTTATTCTTCAAGCTGAGTCTACCAAGCATATCATTAAAGGATCTATTTTTTTTCTATTATTTGCACTTAAAAATAAGATGTGAATCAGATAACAGCATCAGTTACTATCATTTCTCATTTTATAAATACAAGTTATGCCAAAACAAGCATTTCAAGAAAATATACAATCATTTCTCAATCATCTCAAATCAAGTTCCCAGTTCTCTTTTCATTTTTATTTACTTATACTCTCCTTCTAAATTTTTATTTTTGCAAACTTTTTTTATTTATTTTTTATTTTTTAAATTTTTTTAAAACTATACAAAAATAAAAATTTATCAATGAAGGTCTTCCAAACTACACTGATATGAAGATAAGAAATAAATTATCAAGAAATATGCAGTGACTGTGAAGTGAGAACTGTGATACTGCAGATAAAAATCCAGATTGTGGATATAATACCATGACCTTAACTTGTTTGTTCCGCCTCAAATTTGAATTAGGAACAATCCCTGTCAGTAAACCGAATTACTAACAGTCCTCCTGAATTGTTCCTGCACTCATAAACAGATTAGTTAGAAAGGGGAACCCAGGCCATCATAGTCCTGGAAGTTCCTTTTTCATCAATATAAAAACCTACTTCTGCACACAACCATTTAAACAATCAGGGATATCTGTATCCTTTTTTTTAATTTGCCAATTTTTTTGGTTCAATTAATTTGGATTTGAATTAATTAAATTTGGAAATCATTTTCTATTTTAGACCGGAAGGAAAAGAATTTGGTTTTGAACCTTTGGTCATTTTCAACTTTGAATCATGTGAAACCGGCTTCACATGAAAAGGTTTGGATAGAGAGTTTTTCATCCAACCATTCAAAGATGTGTGATTTTTACCTCTTGATCCAGAGAAGCAACCCTTATTGCCTTTACCGTCTAGAACATTCTTTGTAGACTTACGTTTGGAGAAGCAATTCGTTTTGCCTTTACCATTCGAAGCAAGTCTTTGAGGGCACTTCTTTACCACATGACCTTCTTTTCCACACTCAAAACAAGCCTTGAATGGCTTTTGATTCTTTGTAGTCTCGTGTTATGCAGGTGGTGATGAGGATTGCTTTGAGCTTGTAGTAGATTCTTGCTTGTTTTGAGTTTTCCCGTGCTGAACAGGGAATGAGATCTTCATTGACTGACTCGGTTGTTTTGCAATTGGAGAAGAGATCCGTATTGGTCTTAATTCATCTTTTGGAAGCTTTTGATACTTGACAATGTTAGGAGATATCTTGACCTGTGAGGAACCAACACGCTCCTCTGTGTTTGATTCATCATCTGAGCTTATCCAGTCTCGTATACACAGATCTGCTTCCAAAGGATCTTGATTGACACCTCCTATTGTGTCGGCTTCAGTTATAGGGTTCTGATTGCCTGAGGATTCAACAAGTGTTCCTTCTTTAACAAACATGACAGGAACAAACGAAGGAATATTACCTATTTTGAATTTGTTGAAGAAGGTTGGAGAAGCAACTGATTTTGGTTTTGGAACACCAGAGGTGGAATCATCATTAATCTTATCAGATCCCTGCCCAAGGAATCCCAAACCTACAGGAGAATCCTGCACATCTCTAACCTCTTTAAGATTAACGCTGCTTAAACCTGCATTTAAACGATTAGTTCTGCAGCTTCAATCAAATCATTTGTTGAATGCGGTCTGGGGATTGGTGAATAACATAAAGTAGAAAGAGGTGGAACTGAATTAAATACAGTTTCATCATTAGATTTTATATCCAATCCCATGTTTTACCTGTGCCCCTTGTTGTTTAGCAATAAGCTCATCCTTTTTCATGTGTGAAAGGATCCATTTATCAAGCTTCGTTTGAAGCTTTGTCGTTTCAAATTGAGCTAAAACATCCCTTTCTTTCAAAATATTAATTTCAATGTTACGCTCCCTAATGGTTCTTCTTTAAAGATCATTTTCAGCCAATGTTTCATTAAGTTTTCTTGAAAAAGCAATTTTATTTTTCTTTAACTCCTGATTGATTGTTTTTAATTCTTTTTAATTTTCCAATAACAATCAGTTTGCCTTATAAATCTCCAATAATCGGATTTTGCAAGATGAAGAACACATATTCCAAACAGTCTCATAAGGAAGATCCATGATAGTTCGTTCTGCAGCTAAGCTCTTCTCACAGTTGCAAATCCTTGTGATTTTTTGTTGTTTCTTTTCTGTTACCTTTAGCATCTCATCAGTCTTAGATTCTTTCTTTATGTTATCAGCTTTTCCACCCTCATCATCATCGGTTCTCACAGACTCCAATTTACTGTCATTGTCGACTCTTAAAGCTTCACAATTCTCTTCAATAGTTTCTCTGAATTTAGAGTTTAAATCTGAATCAGTTCTCAATAACTTTAACTTTTCAATAATCTCTGTTTTGTAATCAAGTATGCTTGTTACAGAAGAAACAACATCAGTATTAAGCGCGTGGGTTTGATGTGGGAACACGGCTTGTTAAAATTCGTTTCTTTGGATATCCAGCTCGAGAGATTTTAGTCTGTTGATCATATCCATAAGTTTTGTGTCAACATAACCTCTTTCTTGCTTCAGCATTTTAACTTGATGATTCCATACAGACGGAAGAGAGTCAAGAAGCTTTTGAATTTGTTCATGATTACTGAGATCACGAACATGCTTCTTTAGATTATTTGCCACCTTTAAGAATCGATCAATCAAATCTGAAAATTTTTCTTTCTTCATTTTTGCAATAGAGTCAAACCGGCTTTCCGCCATTGTGAGATTATCTGATTTAAAGTCTTCTGAAGATAACATGATAGTAAAAATTTTGAACAATTAAACACCCCAAAAATATTTTTCCCAAAAATTTTAGAATAATTCTCCCCCAGGAAAAATATTCTTAAATGTCACGCTAGACAATCTTAGTAACTGGGGTCAAGCTGCCAGGTTAGCTTATTTTTTTTTATAAATCTTGCAAAATCGATGAAAATTTCTTTATCGGGATGAAATCAATTAATCCCAACTAGGGAAAAAAGTCATTTTTAACATTCGAATTTCGCTGAAGAAATGATAGTTTCGCCGAAATTATAGTTTTGTAGAGCTAGTTTCGCTGTGAACTCTAGTTTCGCTGAGCCGACAGTAGTTTTGCTGGCAATTTCGGCAGTAGCTTCGCTAACCAAATGCCTAAAACAGCTTAGTTTCGCCGACAAGTTCACACGAAACAAGCTTGAACTTTCGTTCAATGATACTTTCGGCAGCAATTTCACTTGTAAATCACCCACAAGCACTATTAAACTTTCATTCAATGAAACTAGTTTCGCCGAGATGCTGAAATTAACTACAAAGTGTAAAACACTTGTAGTTTCGCTGAAAAATTAGGCAGTTTCACTGGATGAATCTGCAATTTCGCTGGACGAAGCTGAAAAGCTTTTTCAACACGAAATCAATCTGAAATCATCAGAAACTTGATGGATTTGAGATCTGATGATTAACAGAGCTTCCCCAACCAAAAACAAACAAAGTTCAAGCAAATTTCATATCAAATACACTCGAATTTGATCTAAAATTGATGAAAACTTAATATTGAACAAAAACACCCAAAACCTCAACTTCTCTCTCTAAAATCTTTAAATCTTCAGTGAATTTGATTCAAAATAGCTTTGATACCAATTGTAAATCCAGCATGATCAAACTTGAATCAAATCACGAAGATTATAGATTAAAATATAATAAACACACTAAAACCCTTTTGATCTTCAATAAGATTGCAAAGAATGTTTACAAGTAATCCCTCAATCTCTTGGTCATTCAACCTAATCTAACACTAATGACAATTAATCTATTTATAGTCTAGACTAATATTCACTAATTGCACTTAACTCTCTAGACTTAGACTAATTAATGCAAAATTACATATTAAGCATAAAAATGACTAAAAACAAGATAAAATATATTTTCTTCACACAAAATATATTTATTACAATATAACTCCTAGTCATCTAAATCTTCAACGTCTCGGTTTCTCATCTCGAACGTGTCGGATTTGACTTTTATTGACTTTCATTGTGTTGATAATATAGACTATCTTTTACAGCTCCAACATATAGCCTCATGGATGATAAACTAAGGGTTTGGACGTAAAAAGTTGCGATTTTGGGTTAAAATGGGCTGGTTCGTCATTTCAGCTCGATTTGCGAAACTGTTTGTGCTTCCAACGAAATTGCGTATTCAAGCTGCGAAACTATGGGTCTTCGCAGCCATGTAATTCCAACGATAGTTGGCGAAATTACCATGCGAAGCTGGCAACGAAACTGCTTATCTGGCAACGAAATTAGTAGCAAATTTAGGTAAAATTTAACCCCTTTGAGTGTTAACTTATGAACAGAATGTGTAGTGTGATCCTAGCTTAGAAAGATTAGTTTAGAAGCAACTCATGATATCCAGGTGATTTCAAGATCCCCTTGTTTATAAGTTTTCCGTGTTTTGGGGCTTTTAAACATATAAAATATTTGTTTTTAAAGGACAAGATTTTAAGAGGTTTAACATAAAGATCTATTTTTCTATAAGAAAATGTGCTATATAAATGTTTAAAAATAAAAATTTTTCGCGCTGACCTAGGGCATTTTCCTTTGGACCCCACTAGGGGTTGCTACCCCTAGGATCTCGCTGTCAGGGACTACCGCCCCCGAACCCCTGCTATCCTACGGAGGGTCGGTTATGTTTTTATGATGAATTGTATTTGGTATATTGTGTACTCATAAGCTAAGTATTATATATTAAAATGGAAGATAATGTTAATGAAAAGTGGAACTTAATGAATGTTACCCCGGGCCCGTTTGATGATGGAAAGTCTTGCAAGCACTATGATAGACTTCACTTATGTGAGTCTGATGTATGATGATGGATCCATATTCATGAGCGGGCTATGTGCCATGCAGTGTGGATCAACTGTCGGGAGTTAGCTACCGTTTTCATGTGTGCCGACAGGAATCGACATTTGTTGTCGATCAACATGGAGCTCTTGCCTTGTGCAATCTCGTTTATAATGAAGCGAAAGAAAATGAAAGATAATGAACATGCTTAAGACGCAATGTTATGTATTATGATGTATGCATGATCATTATATGAAGGATAAAGTTTATATTTTCTTATATTATTTAAAACTAGAACTCACTCAGCGAAGCTGAGATTTATGCATAATAGTTGGCAGGTAAATGCTTATGCTGAGGATGGCACTAGGTTGGGGGCCACTTGGATGGCACCTGTTTATGAATTTTTTTTATTGTAATTTAAGAAAAATTATTATGTTTTATTTACAGTTGAAGAACAAATGTATGATTACAATAACAACTACAAGTTTTAAGTGAAAGTTTATTTTATTTCGCTGCATTGATTTGTTATTAAAATGATTCTATGCTATGATTAACCAACTGTTAGGCTTCCAAGGAATGGGGCCTTACATTTGGTGATTTGTTATGTCGATGATAATGGGGTTTAATCATCTGAGACTCTTTATTTGATGTTCGTCTTAGGTGTCGAACCGTGTTCTATCTATGATTCTTATTTAATGGGTGTATATGTCGGGAAAGACCTATGTCAATGATAATGATGCTAGCTTATCTGAGATCGAGCTTGAGCTCACCTATGTCACAGATATGATCCAATGATGTTGACGTTTGCCGACTAGGGTTTCATCTTCATGTATGATTGCTTTGTACACTGCTGGAATAAGAATTAATTGTAAATCCGTAATTGAGTATTCAATTCTTGCTTAAAACCCTAAGTCGATGCTTGGGATTGATGATGATGGGCTTCGTTTCATCTGAGATCTAACATCAATAATTATGGGGATAGCTTCATCTGAGACGGAATGGCATGATGATGGTCATGTTATATATTACTTAGTGTTGGTATGTTCGGTCGATGATGATGTGAGAAAAAACAATAGTCTTTTGGTGTTTTGGCGTGGCAATGGTACTAATTGAATCCACATCGATGAAGTGTTTCCAAACCTTCAAATAATGTGTGTTAAAAATATAAAATAGAAGGAACATTGATTTACAGGCTACTAATGCATTAACCTACATTGTTCAATGACCCTCGAATATGGTTGTTTCATAAACGTTCAGATCGACTTCACTTGCACGATGTTGTATTTTTTGGCACTTGAATAAATATGGGTGATAGGCGATGAGGATAAACGAATGGCCTTTGACATTATTGTTTTCGTATGGTAAACAATTAGTTTGCATTCACAACAAACTGGCATTTCCGAGACTTTTATTGAGTTGTATATGTATTAATTTAACCATGTCGCAAAGGGCGGGGGAGAAAATAACTAGTTATACATAAATTGTTGTTAGTATGTCGCATATAACCTATCTTGTTTAAAGATTATATATTTATTGTATGTGTATAACACGTGTTTATGACTTATCTTGTTTAAATATTATATATTTACTATAAGATTTAATGTAAGTTATATTTATTTATTTAATATAAAGATTATATATTTTAATTTAATTCATTTACTATAAAATTTATATTTTATACAATTTATCTAATAAAAGTTGTGAAATGGATATATACGACAGTTTATAAATGTGAGGCTAGCCCAATTGATAGAGCTTTTGCCTCCTAGAGAGGTTGTCATGGGTTAAAACCCAGACATGGTGTATCGTGGGATAATTTAAAGTAGAAGTTTGATAATTTTGCCGTTAAAAATCCATATACGATAAGTTTTCATACGTAAACTTTTGAATTTGACAACATTAATGTCACATCAATGTTTTTTTTGTCAAAAGACTAAAAACTTCAGTTTACTATAAGTAAATGGCGTTTACTTAGTATACGACAGTTTACTACGTGTAAACAAAAGTTTATAGTTGTTAATGGTGTTGAATTAGAATTCAATGGTGTATCAATCTAGCTTCTGGTCATTTATATGTGTCAATTTACATTAGTTTTTTAATGGTTAATTATCTGTTTTAGTTATTTTTAGTGCATATTAATTAACAGTGAGATTTTTTTATCATTCCTTTTAATAAATGAGTTAATTTACTTTAATGCTCGAATCTACAAAATAATAAGATCATTGGTAATGGTTAATGCATCTTAAAGGTATTTTCTGTTACATCAATGTCAACTCAGCATCATCATTTTTAACAAAAAAATATCTAATGGTTAATGGACCTTCAATTATTATTATATTATATTATATTGTTTTATTTTTATATTTGTTTATCTTTTTTAAATGCTACTAATTAGCTTCATTCATATGGCGGCCACTCGATCTTCAAAGTCAAAACCATTGAATGACCACCCCAAAAAGAAAATCATCATGGCATCGCCATTAGGTTTTGTCACCCCCGTGTTATAGCAACCTTCATAACCCATACGCCGCCACCGCCATGGTAATCCCCAACCGGGGGAGAAGAACTTATCGGTGTTTGTTGGAGTCTTGTCGGAGATTTAATTATGGCGTTGTTCATTAAAGCCTTTGCCGACTATTTGAACGACGAAGAGGTCGGTGGTTGAAGTTTCTCTATCATTATTGAATATTAATGGCAACAAATAGGATCAACATTGTCGTTATTAATGGAACGCCATAGCCCTTTAGCATTGGAAAACACTGACACGAGCAGTGGTGACCTCTTCTTGTTTGGGCCATGGGGAGACTTTCAGGTGGTGTTTGTTTTTTACCAAAACCTCTTCCCCACCTCTTCATATGTGTGCATACAGACGCGGGAAGAGGTTTTGAGTGCGCAGAGTGTTTGTTTTTTGGAAAACGTTTCATTAAAAAATGTCTTCCTGAGTTCTGAATGGAGAAGATGTGGACCTATGACTTCTGAGATCTTCTAACCTCCCCCCATCTCCCCCACCAGTCGAACCACCGCCGCCCCACCACCCCCACCGGCCGGACCACTGCTGCCCTCGCCTCCCCCTCCCCCCACCTGCTCCGGCCCCCCCTCCCACCTCGCCTGTCAGCCGCCTCCACTCCCCCACCTACGCCCGCCTCCCCCTCCCCCTACCTGTGCCCGCCGACTCCCCTCCCCACACCTCGCCCGTCGGTTGCTTGTACGTATGGATGTGTATATATGTATGGATATGTGTGTGTGTGGTACAAGTCCAAGGAAACAAGTGTTTAAAAAATAAGTTTAATTTAATAGGTTTAACAAATAGGTTTAATTTAATTTCAGAATTTTTTTTTACCATTCTGTAGATGTTAAAAACAAATAGTCTTTTTCTTGCAGACTGCAAACGTTTGGTCCACCTCTTCTGCTGCAGATGTCTGCAAATGTGGTTCGCAGACTACAGACGTTTTCCTGCATAAAAAACAAACAACACCTTTCACTCTACTTGCTTTTGTTGCTTGCTCCTCTGCTTGTCACGTATCCAAACAACCAATTCCATCTTAACACCCTATTACGGGCAGTCTAAGAAAAAGGTTTCTACACTCTACTATATTTACTATTTATAAACTAGGATGAATCATCTTCACGCGTGACTTACCATTATAATCAGGCTTAGAACATGTGTTTGGTTGTGGTTGCTAACCAGGGATTGTAACCACGCCAAAAGCAATCGATACTACCATACTCATGTCATCACACCCTAGCATAGAAAAAATGGCACACCAAACATAACACATACGACCAACTATAATAAATGGTGGTCTTAGACGATCAATATCCCATTTTCATCAACTCAGTAGAGATGATACAGAAGACCCCAAAAAGAACCATGAAACATCGGTTAACACGAAACCAACATCAAGTCTTAGATGAGTTGTTTCTCATCATCAATGGTGACACTAAATGTTCATAAGCTTGATTTGTAAATGGCTTAATCCACACGCGCTGGTGGCAATAACAAACCACTTTCCGCTAAAATAACACTAATCCAAAATGAAAGAACACGTCCTATGAACATCAAATAATATCTCAAGACATCAGATTAGGCTAGCCCAAGTACTCTTAAATTACCAAAACAATATCACAAACAAACACTTGTGAATACCTCAAACATCAGAAATCCAAAAGGCAATATGCAACATAGTTGATAAAAAAATTTACGGTCTATACTTACGAGCACTAAATCAGTGTAAGCAACCAAACAACTGAAGAACCCAACACATAGTGCACACCAAAGGCCCACCAGATTGTTTAAATAGAATAAGGGTTAATGTGTTATGATAAATATAGCTCTCAGATGTGGCCTGCACATCATCACCTAGCGAAAGATGAAAACATAAGGAGAATAATCGTTATCAAGCACCGTCATCGAAGAGATCTCAGGTCCCGAAACACAACATGGCCAAAGGAAGATAAATCGATGTCGTCGCCGCCTAGGTGACCTATGCAAGGAAATTTCCATGGCGAAGGGGGCCTACAATCCCTAAGAAGGGCTGATTTCCAACAAGACGCCGCCGCGATGCCTAAAAGAACTCCAATAGACATCAACGGAGACATCGACGGGAATGTGTGGCTACAACAACCACCACGTCGGCCTCCAAAAGCATACACAAGATAGCGCACAGGAGACGGGAAATAGCAGCCAGACCTGAGTGGCCACCTCCTCCACCGCCTTCGACACCACCATAGAAGCCCTTTGGTTCCCGAATCAAAAATGTGAAATGGCATTGTCTGTTACTAAGCATCGTTGAAGTGGCAGACTTCAAAAAGAAGAAACTGCAAAAAGAAGAAACTCGTATGGCAAATTAACTGAACAACAAAACCCGACTATTACTCGATTTGAATTTTTCGTATTACAGAATTAGGTTGAATATCATTACACCAACAATGAGTAAGGTACCATTTAATTGAGTTGAATTTATTAATGGATTTGGTTTCTTTGAAGCATATCCATTTAATGTTATGTTTTTTGAAAGACACGTATTAAACTAAAGAAAGCTCTAGCATGTAGATAGAGACAATACAAATTAATCAATCCACAAACATACGAACGTACATAAAATATTGCAATCTAAATCATACCAATAACTCCAATAATTCATATTCTTGATACATAAGTAGAAGCGTTGATGTCTTGAAAATTTTGTCTTTACTTCACGTGTTCTTCTCAATATTTTTTTATTTATTTCCATCCAAATGAACCATAGTCTTTTAACTAGGACTGTTTAAGAAAATAATTACTTTTTAGAAACTATTTGTTCAAAAATAACTCGCTTAAAATAATAACAAAAATATCCAAATAGTTTTTCTATACCAATATCTACCGAGAACAAGCTTCCAACTTCGTTAGATGATTAACTAAAACTACTAGAATATCCAAAAACATTTATCCTTAAAATCTCTCAACAAGATATATATTTGCAAGTATGTGTGAAATCTTTTCTACACCGAATTTATTTAGAACATTTAATAGCAAAAAATCACAGCTCATGAATCGTAAAATTGAGAGAAGAAATTTATAATTTCTTATTTTTCTTTTAAATTTCTGGTTTCATATGAGCTTAATTTACCATCGAAAATGAATTCCTTGAGATATATATATTGCAAGTATCCGTGAAATCTTTTCTACACTGAATTTATCTAAAACAAAATTTAATATCAAAAGATCACAGCTCATGAATCTAGAGATTGGTTTTAGTCAAACGATTTGGATTTAGGATTTTCAAGGTTTCAAGTTTAAATTTAAAATGATTTTTCATAATTGTGAATTTTCCTCTTTGATAATGTTTTCATATGAGTCAGACTTGAAGCGTCAACGACAGTATAAATGAATAATGATTAAAGTTCGCTTGATATCGCGAGTAGCTGCGAACGATGTTAAAGAAATTGATGAATTCAACCCTTTTAATTTGATTTTTTATTAAAACTTTATAAAGATAAAAAAAATATATATATATGAGCCAATATTGGCCGCAGTCCAGCCTGTCGCTTTTAACTCACGCTAACTTTCTGGGCCCCACATGCAAGTGACCAGAAATATTCTAGAAGCCCACTGCTCTATAAAAACCCGATGTCAGTAAAAATCGATCAAAACCCTAATTTCGTTTCCCCCAATTTCTGCTCTATTGGCTCTACATTTGTTTCATATCCCCAAAATTCAACAATCTTGATTCGCTTTTCTTCATTATCTCTTCGATCAGGTACTCTCTCTCCACCAATTTATCTTTATTTGTTTCTAATTAGACGATTGTTTAATCTATATGTTTAAGCGCGTTGATGATGTTTGATTTTGATGTTGTTTGAGTATAATCTGTAATTCTTAACTGATGCTTTTGATTACCGTTGTTTTGATTGTTTTGGATGGGTTATTGTTTATTGATGTGGGTTAGGGTTTGTTCTTACGGTGTTTGTAGTTGTGCTTTGATGTCCTTCGCTTCATCTGCAGTTATCGGTGTAATAAAGCAAGGGTAGTAAGTTGTGGTGGTGATGGCGTCGAAACGTATCACGAAGGAACTCAAGGACTTGCAGAAGGATCCTCCTACGTCATGCAGCGCTGGTAAAATAGTTGTTTCTCTAAATTTATTCATGTTGTAGAATTATTATATGGATTGTTTTACTTTTGGTTGAACACTGGTTTATGTCAATTGCTGGCAGTTGAAAATTATATTTAGTGTTGTAAATTCTTGGATGTTTTGTTTGTGAATTATCATTTTTATATTATTGTAAATTTTTGTAAGTTTGGTACGGTAAATTCTTGTCATTTGCTGGTATTTGAATATTAGTTTTGACATCAGGTAGTTAAGTTCTGATTTTTATGACTGTGAATCTGTGATATAGATTTGTGCTATGATCTCTCTGTATTGGATTGGTGATGGATGGGAAATAATATTTTTGGGTGTGAGTTATGATATTACTCTGTTACCATGTCTTTATTGATTTTGTGTTTGCTATTTGAAATGATTGTGTTCTCTATTCGAAATACAAAACTGAAGAGACTAGAGTTGATGTCAATATTTTCATGAATAAATTTTGTGGATGTTAACTATATCATTTGTAATCGCATATAATCATGGCTTTATGATAATTGAAGATGAATGTTTAGTTGATGTTCTTAATGAGTTTCTTTTGGGTGCAAGGGTGCTTAAATGGATAATCTGGAGGAAAATTAATTATTATTACTTGATGCGTGACTTTTTTAGACGGTGTACACAAATAAAGCTTTTAATGAGCATTTTTTTTCTTTCACTGGTTTGGAGTTTATGCAATCGAATTTATTTTGATTCAAAATTGACTTTACATGTTAATAAATTGGGCTTTTTATTACCTCTGTATATGATTGTTTTGTTGGTCATAGTGTTTTGAATATTAGTTGTTTATCATGACTTGGTTTTGTATGTACTTGCATTATGCTCTATTATATAGTCAAAGAGAATGCAACATTGCGTGTTTAGCCATTTCATTGCTTAAAATGCACTAGTGAACTTTTCTTGATAGCTTTTTGTATTCTTGATGATGCACTTGTTTCCTACTTGTTGGATCAGATTTCTTTAGTTATCTTTGTTACTTTGTTATAGTGCTGAAATAGTTTTACTTAATAGGCCCTGTTGCTGAAGACATGTTCCATTGGCAAGCAACAATTATGGGACCTTCTGATAGCCCATACTCTGGTGGGGTCTTTTTAGTTTCTATTAATTTTCCTCCTGATTATCCATTCAAGCCCCCAAAGGTATGTTTTCTGCACTGTTATTTGAGTATCACTTGAATATGCATCTTGTTTTGTTCAGTACTGAATCAGGAAAAAAATTTGATTGGATGATGAACACTTTGAAATTTTTGTGAAAATAAAAATGCTCTTGGTTGTTTTTTGGCTGTAAATTAGAAAATCTTCAGAATGGCCAAAGGTGAATTAATGTGTGGTTATGTTACATGAGCTCTTAATTTAACATAAAAATATGGACAGCTATTGTTTTAAAGCAAGCATGCATTACTAGTGTTAAAGACTGGAGGATTGTTCTTAAGATAAAGATTAATGTTGGCAAGTTAGTAGCATGCAATAGGAGTGTATGTTTTAGTGCTAATTGGGTTTAAATGCTGTGAATATTTCAGGTTGCGTTTAGGACCAAGGTCTTCCATCCAAACATCAATAGCAATGGAAGCATTTGTTTAGATATTCTCAAGGAACAATGGAGTCCTGCACTAACAATCTCCAAGGTTATATCTACCTTCATTTCTTCATCTGTGTTGTATTTTAAACCTCATAAAAATGAATAGGTTTGGTTTATATGTATGATGGGTAGTATGTAATATGAAGAGTGTGTTTGGCAGGTATTGCTTTCCATCTGCTCTCTTCTAACTGACCCAAATCCTGATGATCCATTGGTGCCCGAAATTGCTCACATGTACAAGACTGACAAGGCCAAATACGAAGCTACTGCTCGTAGCTGGACACAGAAGTATGCAATGGGCTGATTTTGATTCTTGTTTGAATCAATGATTGGAAGAATAAAAATTGTTGGCTTATATTAAAATTTCTTATTATACTTGAGATGTCAATGAAATGGTTTTAAGGTTGCATTAGTTTGTGTAATATTTAACTAGTTTCAATCTAATGGAAGACTGTTGCTTAGAAAGGGGCATGGCATGGGAGCTATAATAGTTTGTTATGGTCTGAATGAAGGTTGAGAATACGTGTGTGGGTCTATATTGAGTAGCATGTTGAGGTTATATTTGCAAGATCATGCATGGGAGCTATATTAAGTTTGTTAATAAGTGGTCTCTTGGTATTGCTAAAGTGTGTATATTGGTAGAAAACGATCGGAGCGATGAATGAATATTTCTCAGACCTTTAAACGAGTGTGGGATTGGAGCGAGCAATACAGACTGATAAATGTAGAGTAAAAAATCATTTTATCTTTTACAAATCTTATATAACCTTCAATAGAAATTGAGTAGTTAAGATTGATTCTCATGAATTCTTGTGATATCTTGTAATTATGAAAAGAATCTTCTCACACGCATGTATATTTTAGATTTGAGAATGTCAGATTGATTATTGTATTTTAAGATAAGATCACAATTCCCCTCGCTACAAATTATTATAATTATCATCATTACTTTTCTTCACACTTGTTAACGCTTATTTATCAATTCTTTAAATTTCACACGAGACTCGTATATTTGTTTTAAGATCAACCATTTTAACCAATCATGCATCATTCTAGGCAGTGATTTGTGAATGTAAGAGGTAGTGCATCAGGTTGATTGTAGTATTTGTTAGCTGGTCTTAATAAATGTTACCTAAACTTTGATCTATATTAGAGAAGTTATGCATAATTAATGAGCGTAATGTGTAGCTTTGTGTCACAATCAGTTAATTAATCATTGATTAATGGTTGTTAGTTACCTAAGAAAGAACAAGAGGGAGCTGAGAATATCATATTTGTAATCTCATTTCATTTTCATAGTGAATCAATCAAATTCATTCGTTCTTGTTGCATTTCTCCAATGTTCTTCGACAAATGGTATTAGAGCTTATGTTATCAAGACGATTCAGAGAAACAAGGTTTGATTAGGGTTTTGATTGTAGAAACAAGAATGGCATCTACCACATTTGATTGGGAAAATTCGATGGAAGAAATGATCATAGTTTATGGAGATTAAAGACATGCGTCGTTTGTAGGTGAAGAAAGATGGTCGGAAACTATTTGATAAGGATAAGAAGAAGATAATGGAAAATGCTCATACTACAAATTTTTCAGTCTTAGTGATCGGTATTAATTGATGTATCAAAGGATAATACATCAACTAGTGTTTGGTCGAAACTGGAAAAATTATACATGAAAGTGTACAATGCTTGTGGTCTTAAAGGATACAATAAATATGGATTATAGATGCTGGTTTTTCTTATTATATGTGTCCTGATAAAAATTTCTTTCAAGTTTTGAAGGTGGAAGATCTAACATGTTTTATTAAAGGTCATGGAACTATAATCTTGAAACTTTAATAATGGATTAGAGTTCAAACTATAAAATCTAAGATATTCCTATTTTAACCATAATTCTATCTCGTTGTGTACATTAGAGGATGTTAGTTACAATGTCAGTTTTACAAATGAAAAGGCGAGAGTGGTGAGTGACTCAATGGTGGTGTTAACAGGGACAAAATAGGCAAAAATATCTATATGTTTGATGGTTGTGTGTTGCATGGTTCCTTTGTTGCTAATGAGAAATTTGATAATTTTGTTATGCTTTGGCATCATAGAATGTGGCATATAAGCATCCGGACGTCATTGAGTTAAAAAAGAATGATGCCCTCAAAGGGCCGAGTAATGTAGTAAATTGGTTTATTTTGAGCATTGTGTATTGAGCAAAGCTCGTAGGATGACATCTAAGACTCATTCTTATCCATAAAAGGTATTCTTAAATACACACTAATCTATGGGGGTCTATTAAATATTTTATTATAAATATTAATGATTTTTTGAGAAGGGTGTGGTATATATATGAAACACAAGCATGAGATCTTTAAGAAGTTCAAGATTTAGAAGATATTAATTGAAACTTAAAATAATAGGATAGTAAAAAAGATAAGATCAGATAATGGTTTGAAGTTGTGTAATAAAGAAATTGATCATGAGATTTTAATGTATCTCATTGTATCCCATTAACAAACTAGCTTATTTCAAAGGATGAAAAAACTTTACTCAACAAAGTAAGATGCATGTTGTCCCCAGGCTTGATTAAAACATGTGTAGGTAGAAGGTGTATCTACATATGACTATATTTTAATAATTTAATTACACGGGTGGTTTCTGTGGTATACCCCGATTTCATTTTTGGTTCCTAACTTTTTGAAATTACAAGGTTGGTCCAAAGTTTTGCACAAACGTAACAAAAATGATCCCTGAAGTGGATGTCCGTTAAGTTTTTCCGTTAATATTTCAAAAATACCTAAAATACCCTTATATTAAAAAAAGAAAAAGAAATTATTTAGATAATACTTTGTCAATGACTACCCTTAGTAGTGGGACCCACTTGTTAAAACCAAATACATTAAAATCCCACTCTATCGTCTTCCCCAATTCACCCCCACCGCCTTCAGCCGCTAGCATCGCCGGCGAACACCACCAAATCTACATGTGCTTTGTTTGGTGCTTTCTCTAATCACCGATGGCGCATCACCAACATACTACCCCTCATTTGTCTCCCTCTAAGCACTCTCGCTCAACCTATCATCATCGTCGCGCCACCACACCGCACCCCTCCACCCTTGTCGACCACGCTCCAAGAATAGCAAACCAGACTACTATGGTATATAACGGTGGTTGTCTGCGCGTGCTACCGGAATCATCTACTTACGCCGGAGAAGATGACCAGAAAAATGAGTGGGTGAAGTTGTTGAGCTAGGCGGCGACCAGAAAAATAGTGTGGTTTCTAGCAGGGCTAGGCCTCGATTTGGTGATGGTAGAGCTAATCGGTGATGTCGTGGTGGAATGGCTAGCCTCTGGTGAAGCTGCCCACCATCTCTCATGATGGACTTCAGGCCTCGACGAGTTACGAGAAGTGTTCTTCGACAGAGGCCATGGTGGCGGTGATGTTTGGGTCGGTGAGGGTGAGGATGAGGGGGTGAGAGTGGATTGTGTTTGATTATTGGGATATTATATTATAATATTGTATATTAGTTATTATTTTATAATACCAAGGGTATTTACGTCATTTTACGCCTATTTAATAGTCAAAATTAACGTCCATCCAACGCAAGGACCAACCATGTTATGTTTGTGCAAAGTTTTGGACCAAGCTTGTAATTTCTAAGAGTTAGAGACCAAAAGTGAAATCAAACCCAACTAAAGGGACCACCGTGTAATAAGTCTTTTAAATATGGCTTCTTCATAAGCTATTAAAATAAAAAATAATATGGAAATATGGACCGGTAAGGTTCCCAACTATAATTATTTAAGGGTATTTGGTTTTGTAGCCTATGCACATGTGTGAAACAAGGAAAATTTGTTCCAAGAGCATGGAAATATGTAAGTGTGGGTTATTATGAAGGAGTTAAAGCTTATAGATTGTGGAGACTAAAAGATATCCGTCCTAAGATTATTATGTTAGTGATGTTACATTTCCAGAAGAGGTGTTCGTATAAAAATATGATTCAAAAGTAAAAAAAGACAATACTCCATTAGATACACTTGTTGATGAAGGTCATATTGATGTGGAGTTACCGGTTCAAGCTAATGAAGAAGTAAAGTCACAATCATGAGAAGATACAATGGTAAAGTTTTCTAGCTATAATTTGGCTTGAAATAAATATAAAAAAAACATTGTACCAATTGATATGTACATGAATGTAGATGTTTCTACATTTGTTCCGAGTGTTCCGAGTGTTGTTCTATAGGAAGACTCTAGTGGAACTATAACCCTTTTATAGGTTGTTAGTTCAGTTAATAAGTATTTTTGGATTAAAACAATAGAGGAGGAATGAAGTTATTACTTAAGAAAAAATATGGGTACTACTAGACAAGCCTAATGGTCAAAAGCTTGTGTCGTAAGTAGATTTTTAAGTTGAAGATGACATACAAGGGGTCGAGCCATCAAATTTTAAAGCCAAACTGTTTTCCTTCATAAAACATTAAAATAAAGCATTTCATAATTTGAATAAATAAAGTATTGAATTAAAAATATAAAAATTCGTCTTTTCGAAAATTCAAATATTTGAATTTCAAATTTAGATTTGCATAGCGTTTTTAAAAGTTTTGGATTTTTGGATTCCGAATTTCATATACATTTTTATACAAATATATTAAAAACAAATATTAATTAAATATTTTAGATATTAAACGAAGAAACATAAAAAGAGAAAAGTACATAAGCACTCAAGTGACACCTCATATACTTAGTTATTATATATGGATCTTTTCTAAACTGATATGATTAAACTAGGTGTTTAAATAACTTAAAACTTACTTGAAAAAGCTCACTTGAAATGAGTTTGTTTATGAACTGAGCATGCTCGAGTTTAATGAGTTGTTTATGAACTGAGCCTGCTCGAGTTTAATGACTTTGTTTATGAACCAAGCCAACTTAACTTGAGACATTTACAAAAATATGCTCGCTTGACACAACTTGTTTAATGTGACATCCGTCACCTTAAGGTCCGTCGAACGACATAAATAAACATAAAAATATTTTAATTATTCTTCCTTTTCTTCATGAACTCATGCTTTAAGGAATCATGTCTGCTTATTTCCTTTATGTCTGTACTTCCTTCGAGAACGTGTGTTAAGCATAAAACTTTTATAAATTTCATCACCATCACCACCAAATATATCAGTTTTTTCTTTTATTTCGACCATTGTCATTAATAAAACCATTTTAGACTATCAAATGCCATTAAACACGCTTTTAACCTTAATATAACGAACATTTTAAGGTCGTAATCAACCGAAACAAATTTTGGGAAACTCGAGTGTTAAGTGCAGGGACTAAACTTGTAATTTTGCAAACTTGGGCTGGGTATATAAACCCCATTCCCAACCATTCCTCACTCACTTCATCTTCTTCACCTCTTCACTCCCTACACACACATTTTCTTCATTCTAGCACCAAAATCTACCCGTGTGGTCTCGTTTTCATCGTCTAGTCTTCATCTACAGCCTCATCTACTCATTTCTAGCAGGTAGACGACTTTGGTTGTCTCTTTTCTTGTCTTTTTACTGCTGTGTTTTCTAGGGTTTCGGGTGCTCGGGTTCATCCGAGCACATGAGGTCGTGTGGGTGCGTGTGAGGTCTTTCTGCTTGTGTTCATGTTTGTGTATGTTTGTTGAGTGTTTCTGGAAGTCCTCGTTGTATAAAACTCGTGTTAGAGCAGCTCGGGGGCTGCTCAGCCCGACCACAGTCGCGATTCTGCAGTTCAGGCGACTGGGTCTGTCATGCGATTGAGCCGTGCGACTGAGTGAGTCGTGCGACTGATCATGCGTCTAAGTCAATCGTGCGACTGAGTTATGCGACTAGGCATGTCGTGCGACTGGGTGTTTGTATGCGATTGAGCCGTGCGACTGAGTGAGTCGTGCGACTGAATCATGCGTCTAAGTCAATCGTGCGACTGAGTTGTGCGACTAGGCATGTCGTGCGATTGTGTGTTTGTATGCGATTGAGTCAGGCGTGCGAATGAGTGTATACGATTGAGTCATGCGTATGAATGATTGTGTGCGATTGAGTCAGGTGACCGACTGAGTGTATGCGATTGTGCGTGTTTCGCACGACTGGAGTCCAATCGCACGAATGAAGGTTCAATCGCACGAATGAAGGTTCAATCGCACGAATGAAGGTTCAATCGCACGAAAGTAGCTAATTCGCACGATTGAGGGTTGATTCGTGCGCATGGAGGTTGGGTCGTGCGAGTGTGTGTTGTGTGGTGCGACTGAGTCCAATCGCACGAATGAAGGTTCAATCGCACGAAAGTAGCTAATTCGCACGATTGAAGGTTGATTCGTACGAATGGAACGTGGGTCGAGCGTCTAGTCCTGTTGTGTGACTGATGTTGAGTGTGAATTTCCCTTGAACGCCTGATGATGATAAGGCAACATCAGTAAAAGTGTCATTGCTTGACCCCAAAGATTAAAGTCAACGCTATCAACATGCACATACTATTTCAATTGAAATAAACCTAACATTTTACAATTACCGACAACCCATTTGAAACTACAAATACTTAACAAGTGTCATCTTTCATAACAATGAGATCTTTACAAGGATGTCATAAGCAATGACGACTACTCGTAGTACTTGGATCTACATAGATCTGATACGTGTGTCCGCTTGTGTGTGTGTGTGCTACCCACGACCGAACCGATACAACCCGAATCGACCAAACATACTATACGCTTTATACATGTCATTAATGCTTGACAATAACTGTCAATAGGTGTTTGACCGATCATTGCATTCAACTGTTGGAATCTCGACCTTTCATACTTACCACTTACATGTGAGTTTCGTGGCCCTTTTTATGCTTATACTATTTTACAAACATTTACAAACATGGGGGAAAAGTATGCTCGCCCGTTTTCTATGTTGTACAACATACATACAATTTTCATACAAGGAATCACGTGATACTGTGTTGCGAGTACTTATCTGATACATGCTTGGGTCTGCTGTGTGGTTCTATCTTTGCAACTATTTAATTCCAGTGTGGGAACCGACGGTTAGGTATTGGTAGTACTACTGGGTTGACACCCCACCCTCGTGTTGGTATACTAGTTAGTACCAACAATAGCAAGGTACGGGCCTTGGGTGAATATATGCCGACAATTTCTTTGTGTACGTCGCTAGATTTGGTTGCAAAGCTCATGTCATGTGATTTTACTTGTGTATATAACTGTATTCACGGTATTCCATATCATTTACTTTATACAGCATCACTACACTTTATTACTAAACCTGCGAGCTCACCAACAATTTTGTTGACCATTTTGAGCATATCTTTTCAGGTGATCATGCTAGCTGAGGTTCTAGGTGTGCTGCCTTAGTGGAGACCCTAGGATGCATTTTTCGGGCCAAACTTGTCTTTTTGAAAACAATTGTTGTAACTGTTTCAAACAACATTATACTTTGTAACTTGTTCCCGGGTTGTGGGAATTGAATACAATGTTATTACCTATGTTTATCTTATATCATGTTTATGCTTATGGCTATGTTGTCGTGAATACTGACTAAACACGACACAAGTCCCTTGTTGTCGGGTGTCGTCATGACACGCATGTCATCATTATTATTATTGCATCTCTATCGCTTACCATGTGTTATGACGATTCCCGTCTCGTCGCAACCCCGTGTTTCCGCTCTTAGCGGGGGTGTGACAGACTGGTATCAGAGCATTGGTTATAGAGAATTAGGCAATACGCTTGACCTAGACTATAACCTAGGAACCTTCATGTAGATTGCATGCCAGGGTGTGTGCATTTTGTATCTCATACGTGTTCCTCATTACTTGTTTGTTATCTATCTATTTCGTGATCTTTTCACCCTATGAGAGAGCCCTTGTGCTCACTCTTTTATGGGATGCTCCTATTAGATCTTCCGTTCCCTCTGCGCACCAAGTTATCATAGCCAAATTCGGGCATTGGGACCCGAAGAGATCTTCACAAATCATATACTGCGCTTAACCTTGGATACTGAGACCGACCCGAGGAGGCTATGTCTGAGTCCTTTAAGGATGTGAGATAGGCAACCTCCACCAGACTATACGTGATTACATGCTTGGGCTCTCAGTTGACCTGATGGATTATTATGGATATGATGTAAAGGAAAGTCGGATGTCATGTAACCGGATCGAGCATCATTCTTGGTACATCGTGGGTGTGGTGGGAACGCTGCGAGGAACCCTATATATAAACATCACCGGTATACCGAGAATATGCTTGAAATGGGCTGCATGGTGATCTTGACGACCAGAACATGAACATTGGAACTTGATATACGGAATACTTGTGTACCTTATGGTGACTAAAGCTTATATGTGTTACCTCTTTTATGAATAGAACATGCCGCCTCGAAGATCTACTCGCAGTAATAGTAACGGAATTGAAGCCCCAAGGGGCAGAGGCAGAGGCAGAGGCAGGGGAAGAACCCCAAGAACAAGTGATGCTCCAACCAGTAGCAATCAAGGAACAGGGACGCGGATATGGCCGCCCTGATCGCTCAACAGCTGACCGCACTAATTCCGACTATCGTGGCCCAAGTGAGCGATGCTCTTTAGAATTCTCACCCCACGGGGACGGTGGCAATGATAATAAGGATAACGGTAACCCGACTGGGAACGAAAGCAATCAGGAGACCGGAAATGGTGGTACAGCCGGTAACGAAACTGGAATTGTTAATGAGACCGGGGTAGTGAATGCTAGACGGGGATGTTCGTACAAGGAATTTGTGGCTTGTAAACCACGAGAGTTTGATGGCAAAGGTGGAGCCATAGCTCTGACCAGATGGCTTGAAAAGATGGAGGCCGTGATCGACATCAGCGAATGCCTCGACAGTCAAAGGATTAAGTACGCCACTTGCTCACTACAGGGCAAGGCACAAACGTGGTGGAACACTCAGATTCAGGCTAGAGGAAGAGAATCCGCGATGCAAATGTCGTGGGATAAGTTCAAGGCCCTAATACCGAGGAGTACTGTCCTCTCAATGAGATGCAAAACTTGAGCATGAGTTCTGGAATCATGCCATGGTGGGGCTGGGCACGCAGCTTACACCGACCGTTTTCATGAGTTAGCAAGGTTGGTTCCACATCTAGTCACCCCGGAATCAAAAAGGATAGAGAGGTACATTTAGGGACTTGCGCCTAAATCCGGGCAATGGTAACCGCTACTGCTCCTCCTACTATTCAGAGCGCAATCTGAAGGCTGGCGCTTTGACTGATGAAATGGTGAGAACGGGAGTTTTGGGTAGAGGAGCAGAAAAGAGAAAGGATTTTGGGGAAACGAGCGGTCGAGTGCCGGGAAGTTTGATAAAAGAGCCAAGACAACCAGAAACTTTGTGGCAGTGACGCAGGGCAGGCGAGAGTATGTGGGTCCGCACCCCAAATGTGACAAGTGCAATTATCATCATCCCCCAGGAACGCAGTGCCGGGTGTGCGCGAACTGTAGACGCCCGGGGCATCTTGCAAGAGACTGCAGAACAACGCCGAATATGGTTGCACCAGTCAACGCGGTTAACCCCGTCGGGAATGCAAGGGCTTGTTATGAGTGTGGAAGCCTTGATCACTACCGAAACATGTGCCCCAGGCTGAATCGGGCACCGGGTCAACAAGGAAAAACCAGCAGCAAGTGATGGCTATAGCTGGAAATCAAGGCCCGACCAATCAGGGGAATACAGCTCGGGGACGCGCTTTTGCCATTGGAGCCAATGAAGCCGTCAGGACCCAAATGTTGTCACGGGTACGCACTTACTCAATAATCACTTTGCATCTGTATTATTTGACACTGGAGCAGACAATAGCTTTATATCTTCTGAATTATGCAATTGCTCGATTTGAGTCTAGTAGGCTAGAAACTAGCTACTCTGTAGAAATGGCCATGGTAGGGTTGTTCAGGCCAACGGGATTATTAGAAAGTGCTCGATATATTAGAGAACCACACCTTCGATATAGACTTGATACCCTTTGAGCTAGGAAGTTTCGATGTGATTGTGGGAATGGACTGGTTGTCGAAACACGGGGCCGAGATTGTCTGTCGAGACAAGGTAGTGCGAATCCCTATGTCAGACGGGGGAGTACTCAAAGTTCAAGGAGAAAGATCGGGGAGAAATTTAAAGCTTATTTCCTGCATGAAAGCACGCCAGAGTTTACGAAAACAGTGCTACTCTTTTCTGGCTCATGTGGTGGAAAAGAAAGAAGAGGAACAGAAATTGGCAGATATCCCTGTAGTGCGGGATTACCCAGGTGTATTTCCTGATGACTTGCCTGGTTTGCCTCCTCCACGACAGGTGGAATTTCGCATTGAGATGGTTCCTGGAGCTACACCGGTAGCAAAGACCGTAGCACTCGGGTTGGCATCGTCTGAAATGCAAGAGTTATCTAGCCAGTTACAGGAACTACTGGAGAAGGGTTTTATTCGGCCGAGTCACTCGCCTTGGGGAGCACCAGTGTTATTCGTCAAGAAGAAGGATGGGTCGTTCCGTATGTGCATCGACTACCGTGAGTTGAACAATTAACTGTGAAGAATCGGTATCCTCTCCCCAGGATCGACGACTTGTTTGATCAGTTACAAGGAGCTTCGTATTTTTCCAAGATCGACCTTCGGTCTGGATATCACCAACTAAGAGTTTTCGAGGAGGACGTGCCGAAGACAACATTTAGAACTCGTTATGGGCACTATGAGTTCTTGGTCATGCCGTTCGGATTGACTAACGCACCAGCTGTGTTCATGGACTGATGAATCGGGTGTGCAAACCTTACTTGGATAAGTTTGTGATCGTATTCATTGACGACATACTTATCTACTCTCGATCGAAGGAGGACCATGAAGAACACCTTCGGGCAATACTGGAACTGTTAAGAGAAGAGAAACTTTTGCCAAGTTCTCGAAGTGTGAATTCTGGCTGCGAGAGGTGAAGTTTTTGGGTCATGTGGTTAACAAAGACGGGATTCATGTAGATCCCGGCAAGATCGAAGCGGTAAATAAATGGGATACACCCCAGACACCTTCAGAGATACGAAAGTTCTTAGGATTAGCCGGTACTATCGTCGTTTCATTGAGAACTTTTCAAAGATCGCTCAACGTTGACATTGCTGACTCAGAAAGACAAGAAGTTTGATTGGGGAGATGCGCAAGAACGGGCGTTCCAAACGCTGAAAGATAAGCTGTGCAATGCACCGATATTGTCCCTTCCAGACGGAACTGATGATTTTGTGGTGTACTGTGATGCTTCGCATCAAGGGTTGGGATGTGTACTAATGCAGAAAGATAAGGTGATCGCCTACGTTCGCGACAACTTAAGGTGCACGAGAAGAACTACACGACTCATGATCTTGAGTTGGGCGTTGTAGTATTCGCACTTAAGATATGGAGGCATTACCTGTATGGAACCAAATGCATCGTATACACAGATCATAAAAGCCTTCAACATATTCTGGAACAGAAGGAACTCAATATGCGACAACGACGTTGGGTAGAGCTTCTTAGTGACTACGATTGTGAAATCCGGTATCATCCGGGGAAAGCTAATGTGGTGGCTGATGCCCTAAGCCGCAAGGAACGCGTGAAACCACTACGTGCTCGAGCTTTGGGATTGACCATTCAAACAAATTTGAAAGCTCAGATCCAAATTGCACAAAGTGAGGCGTTGAAAGAAGAAAACCTTGCGGGAGAAGAATTCCGAGGGTTGGATAAACAACTGATGTGCAAGGACGATGGTGTATAGTACTTCGTGGATCGTATATGGGTACCCAAGTGGGGAGGTGTACGTACCTTGGTCATGGATGAAGCACATAAGACGTGATATTCTATTCATCCTGGCGCAGATAAGATGTATCACGATCTCAAAGATCTGTACTGGTGGCCAGGCCTGAAGAAAGACATTGCCACGTACGTCAGCAGATGCTTGACGTGTTCGAAAGTTAAAGCCGAACATCAGAAACCATCGGGATTATTACAGCAACCTGAGATTCCCGAATGGAAATGGGAGAACATAGCCATGGACTTCATTACCAAACTTCCTCGAGCGAGCAACGGGCATGACTCGATATGGGTCGTAGTGGATCGAATGACGAAATCAGCACACTTCTTGCCAATCCGAGAAGACTACAAAATGGACAAGTTGGCGAGATTGTACATTAAAGAGGTCGTGACAAGACACGGAGTGCCGGTGTCAATCATATCCGACCGTGATGGCCGATTCACTTCACGATTTTGGCAAACACTACAGAAAGCAATGGGCACTCGATTAGACATGAGTACCGCCTATCCCTCAAACAGATGGCCAAAGTGAACGAACCATACAAACGCTAGAAGACATGCTGAGAGCGTGTGTAATCGACTTTGGTGGTAGTTGGGATACTCATTTGCCATTGATTGAATTCTCATACAATAACAGCTACCACACCAGCATTGGGTGTGCTCCGTTCGAAGCATTGTATGGAAGGAAGTGTAGATCACCGTTTGTTGGGCCGAGATTGGTGAAAGTCAGTTAACAGGCCCAGAGATCATCCAGGAAACAACCGACAAGATCTTCCAAATCAAAGATAGACTGAAAACTGCTAGAGATCGCCAAAAGAGCTACGCCGACAATCGTCGAAAGCCTCTAGAATTCAACGTTGGGGACCGAGTGTTACTCAAAGTCTCTCCTTGGAAAGGATTTGTTCGGTTTGGAAAGAAAGGGAAGTTAGCCCCGAGATACGTTGGACCATTCGAGATTACAGAAAGAATTGGCGTGGCTTACCGATTAAGGTTACCACAAGAACTCAACGGTGTGCATGATACTTTCCATGTGTCGAACCTCAAGAAGTGTTTGGCTGACAAATCACTTCACATACCCATTGACGATATCAAAATCGACGAAAAGCTTCATTTTATTGAGGGACCCATTAAGGTCATGGATCATAAAGTCAAACAGTTAAAGCGCAGTAGAATACCAATTTTTCGCGTAAGGTGGAATTCAAAACGAGGGCCAGAGTTTACATGGGAACGGGAAGATCAAATGAAACTCAGATACCCACACTTATTCGTGGATGACACTCTTGGACCTAACTCCAGCTGAATTTCGGGACGAAATTCTCTCAACTGGGGGATACTGTGACATCCGTCACCTTAAGGTCCGTCGAATGACATAAATAACATAGAAATATTTTAATTATTCTTCCTTTTCTTCATGAACTCCTGCTTTAAGGAATCATGTCTGCTTATTTTCCTTTGTGCCTGTACTTCCTTCGAGAACGTGTGTTAAGCATAAAACTTTTATAAATTCATCACCATCACCACCAAATATATTTTTTTTCTTTTATTTCGACCATTGTCATTAATAAAACCATTTTAGACTATCAAATGCCATTAAACATGCTTTTAACCTTAATATAACGAACATTTTAAGGTCGTAATCAACCGAAACAAATTTTGGAAACTCGAGGGTTAAGTGCAGGGACTAAACTTGTAATTTTGCAAACTTGGGCTGGGTATATAAACCCCATTCTCAGCCATTCCTCAGTCACTTCATCTTCTTCACCTCTTCACTCCCTACACACACATTTTCTTCATTCTAGCACCAAAATCTACCCGTGTGGTCTCGTTTTCATCGTCTAGTCTTCATCTACAGCCTCATCTACTCATTTCTAGCAGGTAGACGACTTGGTTGTCTCTTTCTTGTCTTTTTACTACTGTGGTTTCTAGGGTTTCGGGTGCTCGGGTTCATCCGAGCACATGAGGTCGTGTGGGTGCGTGTGAGGTTTTCTGCTTGTGTTCATGTTGTGTATGTTTGTTGAGTGTTTCTGGAAGTCCTCGTGGTATAAAACTCGCGTTAGAGCAGCTCGGGGGCTGCTCAGCCCGACCACAGTCGCGATTCTGCAGTTCAGGCGACTGGGTCTGTCATGCGATTGAGCCGTGCGACTGAGTGAGTCGTGCGACTGAATCATGCATCTAAGTCAATCGTGCGACTGAGTTGTGCGACTAGGCATGTCGTACGACTGAGTCGTGCGACTGGGTGTTTGTATGCGATTGAGCCGTGCGACTGAGTGAGTCGTGCGACTGAATCATGGTCTAAGTCAATCGTGCGACTGGTGTGCGACTAGGCATGTCGTGCGACTGAGTCGTGCGACTGTGTTTGTATGCGATTGAGTCAGGCGTGCGAATGAGTGTCGATTGAGTCATGCGTATGAATGATTGTGTGCGATTGAGTCAGATGACCGACTGAGTGTATGTGATTGTGCGTGTTTCGCACGACTGGAGTCCAATCGCACGAATGAAGGTTCAATCGCACGAAAGTAGCTAATTCGCATGATTGAGGGTTGATTCGTGCGCATGGAGGTTGGGTCGTGCGAATGTGTGTGTTGTGTGGTGCGACTGAGTCCAATCGCACGAATGAAGGTTCAATCGCACGAAAGTAGCTAATTCGCACGATTGAAGGTTGATTCGTACGAATGGAACGTGGGTCGAGCGTCTAGTCTGTTGTGTGACTGATGTTGAGTGTGAATTTCCCTTGAACGTCTGATGATGATAAGGCAACATCAGTAAAAGTGTCATTGCTTGACCACAAAGATTAAAGTCAACGCTATCAACATGCACATACTATTTCAATTGAAATAAACCTAACATTTTACAATTACCGACAACCCATTTGAAACTACAAATACTTAACAAGTGTCATCTTTCATAACAATGAGATCTTTACAAGGATGTCATAAGCAATGACGACTACTCGTAGTACTTGGATCTACATAAGATCTGATACGTGTGTCCGCTTGTGTGTGTGTGCTACCCACGACCGAACCGATACAACCCGAATCGACCAAACATACTATACGCTTTATACATGTCATTAATGCTTGACAATAACTGTCAATAGGTGTTTGACCGATCATTGCATTCAACTGTTGGAATCTCGACCTTCATACTTACCACTTAACATGTGAGTTTCGTGGCCCCTTTTTATGCTTATACTATTTTACAAACATTTACAAACATGGGGGAAAAGTATGCTCGCCCGTTTTCTATGCTGTACAACATACATACAATTTCATACAAGGAATCAACGTGATACTATGTTGCGAGTACTTATCTGATACATGCTTGGGTCTGCTGTGTGGTTCTATCTTTGCAACTATTTAATTCCAGTGTGGGAACCGACGGTTAGGTATGGTAGTACTACTGGTTGACACCCCCACCCTCGTGTTGGTATACTAGTTAGTACCAACAATAGCCAGGTACGGGCCTTGGGTGAATATATGCCGACAATTTCTTTGTGTACGTCGCTAGATTTGGTTGCAAAGCTCATGTCATGTGATTTTATTTGTGTATATAACTGTATTCACGGTATTCCATATCATTTACTTTATACAGCATCACTTACACTTTTATTACTTAAACCTGCGAGCTCACCAACAATTTGTTGACCATTTTGAGCATATCTTTTCAGGTGATCATGCTAGCTGAGGTTCTAGGTGTGCTGCCTTAGTGGAGACCCTAGGATGCATTTTTCGGGCCAAACTTGTCTTTTTGAAAACAATTGTTGTAACTGTTTCAAACAACATTATACTTTGTAACTTGTTCTCGGGTTGTGGGAATTGCATACAATGTTATTACCTATGTTTATCTTATATCATGTTATGCTTATGGCTATGTTGTCGTGAATACTGACTAAACACGACACAAGTCCCCTTGTTGTGCGGTGTCGTCATGACACGCATGTCATCATTATTATTATTGCATCTCTATCGCTTACCATGTGTTATGACGATTCTCGTCTCGTCGCAACCCCGTGTTTCCGCTCTTAGCGGGGGTGTGACATTAAGTTCAATCCAATTGATTTTTACTTCAGTTGGTTATTTTTATTTATATAGATGTACTAGCATTCATTTTTCGTGTGTTGTTGCGGCCCTGCTTTTCCTAAAGTTTATATCAAAATGTAATCAGATCTTGAGAAATTTAACAGTAATTGGAAAATTTAAAAAACAATATGTTGGTGCGAAAAAAATAAAAATTATATTTGATTAGGATAAATTTGGAATAATATCTATATTGAAACATAAATATACATATGCATCTTATAATAGTGTATTAGTGTATTCTAATGTTTTGAAAACGTTATGCTTTTAAAGCAAAGAGAAAATCAACTTTAGAAACTTACAATTCACACGATTAACATTGACTTTAATTAAAAATAAATTAGATGAATGATTATCTAATATAAAAACATAAAGTATGCATAAATGCATCTTAAGCCACACAATCAAAACACTAAATCTAATAAGCCATGTTGCCGCTCTAATTTATGTATTAAAATGATTGGATTTATGACATTAAAATTGATTGGATTATGACATTAAAATTGATTGGATTGTGGTAGTATGGCTCTTGGTATGATGATGGTTTCCATTGATTAACATCCAGGAACCATGAGGGAACTACTGTTAGAAGCATGAATTTGGGTAGTAAGGGTAGAAATAATAAAAGTGTCATGACAAAGTTATGTTTAAGCATAAACCTCTTGGATTATGTCTTATAATTTAGATCAAATTATCAAAGTACTTTAAGTTTTTGTATTATATAATAGTATAGATATAGATATATATAACTAGCATTCGTACTCGTGCTATGCAACATAGCTAACTATTTTTCTGCATACGTATAGTAATACATGTGATACAACAAAAGTGTTAAAATTTTTATCGTTAAAATAAGAGAAAAATAAAATTTCTTTGCCTCCAACCTAAGTAATGAAAAAAGGTTAATTAAGAGATAAAAAAGATTACCAATGGTGAATAAATTTTATTCACCTAATTTTGAAACGTAAATAGTTATAAAATATTTTATGAATGGTAAATGTTTTGGTTAGTTTACTCTTACTTCGTAATAACAAAGCCTACCCTTACTTTGTAATAACAAAACTTAGGTAATTTTTAATTTATACTTTAATTATAGTCAAAGTACCTAATAATATACGTTGAAATGGCAATAGTTATAAAATAATTTATGATGGTGAATGTTTTAATTTTAAAATTTTTTCTGATATTATAAATTATTATATAAATATCGAGTTTGTCACCCTTAAAAAAATTAATTTCGCCCCCACAACGTGAATGTTCAAGCTCCACATTGTTCGACGAACTTGTTTAAAAACTATACAAGCTCGGTTTGACTTATTTACAAAACAAATGAAACCGAACTTAACCCTAGCTCGACTCGGCTGATTATTAAACTAGCCAAAACCGGGACAAAATCTCCGCAAGATTAATCTTCAATCTTGAAGGACTTGCGAGAATACGAGTTGTTATATATAATAAATAATAAATCGTTTTTTCTTAATTCTTAGCAATACTAGAAGATTTCACGCTCGAAGGTACTTAGAATCAATTCGACTTGTGATAACCCTTGATTTTCATTCATCATCTGTTTGTTTATTCGTTTTGGATTATTTCAATCTCAAGGTTGATTTCGTCGCTCCCAAAGTTACAAATTAGGGTTTATCATATGCACAAAACTAAGAAAATTTCTCAATTGATAAAGTTTTTCAATGGTTGTTTTCGTTACTTGGGTTCAGATTTGCTAAATTCTTGATTCTTAGGTCGATATTTTCAGTTACTAGAACGAGTATCCTAACATTGTTGTAACCCCTAACCTTCTTATCTGTGGTAGCTGTATACGAAACTGTTATTGTTGTTCTATGTATGTTTAGGGTTCTGTAATTTTGAGGTTGGAGTATTCTGTTTGAATATTGTGTTCATGTTAATTTTTATTGTTGTAATTGTAACTAGGGTTCAGTCAGATCTGATTACAATGGCAGAGGAAGAAAATCAGATTGAGTTGAAGGATGAAACTGTAGATGTAAGTTACACAATTATGATTTACTTCTTGTATTTCATGGTATCATGATAAATTACTGTCTTGTTATCTATATGTCTATTTCTGCAAGACGTGTTTGGTTCTTGCTTGTGCGAATGTAATAATGTATTTGTGATGCCTAATTGCATAAATGTTGGTTTCGACTCTCATAGCCACAAGACATGTGATTTGAAGTTTGTGCAGTTGACATATTGTTCTTACTGGTTGATGAAAGCTGAACATGCATGAATGTGCCTAATTGAGGAGAGGATGTTGAAGTGACCAAGTTTCAATTTTGTACTAAAACAATCATTTTTTTCCCATTAATTGAATTTTAATGAATCAGTACTTCTCAGCCCTTTCTTGAATCAGGAATCACTATTCTTAATTGTGAATTGATTGGAATTCTAGACTTAGTTTAACTCTTTCTGTGGTGTTTTATATTGTATTGATTAGCATCAAACACAAAAGGTGAAAAGATAAGCCAAAAAATAATATAAACCGGTATATATATACTTGCCTCAATTACAATGGTGCTGAAATCGGTGTCTTGCCCTGTAGCAATTTGTTAGAACTTAAACAGGCACCAATAAATATAAAGTTGTATGTATGTTGCATTGTTGTCAATAGCATGTAGTGCTGCAAAGACTCTAAACACAAGATAAGGTACAAGTTATAGAACCGTGACCAAATCCAAATTCTGTCATCTTGGAGCAGCTGTTGTCTTTTCAAAAAAGAATTAAAAAATAAGGATATTGATGTAGTATTGCGATTGCAGCTTGCACCGTTTGACCCAACAAAAAAAAAAGAAGAAAAAGAAGGTGGTCATTCAAGACCCTGCCGAAGATTCTGTTGAACAGTTGGCTGAAAAAACCGAGAGCTTATCTGGTAATTGCATAACATGAATCAAAGTTTTGGAATTTTATGATGTTATTTTATAATTCTATCTTATATTTTGCTATCCTCAAAATAAAGTTCAATCTTTGAATGTAGTTTCTGACAATCTTGAACCCACATTTACTGGTCTGAAAAAGAAGAAGAAGAAACAGGTTAGATACAACACTTCACATTTTACTCTACAGAAGGCTTCTTTATAATTCAAATGCCTGAATGAGTTTTTTTTTAATTATTTTAGGTACAGACAGATCTCTTGGATGAAGAAAAAGAAAACGCTGAGGAAGATGTTGATTGTAAGTAGTTTGTAATCAACTTATTATTCTCTATAATTTCTCTCTCCTATAAATTGAGGAATTTTTTTTTTATTGTTTCCTAGATCCTATTGGCGAAGATGAAGAAGGAGAAGGGATTGTCTCGCAACAACAAAAACTTCCATGGGAAGGAACAGACCGTGATTACAAATATGAGGAGGTATTTAATTTTTTGTATTTCAAATATTTGATGACATGGAATCTTTAGCAGTCACCTGAATAATTATAATGTTTATTTTTGTTATATCTCTTGTTGCTAATTTTTGTAATCTGTATTTGCTCAGCTTCTGGACCGAGTCTTCAACATTCTTCGTGAAAATAATCCAGAGCTTGCCGGAGACAGAAGAAGAACAGTCATGAGGCCACCACAAGTTCTTCGTGAAGGAACAAAGAAAACTGTCTTTGTGAATTTTATGGATCTTTGCAAATCGTACGTGGTTAAGTTACTGACTTTATAGTTTACGGTTGGTAATAGAGGTTGTATAAAGGGTGATCAGGCGAGTTGGTTTCTGGGTAAAAACTTGGTTTTAGTTTTTTTTATAATAGTAATCAAATTCACAAAAAAAGTTGCACAATGTGGACTTGAGACAAGAAAAGACGCAATTAGAGGAAAATATAAAAGCATATATATATATATATATATAATATATATATATATATATATATATATATATATATATATATATATATATATACACATACATACATATATGTTTGTGTGTGTGTGTGTATGTATATATATACCTATAAATATATATACCTATATATATATATACCTATATATATAGGTGTATATATATATGTGTGTGTGTATATATATATATACATACGTATATATATATATATACACACACACCTATATATACCTATATATACCTATATATACCTATATATACGTACACATACGTACACACATACGTACACACACGTACACACACGTACACACACGTACACACACGTACACACACGTACACACACGTACACACACGTACACACACGTACACACACGTACACACACGTACACACGTACACGTATCTATATATATACATATATGTATATATATGTATGTATGTATGTATGTATGTATGTGTGTGTGTGTTTATATATGTATATATATATATATGTATATATATTTATATATATATGTATATGTATATATGTATATATATGTATGTATATATATTTATATATATATGTATATGTATATATGTATATATGTATGTATATATTATATATATAGGGCAAATAAAATCAAAACGTTGATACCATTCCACAGTTATAATAATAACATAAAAAAAATTAGCAATTAGAAAAGAAAAGAACAAAGAGACATGTAATGAGTTTTACATATCAGTTAGAAAGCATGTAAACATTAGCCATAACAGTGAAGATTCCTTAAGGGATATGGAAAGAGTGTAGTTTTAGTTTTAGCCATGCAATGGCCTGTTCAGTTCATTTGCATCTTGCCTCACCTGCCAGATGTGCGTATTCTGTCACGCCTAGCAAAAGGTCCTAGCCTTGCATCTACCTGAGGCACAGTCACCTAGGCATGTACCCTGTGTGCTTTGATTACTGTGGTACCTGTCAAAATGGGTCTGGTTGGACTCGGTTTACCTTCAGGCACCTTTATTTTGTCCCATTTTACCTATTTTATTAAATAATAAGTGCTTTAAATATGGTAACAATACTAATATAATCTTTGGAATAAAGTTATTTAAAAGATCCTATGCTGAGTTTTCTCTGTTTTATGTACATTTTAGGATGCATAGGCAGCCAGACCATGTTATGACCTTTTTGCTTGCTGAACTGGGTACAAGTGGATCCCTTGACGGGCAGCAAAGATTAGTAGTGAAGGGTAGATTTGCACCCAAAAACTTCGAAGGGATACTGAGGCGATATGTCAGTAAGTACTTCTCAGTGACTAATATCAACACGCTAGAAGCAAACTCGTGCTGAATTTTTTGTTTTCTTTCATTGATATGATTTGTATTATCTTATTACTGTGTACATATCATGAATTGGTACAGTTTGGTTTGCTAATAAGTTTTCATTTACAGATGAGTATGTTATCTGCAATGGTTGCAAGAGCCCAGATACAATTCTTTCAAAGGAAAATCGTCTTTTCTTTCTCAGATGCGAGAAGGTGCATTTCAAACCCTCTGACTTTTTTAGGCCGCAAAGTTTTGGCCCATTTATAAACAAATATCTTAAAAGTTACATTAAGAAGTGAATATGTGGTTGCTCAATTATTTTTAAGGCTACAAACTGCAAGATGGGTGGGTCTGACTGATCTGGTAACAGGTCAACCAGGTAGTTTTTACATGGGCTGTGTCAGGTTGACCCCCTTTTCCTCGTTGAACTTTATAAATAACACTTTGATCAACCTAATGAATTTTAACTTACATTAACTAATTGTTGCTTTGAAAGAGAGCTGCAGATTTCTGAGACCTTTTGAACTTTATTTTAGCCTGGTGAAGTCTTTTCTAATCTAGGAGTCTATTTATCAATAAACTATTACTTCTTTAATTGTTTTGGTTTGTTTATTACATTAAGATTTATCTATCAATCAAATTCCATGACAATCTGAAACTTTGATAAAGAATCTGATTCTTTTTTAAAGAAGTAACCTGCATAATATAGGGCCTTGTTTCATGTTTTTTATATTTGTTAATTGTTTTGGTTTGTTAATTGCATGAAAAGAAATTTAATACAACTTTTGCGTACATTATCTGATTGGTTACTTTAAAAGAGGTAACAACATTTTTAGACCTTAAAATGGTTGATAATGTATTAAAATCAATCTATTGATTTAATGAGGCACAACTCCCTTCACTTGTCTTGAAATATCTATCTTATCGTGTAATTCTTTTTGATGCCATGCTTTAAAAATGTACGGATCAGACTGGTTGAGTAACATGCACCTGTTGTGCAATTTGTTTTGTTCTGGAAAGTTGGTTTCATTACATAGCGGTGTCAAAATGGACGGGTCAGACTGGTTGAGTAACATGCACCTTTTGTGCTGGTCAAAACGGTCTAGTTTTGGATTGGGCTGTTTGACATAATGACACTTTTTTGTTCTTTTAACAACTTTTTAATAATTAATATCTTAGATATGATTAGAAAGAGACCATATTATCACATTAATAATTACACATCCTAGATAAAGGAGTCTAGGAGGTTGTATGCACTAAACATTCATTCGACTATTTGAATCTGTTCAACCCATTTCCTTTTTATCTTAAATTTTATTACTCTACGAATCACCCATTCATAATTGAAAGGTCAAAGTTGACATTTCTTCTTTCTTTGCTTTGTAGTGTGGTTCTGGGAGATCAGTTGCTCAGATCAAGGCTGGCTTTGTGGCTCGTGTGGGCCGTAGGAAGGCTGGAACATAAATTTTCAAGATCATATCTATAAGCTTTATTTGTGAGGAAGTTATGCGATGTGTATCAAAGAAGCGGTGAAGGAACTAAGATGCTAAACTTTGTGTGTAATAAAATTTCCAGAGGATGCACCTCATACTACTTGCTCTTGTTTGGGTTTATACATTTCACACCTCTAGTCGGTAGTTTTATCAACCTGCACTTAACATATTAATTATGGTGAACTTCATAAATTTTGTGATTTTCTTTCCTGTTCCCTGTCGTGAATGCTACATGTAAAATCGGAGCGAGAAGGCCAGTAACCACTGATGTAGTCATACCGCTACCTTGATTAAAACTTGCCCTGTTGAAACCTGCGTTGGTTAGATTACCCATGTGCATTGTTAGTCGTTAGACATCCAATGCAACAAATGGTTGTAAAGAGTAGAGGTGGTAAAATGGGTGGTTGGATTGGGTTGGTTGTTAGGTTAGAACGGATTTAGGTTTGGATGGGTTTGGGTTAGAATAGGTCATTTAGAAAAAAAGTCAGATGGAATTGGGTTAGGATGAGTTTGAGTCAAGATGAGTTTGGGTCAAGATGAGTTCGGGTCAAAATGGATCATTTTTTAAAAAAAGCAATACTATTTTGTTAGTTTTCTACAATTAAACACATATAGACAGATGCTTATACGAGCTCAAAAAGATACATATACGATTTCATCTATAAATGTTGGTATCTTCAATAAAGCGACGATGGTGGTGCGATAATAAAGCGGAGGCTCGACTGTAGGTGTGGTGGTGGTGAGCGATGAAACTCAACAAAGGTGGAGACTGATGCGGAGCTTGATTGTAGGTGCGGTGGTGGTGCACGATGAAACTTGACAGAGGTGGGAGGGTGTAGATGCGGTGGACCGGTGGTGGTGTGGTGGACCGGTGGTGGTGGTTCGATGGTGGTATTGTGGGGTTCGGTGGTATTGCGGTGGTAGTGCGCGATGAAACTCGACCAATTTGAGTGAAAGAAACATTGACTTATTGTGACTTGAAGCTCTAGTTTTGAAAACCCATCTTGACCTATCTTTATTTTTTTTCAAATAATTTTTTAACCCATCTTGACCCCCTTATGTTTTTTATTCAATTCATTCTAACCCATTCTAACCCATCTCTATTTTTAAAACACCCATTATGACTCAAAATCAGATTTATTGATTTCTTTTGCCACCTCTAGTAAAGAGTATACCTTAATGCTAGTTAGAGGTGGTATAATGGATTGGTCTGGTGAATTGGTTCATTGTTTAACATCTTCAAAACTTTTCAAAAGCAATGTGTGTTGAATATGCTCATAAAAATCTGCATTACAAGTATGCTATGTGAGACTTTGAACCTTCTACATAACATGGATTATCCAAATCTGCATTACGAGTATGCTATGTGAGGCTTTGAACCTTCTACATAACATGGATTATCCGAACATTGATGTGGCATCAAAATTCGTTCTGCGACATAATATCCCAATGTAGATGTAGATAAAAGTGAATATCCTGATGTACGCCATAGCTGTGTAGGTGAATGTGGTTATAATAAACTGGGTTTCGTAGTCTGGTATGACATTATGTAGGCAGTAACCTTGTATAAATGATGCAATATTAATTTGTCTTTACGTCATCTTATTTCTTATGCTCAATCTTATTTTTACGTTAGAGGGTTGTTACAAAAAAGTTTTTTTTCTATAGCGCCTTAATTGGTGTTGTTTAACTGTATGCAGGTCAAGAGCGAAAAAAATTAGTCTGATAAATCAGGTTTTAGCGAAGTCATCATAATCTGCGAGGTATTTGCATTTACATTTAAAGAAAAAAAACAAAGTTAGCAGCATAAATGTACAAACCTTCGTGTCCTTAAAAACTTCTAGAAAAAAAATAAAAAAATGAATACAAGATTTACTAAATTTAAAAATGGAAGTGGGAGTATGAAGCTATCACATTTTAACACTTAAAAGAATTTTGATGCCTTTTAGTTTATTTTTTGGTCACGTATAACTGTCCTAATGTCCGGTTAGTAATACATACCATGTGATAGACAACTATTGTTTCATCTGAACATCGATGTGGCATCAAAATTAGTTCGTTCACATAATATCCCAACAACGTAGACGTAGATAAAGGTTACATTGAACAACACTTACACGACCATTACTCAAGCTTATGAGTTGATAGGTTTTAACTCAACTGATAAGTCTAAAGTGGGCGACATATGTTTCAACTTTCTCAACCACTCACATGTAGTATGTATAGTGTTAGACCTTTTAAGTCCCGCGCTTAGGATTCAGATCATTTTGTATGAATATACATTTTACGTCCCTAACCCTATCATAATTAAACTTAAATCTCTTACAAAATATAAAATGACACAAAAATCACCAACAAAAGAGATACGTTGGTGTAAAACATAAGAGGATTCTTTTAATTTAACTAAATAACAAAGATACTTTTTTTTTTTTTCAATAAAAATAATTATAATAGAACTAATATAAAACTGAGTATAGTAAAAAGTACATAATAATAAACATAATAGAACAAAATAACGTATATAAAAAAGTATATGCAACTCAAAAAATCAAGCAAAAAATATGGTTTAGACTTACTTAGCAAAGACCGCTAGAGGGTTATGACAAAGTGACCGTATTATCTCTTTTGTAGCGTGATTTTACTTTGATAAACAAAGAAGTAAAAAAGACTTAAATTCAAAAAAACGCGCCAGGTAGGGGTCGAACCTACGACCTTCTGCTTAGGAAACAGACGCTCTATCCACTGAGCTACAGGCGCTTTTTTGATTATTATGTGATAACAAAATTAATATATCAGTACACACTCTTAATCAAAAGCTGCACTTAACTGCTTTTTAACGTACACTTAATATAATTTCATGTTATTTGTTATTTTCCTATCAGTATTGTTCACCTAGGTAACTCAGCTGTACTTATCTTTATTCAACGCAAGGGTCTTTCTACGGGATGGACAAAATATATACCTGTCTAGTTTATTGTATTTACCTAGCCTTCTTCGGTTTGGTTTCTATTTGTATGAATTATCATCAATGCTATCTTAAATCGTATGAAGAGTGAGTATTCGTTACAGGACACATTTTGTTTATTCATTAAATAGCATATATAAGTTTATGCGTGTGATAGGCAAAAGCCATTATGTTAGCAAACAACTTCCAAACTTTTGGCTTGAGCATGTGGAAGCCTCTGATATGACATCTTTTACCAATTACATGCGTTATTTAAAGAAGAAAAAAAGAAATAAAGATACATGGTCACATCGAATGTCATATCACCAACCCCATATCCTTTCATAATAGTCCACACAATTACTCAAAACATAACGATTCACCCAATTTCACATGATAATGAAAACTTATAATGGTTGCTATGCTACTTTTTTAAACAAGGAATACTCACATACACTAAAAATCACAAAAATACTTACAATAATGAGTAATATTGTTGTTGAAAGTACATACCTTGGTGTTTTCAAGTACCAAAGACTTAACCTTGACTTAAAATTCATAACCGCCCAAAATGCTCCAAAACCTTAGCTGATGAGATCGTGCAAATGGTTGTGAAATTAGAAAAAACCACTTCGTGGAATGTGTTTATCTCGAAAAAGTTACGCAAAATGCACTTAAAGTCGCTTGATTTGATGGAGATTTGACAGAATTATGGTAGCAAGATGAAGTGCCAGGGTTTGATGTTTTTGATAGAGAAGGAGAAATAAGATGATGAAAGTGGCTTACATGTAGGTTTTGGTGTTTAATGTGTACGGGACTCGTTTTTTAGAAAAAATGTATAAGGGGTTTTTTTGTCACAATATTGAAAACTCTAGTTGAACTAGGGCTGACGGATCATATGCCCCTCCCTAGCATATGCTACGCTAAACCCGACGTATGGTTCCATCGAATTTTGCACAAAAAACATGAAGCAAAATGTCACAACAGTCAAATTTCAGGTCGCTATTCAATTGGACATCCTTTTGGTAACCTACACATGTATCATTAGTATTTAGCGAAGTAAAAACTACGTTATCACGTAATGTGCGTTACAAATATATGGATTAATTAAGTGTCTATATAAAATTATAACACACATTGATGATACAAAAATAATATTTTCATAAATGTTTATATTTGTACAAATAGAAATACCTAATCTTTTGCAAAGAAATTTTCTTATACTCATACGATTCCACATGAACAAATACTATTTTAAAACTATAACTTTAACTATAGTTATATGTATATCCACTTTATACGTACAAAATAACTATGTATGCATAATATATATCTAAACGTTTATACATTATAGTGACATTATAGAAACTTACACATACGTAAACTTTATGAAATACATAAACTTGCACACCATTTTTTTTATAAAAACCTAAAACTAAATAACCTAACTAAAATAGCTAGCCAAACTAGACCTTAACTGGTCAACTACTCAACAAACAAGACCAATACTCCATATCATCACATTTTTTCGATTGAAAGGACGTTACCCACCCCATCCCTATTTTCTTTCACCAAGTTTACACTTTGACGTGTGTAAACATTTATTTATGTTTTTGATATGAAAATTCATACACTTTGTTTTAGTTTAAGAAATGATTATAACCTTTAGAATAATTAAACATAATAGGCAAGTACACCTATTGAATAGTAGTATAGCTTAAGATAAGAATTTAATATCAATATATAAAGACAATGGATCCCAAATTGAACCTTTATTACTCTCTAACTCTATCACTTGAGTTTGGATTTATAAAAATGTTTAGGAAGTTAGACTAACAAAGCAAGAAAATAAAGATTAAGATACACAATCAATTAAAGATATCACTTGGATTTTAACTCCACTTAGCATAGCAATAACATCTAGCACAAACTCAAGTTGAGATCATTCTTTTCACATAATACATGAAAGTAGCTTAGGCCCTAGTCAAGGGTATCTAGACATATAACTCTTCAAAAAGTTAAAATGATAAACATATAATAACCGCCTAAAGTTATGCAGTGAGAAACAAATAATATAATTATGTAATGTGAAAGGTGAATCAAACTTATGTGAGGGTTACCTAACTCGATAAACATATGATAACAACCTTGAAGAAAATAAACAAAACTACAATTACCCTTTTTACTTATAAACATTATATCATGACTACAAAACAATTAATTACCAATGGCAAGATATATTCATGAAATTCACCATGGTTTTCTCAAACATATGCATAAGGATACAAATTTGACCAATTTTACAAAACCTTCAATTTTTTCACCATTTCTAGTCAAATGTCATATAATTACATACTAAAGACATAATGGTATGCACAAGTCTTGTAGGAACATGGGGTTTTCCAACATAACATTCTTACAAAACCAAAAAGTTGAACATTTCATCAAAGGATAATCAAGTTTCATCATGAAATCAACATGAACAACAACAAGAATCAGTATAGTTGATAAATCATTCTAAGTTTGATCTAATCCAAGTGATAATAAGAATGCCCATGAGGCTTACAAAAAACACACCTAAACTTAAGAACATAGAAAAACTCATAGTAGATCTAGAGAGAATTCAAACCAATTTGAGTGAATATGAGATGGATGATGTTAGATCTTCCTTAAAAGGGTGATATGTTCAATGTTTGCTTTAAAATCTCTTAAATTTTTTTAAGAAAGACCTAAAAGCATCTAAAGGTTTAAAGGAGCCTAGAGTTAGAGAAAAAGATTATAGTTATCTTGGAAATTAGGTGTTTGGGGTATACACCCTTATTTTTGTCCGATATGGTCATATCAGAAACGATATATTCATATTCATCTTAAGAAATAAGATGCTTGAAGTTTGACAACTGATATGGACATCTCTAGTTTTAATATGGTCATATTAGAAATATTTTTCCTCTTGAACTCATTCAAATCTTGAATTTGTTTTTACAAAAATATCAAGTCTCATTCGACAACTACGAAATTTAAATAAAACACAAATAAGTGTCTAATTGAATAAATTTTGTAACAAAAATGACTTAATATTCAAAGATATATGTATTGTAAACATATTTAATAATTAACATTGTTGATCCAACTAATCATTTGGGCGTGCTTTTGATGAAGGTTTAGCACTAAAATGCGTAAGATATCACTAATTCTAATAGCTTCTGGACCAAGTAATGATGAAGTATGAATACAAATCAAACATAAACTTACTTGTAAGAGAATTTGTAAAGATTAAGAAGAATAATGCTCAAATGTATGCACCATGGCATGAGAAACTATAAAACTGTATGCACCATGGCATGAGAAACTACCAGGAGAAACTACAATTTCGCATGCAGTTTCACATTCACTTTCGCATGCCATAGAATACAAAACAAGGCAAAATTAAACTAGATCCTATTACATTGATATATAAACTATAATAACTATAACTAAACAAAAACAAATGACAATTCTTGATCAATACCCCCTAGGGGCGTATTCACTTGCCGGGTCTTCGAGAATAGCTTTAGCCTTTGCTTGATCCATCAATTTGGCCAAATCTCTAACTTCTACCTCCAGATCCTCTTGTTCCTGCATGCTCTTTTCGATGCACGCTCTAACTTCTGCCTCCAGACCCGAGCTTTGACTAGGTGGTAGTGGACATAGGTTCCATACTTTTTGTCTTTTAAATTGAAGCAGTTCCTCTTGCATTGATTCAACCCAACTATTGTACTTGAGAGGCTCTTCTACCTTCTTTGGTTCCATTTGAGAGAGAAAGCATGGACACAAGCAAACATTTCAATTGTGGGTTTGTCCTTTTATTCTCACACTTTCTGAGACATCCCCAATGATGTTTTTAGCTGGATGAGTGTTGTGAATTTGGAGCCTTGGAATAACATCTGGTTTCTAGCTGATGTCTCATGCTTATTCAATGACGATTGATTGTATGAATGTGAGATATCATTAATAGTGTTGTACTATGAAGCAACATTAATAGTTGCTTGTTCCTCCATAATGATATCATCATCAGCTTGGTGTTGTATGCTGGAGTTGTCATTGATGAGTGTTGAGGCTTATTTTGTTGAAAACTTGTTGAAGCTTCACTGGTTCCTGAGATATTTATGCTTTCAGGATTTCCATCAGTGGGAGCTTGATCTTCATGAATTCTTGGAGAACTTGGAATAGCTCTGGATAACTTAAAAAGTTGATCATCATTAAAATCACTTTAAGTTTGTGTTCAAGCTGAAACATTCTCACAAGAAGGTTTAGAATAGTTTGAAAACAATTATAAGTAAAAAATGTGGTCTGGTCCATTCCCTTTAACATAAGGAGTGTTATCATTTACAATAATATTGGATGATTCCTAAATTTGTTGATTTTTGATGTTGTAAAATCTATAAACAATAGAGTTAGATGAATATCCAACAAATATAGCATCATCCGAATTCTCAGAAAATTTTGCCAAATTATCTTTTGCGTTAAGTATGGTACACCTGCTGCCAAAGGACCTGAGAAAGCCAATGAATGATGGTCTCTTGTTCCATAGCTCATAAGGGGTTTTTCCATGAGGCTTAACAATAAGAACCCTATTCTGCATATAACATGCAGTGCTAACTGCCTCTGCCCAGAAAGTTAGAGGCAGCTTTGAATTAGCCAACATAGTTTCAGCAGGCTCAATAAGTGTCCTATTTCTTCTCTCAATAACATCATTTTGTTAAGGAGTTCTAGGGGCACTATATTGTCTGGAAATCACTTTCTAGTTATAAAATGAGTCAAGAACTTGATTCTTAAAATCAATCCCTTGATCACTTCTTATGATCTTCACCTTGTGATTAATTTGATTTTCTATTTTAAGAATTAGTGATTTATAGTTTTAGTTGTTTCATCTTTAGTTCTTAAAAAGAATATTTATGTAAATCTTATAAAATCATCAACAATCACAAGGCAATATAATTTCCTTTTAGTGTTCATTATACTTGTGGGATCAAATAAATCCTGTGTTGCTTCCCTTTCAGACAAGCAACACAGTTATCTTTGAAGAAAAATACCTTTTTAGGCACACCATCTATCAAATTGTTTTTAACCAAATTGTTCGTGGTTTTAAAATTAACATAACACATTCTTTTATGCCATAGAGTTGACTCATCATCATTAGCTTTGGAAAGAAAGCATGATACTTCACCTAGTGGGGAAGCATGTTCATATCCAACTTGTACATATCCCTTTTTCTGGGAGATCTAAGAAGCAATTCCTAAGGAATTTTCTTCTCGGGTTTGAGGATAATACACTCATTTTCTGTGAAAAGCATTTGGTGTATTTGACCACAAAATTAAGATACACTTAAGAGATTGTCTTCAAGCTGTTTGACAAAGTTTACTTTGTTAACTTTTAAATTACCATTGGATTCACTACCTCTACCAGAAATGTATCATTTGGCTTCACCTCCAAATTGAACAGAACCTCCATCAAAATATGTAAATTGTTGAAGAAGAGATTTTTTCACTGTCATGTGCCTAGAGCATCCACTATCTACAATCCACACATTGCATTTTTATCAGGTGTAGTTAGTTACTATTGAAAACCCAAGCCTTGTTGGTCTTGGGCTATTCCCATGTAGATAATACGATTGAACCAAAATGTATGCATGAGGGGTTCAGTTATGGTTTGCGAAGAAGAGGTTTGGGCTGCATCATCTTCTCTAATCTTTCACTCCATCCTTTGATTGATCGGAGTAGATGAGCCTGTTAGGGCTAGAGTAGCATGACTTGCTTCCGAGGCTTTTTTTTCTTATTGAAAGAAGTTATCATCACCTTTTCTTTCAAAGCAGCCTTCTTCTCCAGAAGGTTTCTTTTTGTTTCTCTGCTTGTGATTTGGCTTGTCTTCTGAAGCTATTTTCCTTTCGGAAGAATAAGTTTCTTCCGAAAGAAACTTGGCTTTGGAAACAAGCTTTCATTTTCTTAACATTTGAATCATATGATAAGGTCCAAATATGAAACCCTCCTTGACTCTTTCTTTCTTAACACTGCTTGCATAATGTGTGCATGCTGGATTATAGTAAGAATGTTTAGCCACGTGGTTATACATACCACATATTATGTATTCAATGTTATTCTTCATGGGCATGAGGACTATTTTTTCTTGCACTTCTTTTCCTCTTCAACAACCTTCCCCTTTAACTTCTAACCTTTCATCTGGATAAGAGTGTTGTGTAAGGCCCCGTTCCCGGGACACTTACAGCTGGCCAATCATTGCACATAAAACATATCATTATATTAACTTGAATAAAACATTGCAGCAGAATCATTAAAAACAACATTTTCATTTCATTAAAAATGCTTTTGCAAAATAATACAAAATTCGTTACACAATATCATTTGTTCGCATTACAATGCAAAAACATTAAACAAAATAATGCCATCCAAAAGAGCCAAGTAGCCGCCCCGTGCCATCCTTAACAATTTTACCTGCCATCTGGAAAATGCATAAAAAGTTAGCGTTGCTAAGTGAGTTCTAGTTTTAAAATAAAACATACTTTACTTTCATTTAAAACCATTCTTTACTTTTGTATGTGGTCACACATCATACGTACATATAGATAATATCATTATTATCTTCATCATTCATTCGTTAACTTTCTTCATTCATCGTACGTCATTATCATTCACTTTCATAAATTACTTTCATTCTCGTTCATTCATACTTTCTTACTTTCATTCGTACGTTCATTACTTTTTATGACATGTACAATACGCCGAACATTGTGCACAAAGCTGGTTACTGGGCCTGAGGTCTTTCATAGACCTCAAATATTGTGCACGAAGCTGACTCCAGTACCGAGGGCAAGTACATTCACCACTTATCTTTTCTCTTTCATTCCGGATCAATGCTATATGCTATACCCCGAACATTATGCACGAAGCTGGTTACTGGGCCTGAGGTCTTTCATAAACCTCGAACATTATGCACAAAGCTGACTCCGGTACCTGGGGCAAGCAGGAAGGATCCCATACATATGGTCAATCACAAGGATTGGACCCTAGTGTGCATCCTTATGGGGTAGCTAACCCGCACACAGTTAAGTTAACACCCTTCATTGGGTGTGAACCTCCATACGTTTGCTTGCAAGCCTTTCTTACTTTCATTCATTCATTATTGCATGCCTTCTTTCATTACATTCCTCTTTTCATTATGTTCCACTTTACGTTACATAATACTTTTCATTACATTCATTAACATTCAATGCAAAGCCACGAGAAAATAATCATACATAATAGGAACATAACATGAACATACAACATCACCATACAAGGCATATCATACATGCATACATAACATACATCATCATACATCATCAGACATCATCTATGACTTTAAAAAGTCAACTTACATTGCCCCCAGGAACCTCCCAAGTCAAAGCCTACTTTACACTTTTTCCCCAAAATCAGAAAATATTTCTAAGTCTTTAGGCGCATGGGCACTATGCAGGCGTATGAGCACTATGCAGGCGTATGGCCTTTCAAACACATGAGGAACACTTAGGCGCATGGAGAACTTTCAGGTGCATCAGCACGATTGGGGCGCATGAGCAACACTTAGTCTGTTATGGGCAATTCTAGGTGCATGAGCACTATGCAGGCGCATGAGCTATCTGGGCGTATGAACACTTAGAAAATTTCAGCCTATTTCTAGGCACATGAGTACTATACAGGCGCATGAGGTTTTGGGTGCATGGGAACACTTAGGCTGTTATTTTTGTTGGGCGAATGAGTTATTATTTAGGCGCATAAGCAGTCTAAGTCATCTTTAACATCATAATTTAGTCCCCAAACATCACCTATCATGTTCTAAGCTTAAATCATACATTCTAAGCCTTAGAAACATCATCCCCAACATCAAACACATACATAGCCCCAAAATCAAACCCCACCCGCAACATACACACATACATACATACGGGTATAAACCTAACATTTATAAAAAGTTCATACATGCATTTCCTGCCCCAAAGCAGTTAAAAACACGTAAAAAAGGGTTCTAGAACTCACCTTTGCAGCCTTTGGTTATGACTTCTTCAAAAACCCGTTTGCAACAGATTTCAACCACCTAGAAACCCACCAAAAACATACTCGAACACACACAAACATACAGCTGAGGATAAAACCAGTTAAGAACATCATAAACTCACGAATTCTTACCTTGAATTCAAACTTCTTCCTTCTGCTTCTTCAAAACCCGAGAGCTTTCTGCTCTGCTTCTTTCTCTCTCTAAAATCCCGAACTCAAAAGGTGAAAAGTGGCATGGCATGGGTGGCCATGCTACTTTTCTATAAAATAAAATAGATTTTGTACCTTTTATATATTTAAACCCTTAACTCGGATTAAATAACATTTCTTTCTTTTTCATTCACTTTTGTTGCACCCTGAAAGGATCATACATGCCAACTCAATGGGTGATTTGATGATTGCTCTGCTGGAATCCCTTAAGTTCAAGAAGAAATGCGGATGAAAATCCTGATAAGGAAAAGAACAAGTGTTGTCTTCCGCATTTGTCAATGCGGAAGACATAATGCAAATACGATAAGTATTTGCTCTTTCGCATTGATAAATGCGGAAGACTAAAAGTTAATATGGACAAGACTTTGCTCATCCGCATTAGACAAATGCGGATGACCGAACAAATGCGCATAATTATTTGTTCATCCGCATTAACCAATGCGGATGACCAACATACTAATGCGGATGATCAAGTGAGGAAATCATGATCAAATTAACTCATCCGCATTTGTCAATGTGGATGAACAAGCAAAGACGCGGATGAAGACTTAGACTAGTTCTGATGTAATAGTTCAGGGGTAGTTTAGTCATTTTGTAAAAGGCATCTTGTCTGCTTATAAATAGAATAGATAACCTCGTACTTGAGGTGACGACTGATATATAGAGAATTTTGGTTGTAATTATTCTCTGTAATTTATCAACTTTCATATATACAATACCAAGCATTTATGAGTTATTTTCTTGCATTGAATGTTCTTTGATTGTTTGTTTCCGCCATTCAATCACTGACTTGATTATTATATTCGATTCACAGTAAGAATCTCACTCTTACTCAACCCTAGTCAATTGGTATCAGAGCTTTGGCTCTCGATTCTCTTTCAGATCTGCGCAAGAACTGAATAGAATTCGATTGATCTGGTAATCGAGTTGCTAGCAGAGTATATCATCTTCTCTACTTAGTAAACAACAGAAAATACTCTTGTCAACGCATACTCACCAAAATACTCACAACAACAAGAAACTCAATACCATCACAGATTTGGTTTTGAAATCCGTTTCAACTGTTTGGACTAGTTGGACTAATCAATCCTAAAAATCATCTATATATTATTCCAGTTAAACACTTAGTTAAAATGGATTCTTAAAGCTACTCAAAACTTGGTCATACACCTAAACCTTCTATGCTTAAACATAAATTTGAGTTTAAACAGTGGAAAATCAGGTTTAGGAATTACATCACAAGTGTAGATCCTGATTTCTGGATCTCAATATGCAAGGGGCCACACATCCCTGTTACTCTGTCTGCAGATCAAGCTGCAATATACAGAACAGCTAGAATACCCATTGAAGATCTGACCTTAGATGAAGAAGACTACAAGAAAATCAAGATAGACCTAAAAGCCTACACAATTCTGACTCAAGCACTCAAGATGGATGTGCTGAAAAGATTGGAGAAGTGTGGAACTGCAAAAGCTGTGTGGGATGCACTCAAAATCATGTGTGAAGGAAGCAGTGAGGTGGCTGAAATCAACAAGGACAAGCTTGTTAATCAGTATGAAACATTCCACCACACCAAGGGAGAATCAATATCTAAACAACTGCACAGATTTGTACAGTTAGTAAATGACTTGGAAATCATGGGAGTCACTTACAAGATTAAAGAATTAAACAAAAAGATGCTTCACAGTCTCCCTGAAAGCTGGAAACAGAATGTAACAATGCTGAAAAATACTCTTGATCTTGAGAGTACTACTTTAGACATCATGATAGCCAAAATTGAAGCTTTAGAACTTGATGAAAGAAGTAGAAATCTTGGTGTACCAAGAGTGATTGAGGCTTACAAATTTCCATTAGAATCTCATTCTGTGGATAATGCCTTCATCACTGAGGAAGATGATTTTATCTCATCAAGAGATCAAATGAACAACAATGGGTTTATTGCAACTCCACCAATCAATCATCCTTCAACCTCATCTCAAACACCTAGAGTCAATGCTGCTCCTCAAACTACTCCTAAAGACTCAAGATCAGAAGAACAAAAGGCAACTTACAATGCCTTTGTTGCAAGCTTTGAAGCCTACTTGGGAGGAAGACTCACTTCTGCTCATCTAATTCAAGAAGATCTGGAGGAAATGGATCCAGATGATGTGGAAGAAATGGATCTACAATGGCAACTGGCCATGATTGCAATGAGAGCTAAGAAATTCTTCAGAAAAGGAAGAAAGCTGAGCCTGAATGAAAATACAAAACTTGGATATGATAAATCCAAGGTGAAATGCTTCAACTGTGGTATGGATGGCCACTTCTCAAGAGAGTGCAATGCCCCAAGAGAAACAACTATCAAAGGAACTCTCCAGGCCAATCAGCCTCACAGCCTAACTCAAGCTTTCACTCAAACAACCAATAGCAGCAGTATAATCAACACCAATCATATCAGAATCCACCCCAACTGACAAATCAAGCTCATGGAAGCAGTCAGTCTTCTGCTAGTGCCCTAGTGATAAAGCAAGATGGGATATGTGATTGGAGTGTGTATGCAGAGGAAGTCAAGCCTCAATTTCAAAATCATGCTCTTATGGCTCACATCAACGATGGACCATCTCCAATGCCTACTGAGGTAAAATCTAACCTTTGTAGTGAAAATTGCATTAAAGAATTGTAAGGTTATAAAGAGCATAACCATAAATTGGCTGATAAAGTTAAAGAAGAAAAGGTAAAGTCAGAGATGTTGAAGAGAGAAATAAAAAACTTTGAAATCAAAATTAAATCTCTCATCTCTGACTTAGAAAAACTGCATGGTGAGAAGTACACTCTTGTAGCTGAGAATGAGTTACTTACTGAAAAGTTAGCTCAATCTAAGGCTCAACAATCTATGACTGAAGTGAAACTTGAAAAGTTTCAAATGTTTTCAATCGAGCTGCAAGGGATGCTTGATTCTCAAAAGGATCCAAAGGACATGTCAGGGATTGGGTATAATTCATGTCCACCACCATACAATGACAACTACACTGTCATGCCTGAATTTGTCTCACTCACTAAAGCAATTGAAACTAAAACTATGGAACCTAAATCTGTAGTAAAATAGGTGACCAATCCTCAAAACAAACCTGATGTTTATATTGAAACAAATGAGGATAAAATCAAGTTAGGTCACCCAATCAAAATCAAAGAGTGTTCTGACAAGACAACGAGTGTCATGAAACCATCAAGCCCTGTAAAAGCAATTGTCCCTTTTATAAAATTCATACCATCTGTTGTACAAGGTAAAAAGAAATATGTGAAGACAGTGAAACCCACTACTGAGAGTAGTTCTGATAATGAGATTATATCTTCACAAAATTCAAGCAAATCAGAAAAGGTTTCACTACAAAAGAAACAAATAGTAACACTGAGTTCAACACATAAAACATCATCAGACCCTCAGTCTTCAAAATTAAGACAGGGAGTTAGGTTTGATATCTGCAACAAGGAACATGTTGACCAGCTTCAGAAAGAAGTAAGAAATAGGTCGAAGAAACAGAAATAGCCCAGACAATTAAACAAAGGTAGTGTTGTGAAGCAAACTACTAAAATGGCTGATTCTGATTCATCACCTAAAGAAAAGAAAGTGACTCATCAAAAGAAAATATCAGTTGATTCATATAAAGAAAAATCTGATTCAAAAAACAAACAAATGTATTGTGACATTTATGAAATGTTCAATCACAAGACAGATAAATGCTTCTTTAATAAATATTGCTCCATTTGTGATATGAACAATCACTCCACCAAAAACTGCTAATTCAACAAGTATTGTTCAATCTATGACATGAACAATCACAATACATCTGATTGTTACTTCAATCAGAAGGGTTTGAGAATTCCCCAACACAAGCCCATCTAAAAAACATCCACTGTGATGCATTCTGTCAGACCTCATTTTCACAATACTCAATCTAGGATACCTTGATCAACAAACGCCAAGAATAATTTGAAGGAATTGAGGAAGGGTCAAAGAAATCATCTCACAATGAAACACAAACTTGACCTTCCAAAACAAAAACCTACTTTTGATAATGAAAAACGGGCTAAATTTCTACAAAGAAACAATGACCAACGATTTCATTACTCATCTGAATCCTTAGTAGATGTTGATGAGATGACTCAACCCATTCATCACCAAAAATCTCCCAGGACACCTCCATCTAAACCATAATTTAAAGGGAAATACCAGGAGGTCACCATCATGAATAGGAACGGGAAACCCAAGACCATCATGGCTTGGTTTCCTTATTCTAATTAGTTCTTTTTGCTTGCAGGTTCATCCACACAGGTCTAATAGCCTATGGTACGTAGACAGTGGATGCTCCCGACACATGACTAGAGATCGTTCCCTCCTTCATGACTTCAAGCACATACAAGGAACTACTGTGGCATTTGGTGGAGATTCAAAAGGTGATAGAATTACAAGAGAAGGATCTGTGACAAATGGGATGCTGAGCTTTGACAGAGTGAACTGCTGTGAACAACTGAATTTCAATCTGCTAAGCGTGTCTCAGATCTATGACAAGAAATATTCCTCTCACTTTACAGACACTCATTGCTACATTCTGAAACCTGGATTTCAGATCTCTAAAGAATGGGTTATCTTAAAGACATGCAGGAAGAATAATACATATGTCTTAAACATGTGTTCTGCATCACCTAAAGAAGAAACATGTCTTTTGTCTAAAGCATCATTTGATGAGTCACAGCTTTGGCATAGACGTTTAGGGCACACCAACTTTAAAAATATGAACAAATTAGTCAAAGGGAACCATGTCATTGGTCTTCCTCAAAAAGAATTCAATTCTATTGATCAATGTTCAGCGTGCCTCAAAGGAAAACAACACAAATCGTCTCACAAAACCAAGCTTGTGAACACTAACAATACTTAATTGAAGCTACTTCACATGGATCTATTTGGACCAAATCATGTAATGAGTATGGGAAAGAAATAGTATTGTTAAGTGATCATTGATAACTTTTCATGATTCACATGGGTGTTCTTTCTACTTCATAAAAATGAGGCATCCCAAATCATACAAGAATTTATCACTAAAATTGAAAATCAACTTGATCTTAAGGTCAAAATTATAAGAAGTGATAATGGTACTGAGTTCAAAAATGAAAGTATGAGCTCCTTTTGTACAACCAAAGGCATTGCTCATCAATTCAGTGCAGCTAGAACTCCTCAACAAAATGGGGTAGCTGAAAGGCGAAATAGAACACCGATTGAAGCAACAAGAACGATGCTAGCCGATGCTAAATTGCCAATCACCTTCTGGGATGAAGCAGTTAACACATCGTGCTTTGTACAAAATCATATTCTGATTGTTAAAGAAAGTAACATGACACTTTATGAACTGCTCTTTCATAGGAAACCATTTATTGGATTCCTCAAATCGTTTGGTTGTCCTATCTCAATATTAAACACCCGAGACCATTTGGGAAAATTTTCATCCAAGTCTGATGAAGGATTCTTTGTAGGTTATTCTTCTGTTTCAAAGGCCTATAGAGTGTTCAATCCTAGATTGAACATTATTGATGAATCTACAAATGTTCAATTCAAGGAACATTCGTTTCCCAAATCTACAAATGGTCCTGATTGGTTGTTTGATATTGACACGTTTACAAAATCATTTGACCAATTTCACTTGTCTAATGCAGGAAATATACATTCAAGTGATACTTCATCAGTTGTAGAAAGAAGAGATAATTATCCATTGATTCCACCTACATTTGATGAACACATGAATGAAGATGTTCCTCTTCAAGCTGATCCCATCAGACAACTGTCATAAAACCTTAGTGTTTCTTTTGAAGAAGGTCCCAGCCTGGTACCATCTCACTCAGATGACTTGTCAAATGAGATCAGAAATCAAAAACAGGTTTCTCCTCCAGTTGAAACACAAGGGACATCAAATAATGCAAGTAATATTAATGCCGCTGAAGATGTAGCAGTAACTGAAACAAAAGTTGACAATCTTTGTAATTCAACAACAATACTAGATGAAAGTGCCTCTGACCATAATGAACTGAATGTCTCCAATCTTGATGTAACTATTGCTGGTGACACCATTCCAACCACAAGAATACACAAGCATCATCCAGTTGAAACCATTATTGGTGATCTTAATGAGAGGGTGACAAGAAGCAAGTCCAGTATTGAAAACATCTATTTGTTCTCATGCTTTCTATGTCAAATAGTACCCAAAAACATCAAAGAGGCTCTTCAAGACAATAGTTGGATTGAAGCAATGCAGGAAGAATTGCTCCAATTCAAGATATGGCAACTGGTAGATCTTCCCGAAGGACAATACCCTATCGGTACCAGATGGCTGTACAGGAACAAGACTAATGATAGAGGGATCGTCATTAGAAAAAAAGCAAGACTAATGGCATGGGGATACACTCAAAAAGAAGGAATCGACTACGACGAAGTGTTTGCACCTGGTGACAGACTAGAAGCAATCAGAATCTTTCTTGCACATTCTGCGTTCATGAAATTTACTGTTTATCAAATGGATGTAAAGTGTGCCTTCCTGTATGGAAAGATTGATGAGGAGGTCTATGTGAGTCAACCACCTGGCTTTAAAGATCCAGATTTCCCTCATAGAGTTTACAAGCTTGACAAAGCTCTGTATGGTCTTCATCAAGCACCAAGAAAGTGGTATGAGACTCTATCATCCTTTCTTCTTGAACATGGGTATGAAAGAGGAAAGATTGATCAGACTCTCTTCAGACAAAAAAAAGGAAAAGATATGCTATTAGTTCAGATCTACGTGGATGACATTATATTTTGCTCGACAAACAAGCAACTCTACAAAGAATTTGAAGACCTTATGCACTCAAAGTTCCAAATGAGTGCTATGGGGGAACTCGCCTTCTTTCTAGGGGTGCAAGTCCAACAAACAGCAGATGGAATCTTCATCAATCAATCAAAATATGTTGAAACCATGTTGAAGAAATTTCACTTTGCTGACTGTCAGTCTATCAGAACTCCTGTGGATACTAAAGTGAAGATTGGACCTGACCCTGAAGGAAAATCAGTGGATCAGACTCACTATCGATCAATGATCGGTTCACTTATGTATCTAACAGCCAGTAGGCCTGACATTATGTTTGGTGTTTGTGTGTGTGCCAAATATCTAGCTGATCCAAAAGAATCACATGTGAATGCAGTCAAGAGGGTATTCAGATATCTGAAGGGTAAACCAGCTCTTGGGTTATGGTATCCAAAAGAAGGAGAATTTAATCTCTATGCCTACATAGACAGTGATTATGGAGGATGCAACTTCAACAGAAAATCCACCTCTGGCGGTTGTCAATTTCTTGGTCCCAGACTAGTATCCTGGCAATGCAAGAAGCAGACAAATGTATCTGTGTCCACAACAGAAGCTGAGTATATTGCTGCATCAACATGTTGCTCTCAAGTACTCTGGATTAAAAACCAGATGCTTGATTATGGTTTTAACTTCTTGCAAACACCAATTTCTATTGATAACACAACAGTTGTTTTTATAACTAATAATCTAGTTCAACACTCAAAAACAAAACATATTGAGATTAGATATCACTTTAGAGAATGTGCTAAAAAGGTTTAATCAAATTGATTCAAGTACCAACTAAAAATCAATTAGCTGATTTGTTTACCAAGGCATTTGAACCTAGTAGGTTTGAATTCCTGGTTCAGTCAATTGGCATGATTAACCTTGAGTAAAAACCATGAAAAACATCAAAAAAAATTTAAAACATCAGAAAACCACATAAAGAAATCAAGTTTGATGAAGAAAAGAATTCTTTGGGAAATGATATAATTACATTCGTTATATCATTCACTGTGCTTAATTTCAAAATGTGAAAGACTGAAATGACTTACTAGATATGTTGGTAGACTCAACTTGGAAGAAAAGATACATGCAGTGATGACTTAAAGACTTATTCAATTATGAAACTCTCATCACAAAGTACATGTATGTATTGGCTTATCTGAATGCATGTGTGTGTAGTAGCCTAAACACACCAGGTAATGATACTTTATGTATCTCTTTCACCATATCACGTTCCATCTTTTTTTTTGCTGGGCAAAGACTTGATGAAACTTGCACATAGTGCAGATGTTATGATCCAAAAGATTCTTAATGTGGAACACATCCAAAATTGGATGAATAAACAAAAGTAATACATTCCAAGTGAATGAACAAAAGAATCCTATTATGGATCACCTTCCAAAGTGAAGTCAAAAGAATCCCAATGTGGATCATCATGAAAAAGAATCAAAGTAAAAGAATCCCAATAAGGATCAGTGAAAATGAGATTTCATAACTTAAGTGACCTGGTAAGAAAAACTGTAAAAAAGTTCTACCATGCATTGTATAAGGAGGGTTGATCATTCCATGCTTATGTGTGTGAGGTACACATTGAATAATCAAATCAACCAAAACATGATAAAAGTCATTTGCATCAAAATATCAACCAGGTATGAGTTTAAGAGGACAAACATACCTTTAATATTCAAATTCATGATCATGTCCATTTTAATCATAAAGGATGCACAAGTGTAATGTAAGACTGATATGATCCCAACAAAAAGATAATTCTCTTCATTATTAATAATCAAAATAATATTCAAATGATTTTAAATCTTTAAAGTTTCTATCCAAATGTAGATATAAACTTTAGGAGGAGTAATTTAAAATTTTTGAGAAAGTCCAAATTTTTGTTTATTAACTTAACTTTGAAAACAAAACAAAAAGAATTTTGGTTGGTGTTGTTGCAAAAAGTCATACCATTATATCTCAGCTTATGCAGATTCTTAGAAGCATGATAAGTCCAAGATCTATCAAAATTGGGAAACTTGTATCACTTATGACATACAAGTCAATCCAAGCAAGAATTGACAACTTCAACAATCAACTTCATAAGAAAAATCAATCAAGGACAAATCTTCATAAGATGAATAATCAATTCAATCACATTAACTTTTGATTAAGTTCAAAAGTTAATACAGGTAAGTACATTGGTTAATGCGGGTGAAGGTAACCCATGAATGTAACTAATGCGGGTAACAGTATATTTTCAAGTGCAACTAATGCGGACAATGATTTTACTCTACCACATTAGTGTGTTAAGTAAATGTGGATTTTACTCTACCGCATTTGCTACATTAGTCAAATGCGGATGGACATCTCTCTCTCGCAGTTGCTACAGTGCAATGCTGACCAAGTGTTAACCGCATTTGGTGTAGTCGCACAAATGCTGATTGACTTTGTTCTATCGCATTTGCTACAATGTACAAATACGGATAGGATGAAACAAGTAACAACACTACCACATTTGCTATAGTGTGTTAATGCTGATGAACAAAATCACAAGTTATTCTTCCGCATTTACTACAAAAATGCGGATAGCCAATGTTCTCAAATTTAACTTCCGCATTTGCAACAGTAATCAAATGCGGATAGAATAAATCAAAAGTAACAAAGCTTCCACATTTACAACAGTGACCAAATGTGGATAGTCAAAGTCCAAAGTTTGTCTTCCATATTTGCTACAGTTGACAAATGTGGATGACCAAAAGTAAAAAAAATTTACCCTTCCGCATTTGCTACAATGGTGACCGCTTGCTCTTAAACTTGTAAAATCTTTTAAAAGCCATTATTTGACTAGTTAAAGGAATTTAAACGAGTCATTTAATACTTTTGAAATTCGAGAGACTTTATAGTGAGACGAGCGCAAACGCACAGTACACCATCTTTGATCATCTTCATCATAAACAATCAAAGATTTTCGTGTGATTCTGCTTAATCAGATCTTGTTATTCTGAAACCATATTTGTATCGGAAAAAAGGTGAAATTTCCATGAAAATTTTAATCAAGATCTAAATTTCAGACGGGTAAACCTAAATCAAACAATGAACCAACTGATAATGAAGAACACAATACATGTCTTATTGATGTAACATAATACACCTTTTCGACTTCAATGAGCATGCAAACCAACAGAAATTATTCTCATCATGAAAACCGTGACATTCATGTTTATTATAAGAACAGAGCATGATGAAAAATAAAAAATGTTTATCAAATCAATGAAACATCTTCTCATTAATGGTTCAAACATAGAACCTGTGATTGTTGAATAACAAACTCACCATTTGCTATGACAACAATGCAATAGGATTGACAAGCATTCATCCTTGACCATTTAAAGTGAAACTGATAACTGACACACATGTCTCCTGTGCAGATTACATGGCAAACCTTACACGGAGCAAGCTCCATAATGTCAGTGGTTATTTAAACCCTGATGTGCCTGAAGCTGAAGGACTTAGAGATATGATCAGATTCTTATCTACCACAAGGGTAGCCTATGCTATCACTGTGAGATCCATAATCTATGAGAATCTCATCAGGTCCTTCTGGAACTCAGCTGAGGTAGTTGAAGCTGATGGTGTTAGAACATTAACTAGGAGAATCAATAATGATCACACTCTGAGCGTCACTAAAGATTCTGTTAGAAGATGCTTACAATTTGGTGATGATGCTAATGCACCTTTAGGGCTAGATGATGAAGAAATAACCACATTTTTTTGCTGAAATTGGTTATGAAGGAGGATATGAAGCAAAAAAAATTGTTAAAGGATTGGTTGATCTACCTTGGAGATTCCTAATTCATATGTTTCAACACTGTCTGTCCAAGAGAAAGACAGGATGGAATGACATTCCAGTCATCACATCCTCAGCAAACTGTGCTCTCTGCACTAACAAGCCACTCAACATGTCTGCCTATGTTTTCAATGGCCTCATATCAAACATTCAAGAAGGGAGAAGATACAAGTTCTTGATGTATCCAAGATTTATTCAATGCCTGATCAATAAATCATTCCCTAATATTGCTAATGAGGGACCAGTACTTGATATTCCTCACTATGATGCAAGATCCTACAAATACATTAAGAAGAGGGACCCAAGAAACTTTTACAGTGGTGCTCACTCACCTCTTCTTCCATGGATTATTCAGCAAATAAATCAAGAAGGTCAAGCACAAGAACAAGCTGCACCATAACCATCACCACAACCAACACCACAACCATCACCACAACCAACACCACAACCATCACCACAACCAACACCACAACCATCACCACAACCAACACCACAATCATCACCACAACCAACACCACAACCATCACCACAACCAACACCACAACCAACACCACAACCAACACCACAACCATCACCACAACCAACACCACAATCATCACCACAAACAACACCACAACCATCAACACAACCAACACCACAACAACCCCTCAACCATCACCAATGTCACCTCATCATCACTCTCCAATATTACCACCTCATCAATCACATATATCACCATACCAACCTTTGCCATCCATGATTACCCTGCTGAAGTTGGAGGATCAACTAGTGCTTCTAAAGCATCCAAATCATCTTCTGATGAGGAGGATCTCATACTCAAATGCCTATAAAGAGAGCAACTTCTGAGACTGCTCCCTCAGAAAGCTTTGCTGAATCTAATGAAAGCAGGCTTGATGAAAAAGATAAACTTTTATCTGAGCTCCTACAAAAGGTGGAAAGGATGGAAAGGATTTTAAACAGAAGGGCTAGAATAAGTGATGATAGAATTCTAGAGCTTAATGAATAGGAGCAGAAGCTGAAAGATCTCAAAGAAAAACATGAAGCTAAAATGAAGGAGAAAGAAAAAGAAATCGAAACTTTAAAAGCTGCACTCAATCATTCAAGAGAAGAAGTCAGTGGCCATGTTGACACTCTTGCCATTCAAACTATAGCAATAGAAGAACAAGAGAACATTATAGAATAACAATATGAAATCATCTCTAATCTTGAAAAAGAAATTCATAGCAAAAACAAAAGGATCTCTGAACTTGAGCTGATAATTGAGATTCAAAGAAGTGAAGTGGCTGATGAAAGGAAAGAAGAACAAGAAAAGGTTGATGATGAAGAACAAGAAAAGGTTGATAATGATGAGAACCAGTTTGTCTTTGACAATGAAGAACAAGAAGAAGATACAAGTCAAACAAAGCATGAGGAACAAAGTCTAGAGATGGTGATATACTCTGGAAAAACAGATGTTGCTCACACTAAGAAAGCTGAATTTGAGGAACTTTTGAGTGCTTTAGATAGCTTTACATATGAAGAATTCAGTGTAGATGATGACTTTTGGGAATTTGTGAACAATCAAAGGAATGATTCTGACCCTATTGTATTCATCCCCAAATCTCCAATTCCTTTGGAGAAAGAGCTGAGCATGCAGATTGTCCCTGCTATGTCATTGACTAAAAAACAAAAAGAAAAGATATGAGAAATGTGTGTAAAGGAAAAAGAAAAAGAAAAGGAAATAGAAAAGGAGATGGTAGAAATAGAAGTGAATGATGAAGAACAAACCATACCTAAGAAAATGTCTGAAGTGATTGAAAAGGTTGAAACTTCAAGTCCATAACTTCAAACATATTCAAGAAAGAGAAAATATCTAGCTGAAAAGGCTAAGGGTAAAGAAGAAAGTGTTAAGAAGCAGAAAGATGATCCAAGAAGCCTGGCAGCAATTGCTGAATTTCTTGAAGAACATGAGCAGGCTGAAGCTCAATTAAAGAAACAAGATGTTATCATTGATCTAGAAGAAGGGGAGATAACTGGTGGATATGATGCTAAAATAGATGTTCATATGGACAGTCCTATGAAAACAAAACAAGTAGTGGAAGAAATGGTGTCAAAAGCCCAAACTGATGATTTAATGATCAAAGCAATGTTTCTGATCAATCAAGGGTAAAATCCAGATGAATTATTTGGGATGACCTATGAATGAATGAAGGAAGAGGAAGATAAAGTGAAAAAGCTGCTAGATCCAAATGTTGAAACCGAATATGAGAAAGCAATCACCAAAGATGCTCTAATGAATAAAGAGTCTTCTATGAAGAAACCAACTGGGTATGAAAGACCATTGTCAAGAAAGGTTCTCCTACCTAGGCCGTCTTCAATGAAGAAATCATCCCCAACTCATGAACCACTATTTCCTGATCCTTATAGAATGTCAGATAAGGAAATAAAGGTTACCTCATAGTCAAGGTTTCACCAAAACAAAATTGGCAAACATGAAGACTAATTCACTAAAAGCTGCAACACTTAGGCTGATAAATGATAAGAAAGAAAAGTTAAAGCAGTTAGAAGAAGAAGTGCTCAATAAGAAACCAAGATCAAGAGTTTCTACACATGACATGAATCTTACTCATAAAGATCAAGACTATCTTGCACCTGTTATTCATAAATATCCAGAGTGGTTTGCTGAACCCTCCCAACTAAAACTTCAGGAAGGGTTGACCACTGCTGAGATGATCAGAGGAGTATCTACTCCAAAAGGAAAAACAGACCAGAAAATTATTGCTTGGAAGTATGATAGTTCATGGAATATGTTTATGGTTAAAAGGATCTCTGGTCTAGTGTAATTTTTTACAGAGTACTCTGCTTTGGTAAATGCACTTGAGATTCATGATCTGAAAGAACTGACTAATTTGGAGCTGATCAACCATAATGCCATGTTTACAGGATATGAATTTGAAGGTATACTTAAAATGTTCAAGAGAACCAACAACTTCAATTCATTAAAAGCAACATGTATGATAAAAGACAAAACTTTTAAGAACCCTCTGGAGATGAAATAGTCAAAACCAGCTGAAGAAGTAGTGTTTCTAGAACTTAGAGTGAAACCTACTCAATCATTGAAAAGAAAAATGGTGGCTGATACACATTCCTCAACACCAATCTCAAATGTTTATTATGATGAGAAGACCTATGAATTGGTGATTGAGAGTAAGTGGGGAGGCAAAGAAGGTGCTGAAATCAGATTGTTCAGTGGTTATAAAGTGAGACTACTGGATCAATCATACATTCAATACATATACACAAGGCACTTCAGAGAGATATCAAACAAATTAGGTCAAGAAGTGTATCAAAATATTGAAGATGGCTTATGATCAGATTAGTGCAAAGAGGGAGAAAAGGAAGAAGAAGAAGACACCTTTACAGCTGGGCAACATTGTCAAACTTGAAGTTGATGTAGATGGTTCTCTTTTGATTCACAGGGATGGGCTATCAACAGTGTCTATTTGGGAACCAACTTCTCTAAACAAACTACCACTTGAAGCCATTCATGATATGAGCAGAATGAAGATTTATGTACTAAGCAAGGACAAAATGTCAGATGCTCAAGATTTTGTCAACATGATCAAGGCAATTTTGGATCCAAGACAAGCAGCACCTTTTACACCACCAGAAGACCCAGCAGAATCATCACAACATCAATCACCTCCCAAATATTGAAGAAAACTAGGTTGTATAATCCTTAGGGGGAGTATTGTTGCATCCTGAAAGGATCATACATGCCAACTCAATGGGTGATTTGATGATTGCTCTGTTGGAATCCCTTAAGTCCAAGAAGGAATGCGGATGAAAATCCTGCTAAGGAAAAGAACAAGTGTTGTCTTCCGCATTTGTCAATGCGGAAGACATAATGCAAATATGGATAAGTATTTGCTCTTTCTCATTGATAAATGCGGAAGACTAAAAGTAAATACGGACAAGACTTTGCTCATCCGCACTAGACAAATGCGGATGAACGAACAAATGCGCATAAGTATTTGTTCATCCGCATTAATCAATGCGGATGACCAACATACTAATGCGGATAATCAAGTGAAGAAATGCTGATCAAGTTAACTCATCTGCATTTGTCAATGCGGATGAACAAGCAAAGATGCGGATGAAGACTTAGACCAGTTCTGATGTAATAGTTCAGGGGTAGTTTAGTCATTTTGTAAAAGGCATCTTGTCTACTTATAATAGAATAGATAACCTCATACTTGAGGTGACGGCTGATATATAGAGAATTTTGGTTGTAATTATTCTCTGTAATTTATCAACTTTCATATATACATTACCAAAGCATTTATGAGTTATTTTCTTGCATTGAATGTTCTTTGATTATTTGTTTCCGCCATTCAATCACTGATTTGATTATCATATTCGATTCACAGTAAGAATCTCACTCTTACTCAACCCTAGTCAACTTTATTCTTTCTTCTATGACTACAAAGATAACTGAGTGTTACATGTTGATACTACATTTTTTCTAGATCAAATTTTCCAACCACTTGGAATCCGGCTGAGATGAATACACCATTTTAATTTGGGTCTGTTAGGATCAGTGATCTAAGTTTGATTAATTAGAGAGTATCCCAGCGGAATTCGAACAATGAATTAGAAAATTCACAAGAACACAATTGATATTCAATGTAAGAGTAAACGGTTATAGAGAGAGAGAATTTTGCAAATAGAATATTTCAGTCATATGCTTTCGTGGTGGCAAAATGTCACACGTACAATTAGGTCAACATCTCTTATATAGGAGATGTGATGTCTGCTGATGTCACTTGATAGTGACATCTAACAGATTTATTTAAACTACTGAAAGTTAACACAACTACTGAAGATGTCAAACAGCTGACATCTTCTTACAAAAATACCAAGTGTTAACTATCACTACAACTACTGAAAAGAAACTACTGAAACAACAACGACTGAAGAACATGCTCTTCAGTCGTTTTATAAGTACTGAAATAAATAATAAAACTACTGAACGGAAACCATCACAACAACTGAAGAATGCTTCTTCAGCTGTTGTGACAAACTCTGAAGGCTTCAGTACTTGGACTTCTTGAACTTCAGTGTTGTCATCAGCTGATGTCTTCAGCTGATGTCTTCAGTCTTTGTACTTCAGCTGTTGATCTTCAGTACTTTAGTCTTCAGCTGTGATCTTCAGACTTTGGTCTTCAGTAGTTGAAGTCTTCAGTACTTTAGTCTTCAGCTGTTGATCTTCAGACTTTGTCAAACAACTGATTAAGTCTTCAGGAGTTGTTGTGATGTCTTGTGGGACTTAAAGGTTTTTCTGATCTGGCTCATTGGTTCTTTTGGTCCAATAGGGTCTATTTTCAACTTTAATTCAGCCACATTCTTGGTAGTTTTTCTTGCTGCTTTGATTTGTTTCTTTTAGCTTTGGTGTTCAAAGGTTGATCATCAGCAGTGTGGATGAGGTTTTCTTCTTTATACTTCTCTGTGGTGGTCACCATTATAGCATCACTCTTCTGCTCATTGGGTAGTGGGTTAGCAGTTGGGACCTCTTGCTCATCAGTACCACATCTTGGCTGCCTTATGAATGCATAGGTTTCGTTTTGATAACACACCTTTGAGTGGGAGGATGATCTAAAGATGGTTTTGAAGTTATGCTATTCAATAGCATATGTCACACCCCAACCTTAACGACAGAATCATCGAGATGTGAGGGTTAAGATTGTTCATAGCCACATAACGCTATCTTTAAAAAAATATTATTATCATAAGTTTTAGAAGTACAAATTATAATCAAAAGTCTCAAACATGAAATAAACAAAACGTAAGACAAATAATTCAAAAATATTTATTTATTAATCTAGGTCCAAATCCTAGATGTGAGCAACTTCAAGAGATGACATCAAACTTGAGCATTTCCTAAAACATGTTAAAAATAAAGGTCAACTATGAAAGTTGGTGAGCTTTCAAGGGTTTAAGATACATAAATATATCAAAAGATTTACAGGTAGCAATTCATGTCAATGGTTATGAATTATGCAAGTTTATAGAACACATATAGCTACAATCAAACCTTGACCAAGATTAAGATTAAAAGTTTATAAATATTAGCTAAGTGTACTTGGTTCCCTTGATGAACAAGTCATACATCATCAAGAGCCGACAATACATCGGCTTTAGCACCAAATAGGCTTGTCAGGCCCATAGATCTATGATGTTACCAGGCTAGCAATAGTTAATGATTGTCAAAATATAATGTATCTCATATAAAGCTCACAATAATACAAATAACCATGGAAAAATATAAGTATGAATTGCATGTGCGTTACAAGTATAAAACGTTTAAAAGTGTAAGTTGATAAGTTTAACATGTTTCACCCTAAAAGGTGTGAAATAATATAAAAAGGGGCAATGAAACTCACAAGACGAATAAGTATATATATATATATATAATATATATATATATATATATATATATATATATATATATATATATATATATAATATATATGATGATTAATAAGAATATTAGTCGATGTTCCAATGAATTTCTTCACAAGGTACCTATACGTATAGATAGTTTAGGTTCTTAATAACGAGGTTTAACGTTTAAACATGATCTAGGGATTCAAGGGGGAAATTTTGGGGTTTTTATATATAAAGTTAATAATGCAAATACTTTTGATTTCATTTTAATGAAAAGAACTACACCAAGTTAATCATTTATCTTAAAGAAGTAATTCTTTAGTCGTTGAACACAAATATAAAGTATAATACATCTTTATATATATATATATATATATATTCTATTATACTTTTAAACAATAACATGTGAACCAATAATAATTTTTTAATGATTTAAATCGTTATTAAAATCTTTCATTTACAATAATAAACTAAATGTAATTCTTGTGTTTTTATGAAATATTAAAATTATATAAGGAATAAGTTTATAGAAATTGATAAAGTGATTTTAAAAAATAACAAAGTTTATAAAATGTTATTTAAAAATTTTCAGAATTTTTTACATATATTAAAAACTATAAAAAGGCCAAAAAGGAGGGTTTGAGGGTCCTCGAGTTCAAACCCGGTACCTCAAGTCCATACTACAAGCGTGTGACCAGTAAACCAGGGCCGTGGCCTTGGTGTGGAATGGATTTTAATTTTTAAAAATAAAACTTGAAAGAACCCCCAATTCACAAGAATCCTAGATCCAATCTAACTCAAATTGATCATGAATTCGGTTACGATTATTGTAACAACCATAGGGCTTTTGTTGGTAATGATCATACGATCATGAATTTATGTGTGTTTACCCGGATTGAAGTCAGATTGATGATAAGTAGATGAAGAATAAACCGAAGAATATATAGACATTCGGTTGGGTAGAATTAATTGAGTTATTATTAAGGCTTAAGGCTCGAATAGCTATGTGATTGAGGGTGCTTCGGTTATTCAACCGAATGGTGTTTGTAACCGATAATTAAACGAAATTAAGATTGTATTCAAGTTCGAAATGGTTTCTAGAATGATTGGAATGGTTTGGGGTTAAGTAGCGATTGATTTCGAGGTATTTGGAGTTACTGGAGCTTGGCCGGAGTATGACCGGCTCCTGGCCGGAAATACATGGAAGAAATGGGTTGAGTTTGTAACTTTTGAAAGTTACACTTTGGTCCCTCTACTTTGTGTTCTCATTATTTCATGCTAATAACTTTCATTTCAAGGTTTATAAAATAACAAAACAACCCCTAAACTTATTTAGTTTTAAGTTTTAAACATTATTAAGTTTAATAACATTTATAAGTTATTGTTTATAAGTAATCTTATATTACTAATATTATTATGATTAACATTATTATTATTATTATATTATGATTATTGTTATTATTAATTTTATTAATATTGTTATCATTATTATTATTATTATTCTTATTAGTAATATTATTATTATTCGTTATTATGCTTACTTAAACTATTACCTTAAAAGAATTAAAGACAACAAATAAATAAGTTAATTAACCCATAAGTTTCATAAATGAAAACAATGGTCCTTACAAGAATAAATGACTTTAACTTTTAATTAACGAAAAATACAAGATGTTATAGTCTCCCCAACTTATAAGAATTTCGTCCCGAAATTAAGAATGAAACTATACAAACAAATGCGGGTACTTCTTTTTCATATGCTCCTCAGGCTCCCAAGTAAACTCAGCTCCACACTTATTCTCCCAACAAACCTTGATGATTGGGGTAGTTGTGGTTCTAGTCTTATTCATAATACGATCCATGATTTCAACGGGTTTCTCAACAAAGTATAGTCACTCGTCGATCTGGATGTTGTCCAATAGGACATGCAGACTTTCGTCAGCCAAACATTTTCTCAAATTTGAGACATGGAAAACAAGATGAACTCCGCTAAGGTCGAAGGTAATTCTAGTTTTTAAGCCACTTTCCAGAGCCTTTTTCAGAATCTTGAAAGGTCCCACAAATCTTGGAGCTAGTTTACCCTTCTTTCCAAAGCAAACAACACCCTTTCATCGGGAGACCTTAAGAAGAACCATATCCCCAACTTGGAATTCCAATGGCTTACGTCGCTTATCAGCATAGCTCTTTTGTCGATTTCTTGCCATTTCGAGATTCTTGCGAATTATGGAGACTTTGTCGGTCATTTCTTGTATAAGTTCAGGACCAGTGATTAAGTTTTCACCAATATCAGCCCAGCAGATCGGAGAACTACATTTTCGACCACAAAACGCTTTGAAAGGTGCCATCTGGATACTCGAATGGTAACTATTATTATATGAAAATTCCGCGAGCGGTAAATGCGTATCCCAGTCATCACCAAAGTCAAGGACACAAAAACGTAACAACTCCTCCAGGGTTTGAATGGTTCACTGTTGATCCATATGTACCTAGTTTATGATCTTAATGTAATATGTCTGTCATGTCCTAAATGTAATGAAACGAATGAGTTGAATGAAACATATCATGTGGTTGTTGATCTTAATGTCTAATGTTTCAGTGTATGCTTTAATGTTTATTATTTATTAACGTATATTGAACCAACTATATAGGTTTGTGGTTGTTTGAATAGATCTTAGTCAAGTAATGATTGAGAAACATATTCAAACTTAGTAGTATGAAGTCTTCATGCGAATGGACCATGCTAATGGACCGTACACATGAATACTTCATGCTAATAGACCAGTCGCACGACTGAACGAGGAGACTAGATCAGTCGCACGACTGAGACATACGGATGATTCAGTCGCACGACTGAACCTTCAGTCATGTGATTGACTCAGTCACATGCTTTAGTCGCACGACTGAACCATGCTAATGGTCCAGTCGTACGATTAACTAACCCTAACCTATAAATACCACTTAATTCATGGAAAAATGTAACACTTTTTGAAGAATTTGACTCCTACACGTACCCTAGCCGTCCAAAACATCCAAGAAAGCCAGTCCAAGTTCATAGATCGTTCTTGATCGATTCCTATTCATTCTTAATGTTTAGTTTAATCTTATATTGATCGGGTTAACGTTCTCACTGATTGGATCGCCAATCAAATAGGATTCCGCACTATTTGAGTTGGTATACATGTGAATCAGTTAGTACTCCGTCTAGTACACGATCCCTAACAAGTGGTATCAGAGCCAAGGCTCTTGATTTACGTGTGATTCAATCGATTTTGATATAGAAATCGTATTTTTCACACAAAAACACAATCTTTTTGTGTCAAACGTTGTTTTGGACGTATCCAGGTCGTAAAGTTAGTGTTTTTCCGGCATACGACAATTAGGGTTCTTGAGAAATTCGTGTTTTTTCATCAAAATACCTTAAACTTTCGAATTCTCAAGATTCAGCAGCTTCAGTCGCATGATTGACTTAATCGCACGACTGAATCCATAGGCATCTCTCAAACGCACGAGTGGACTCATTCGGTCATCCTTACGTACGACTGAATTGCCTAGTCGCATTTTTCACTCACACCTGTCTAGTCGCACGAGTTAGCCATCCGCATTGACTCATTCGCACGTTTGAGCCATACGCATTGGTCAATCGCACGAATTGTCCAATCGCATACCTTCATTCGCACAAGTAAAACAGTTGTGTTCTAAAGACCAAACTCATTAGTAATGGAGGATCAATATTCATTGCTAACTCAGTCAATTCCTAAGGACATCTTACTTAGGTGGTATGTCTGATGACCAAAAGGTAAAGTACAATGCAGAGAAGAAAGTATATGCATTGCTAACTCAGTCAATTCCTAAGGACATCTTCCATCAATTTTATGAGAACATGCAAGCTAAGAAGCTGTGGGATGCATTGGAAAAGAGGTATGAGGGAAATGCATCGTTAAAAGCTCTAAAGGCTAAAGCGTTGAAAAAGGAGTTTGACAACTTCTCATTAATGGGAAAGGAGAGCTTGGATGACGTCATTGATCGGTTCTACCATTTGATGAGTGAGCTGCACACTTATGGAGTCACCACGTCTATGGAAGACAATGTTTCAAACTTTGCAGATAGGTTTCCAGAGAAGTGGGTTTCCTTTGTATCCAACCTTAGACATAATGATTTGCTAGCGAAGTTAGATATCAATGACTTTATTCTGAAGCTGAGAGAGGAAGAGTTGAGGATGAAGTACAGGGCCTAAAAGTCGTCATATGATCAGAATCCGGCACTATACAACTCAACTCCACAAGCCAAAACGTCTGGAGCACCACTTCAAATGACATTTATGTCGAGTTCAGCTGGTCCATCTCAAGCTACCACTTCAGGATCTGACACGTCAGGGTCGTCTTGTACTCAATACGTAGCACCTGAAGCCAATGCTACAAAACTGAAGACTAAGAATCTCGGGAATGTTACAGTGGAGGTAGCAAATGAGCACATGGATCTCTTAGCAGCGGTCGTTCACTCCTATGATGGACTAGTTGTTGGGAAGATTGGGAACTGCCATTTGGCAGAGGAGGACTACGAGCAGAAAGACGAGACAGAGCTGGAGAGAATGGACATCATGTGGGCCTTAGCTAGTGCTGTTCGGAGAGCTAAAAAGTTTGTCAAGAAGACTTGACAAAACTTGATTGCTACTAAGGATACAACTTTTGGTTTTGACAAGACCAAAGTTACCTGCTTCAACTGTGGGAAAAAGGGGCACTTCAAACGTGAATGTGTGAAGCCCAAGAAGACAAGAAATGGGAATCCATTCTCATCTTTCACTCGTGAGGATAAACCCACAAGCATCCATACTTCATCCAGCAAGGATCCTAAAGCCTTAACCGCTCATGATGACGAAGGACAAGATTGGAGCTTTTGGTTTGTGTCTCCGGGAGAATCCAACATCGCTAGTGTTGAAGATCTAGATGACGACTCAGCAAGTGAAAGTGATATTGTAGTGGAACTCGCGATGTCAAATGTTGAAGAAACTGCAACTGTAGTTGATCACCTACCTAAAGAAGGGACAAGTTCAACAAGTCCAGAAGCACCAGAACCAGAAAAGTCAGACACTGCTTTGATGGCTGATTCAACCGCACCCTCTCAGGTAAGTACCACTACTCAACTTTTCAATAATCATGTCTGTTCTGATTGTAATAAATTTATGGAAAGCATTGATTTGAAATTTTCTAGTTATTAGACCATAATGATAACTTAGTAAAGGACTTACAACTGTGCACAGAAGCAAATAGAGTCTTAAAACAAAATGAGCACAACTATAAAGAAAAGATAGAACTTTTGAATAAACAACTTAGGGAAACTGAAGTTGTAGCTTTTAACCAAGCTAATGACATTAAGTTCTATCTAAACTCCCTAGAAGACACTAAGGAACAAAAAGCAGTTTTGGAAGTAGAAGTAAATTCATTAAAACAAAAACTGCATAGTTGGACATGTTCTTCTCATATTGTCCAACACTTAGTGAGAGAGCGCAACAATGGGGAGGGTTTGGGATATAAAGTGGTACCACCACCACATGAGACCTTGATGAATGCCAAAAGTAAACCAATAAATAATAACCCCATCAAGGATCATGTGGTGTCCACTCCTCTTGTAAGTGGTCCAGATTCCACATGTAAACCAAATGAATCTGTCACTAAACAAAATGATGCCACTTCAAAATCAAAAGGTAAAATGCCTTGTGTTAATCTGGACGAACAATTTGAAAAGGTTAAAATAAAGTCTGGTTCAACCAAGTCTATTTCTGAACCCAGAAATACCAAACAAATTAACCAATCACGGGCTTCATGTCTAAGTCCAAATAAACAAAAGGGAAAAGATGTTAACAATGTTCAAACAATTAATTTTGTTAAACAAGATAAAACATCTAAACAAGAAGTGTCAAAACCCAAATAGAATAAAGTCACACGTGTGTCACACACTTCTCCACAGAAATAGTTAAATCGTCAAGTTGAAAGCAGATCATGTTACAATTGTGGAAAGTATGGGCACATTGCCTCTCACTGTCCTTATTATCAGACACCAAAGAAAAAGATTGAACTTTATGACACTAAAGCAAGCTCTTCCAAAAAAAGCTTCATGACTCTACCAAAAAGAGTCAGCGAACCTAAAGTTCAACCTATTAGCCATCGTCTGTTTACCACAAACTGGCCTTACACAAAGCTGGCTTATGGAAAGAAAAGCCTATGTCTGGAAATGAGTACAAGAAGACAAATGATCTTCCCTCACCCTCAAATGGACAATGGGTGGATTTATGATGTTGATGCCTCTAGGTCACCCAAGCCAGTTAAGGCTTGGGTCCCTAACCTTAACTAATATTTTTAACTGACTGTTCAGGGTGTTCGCTATAGTGCTAAAACAAACACCTGGATTGTGGATAGCGGAGCATCAAGGCACATGACTGAAAACGGGGCACTCCTATCAAACGTCAAACAAATCAAAGGGGGTCATGTTTTATTTGCTGAAACAAGGAGGTTACATCATAGCTCAAGGGGAAGTAAGGACCAGAAAGGAAGTTTGACAAGGTAAACTTGTTCAACAACTTCAAAATAATTTGCTTTCTGTTTCCCAAATTTGTGACAAGGGATTTAAAGTAGTTTTCGAAAATAAGAAGTACTATGTCCTGAAAAAGGACTATGTGATTCTGGAGGAACAAGTCTTAATTTCAGCCTCAAGATATAACGACCTTTACGTATTGGATCTATCAAAGGCCTCCACAACGGATCATCAAGTTCAGTGCTTCTTGTCAAAAGCTACTGAGAAGGATTCTATCTCCTGGCATAGGAGAATGGGGCACATCAATCCACGGAAGATGAACCACTTGATCCAGAATGATCTAGTGCGAGGATTAAATGTCAAGAACTTCCAACTCCCGAAATTTTGTGTCGGCTGCAAGAAAGGCAAACAGACTAAGAAGTCTCATAAGGCAAAGAAAGTTAATTCTATAGAACTGCCTCTTGAGCTTCTTCATATGGACCTGTTTGGTCTAGTCAGTACAAGAAGCATCACAAGCGACTTGTATTGCTATGTAGTTACAGATGACTACTCAAGATTCTCTTGGGTGATGTTTCTGAAATCAAAATTAGAAACATTTGAGTCATTCAAAGAATTGGTAACTACAATGGAGTCTCTCTACCAGCTGAAGGTAAGACAAGTACGCTCAGAGAACGAAACCAAGTTCAAGAACCAATGGATGGATGATTTCTGCAAAGAAAAGGGAATTGTGCACCAGTTCACTTCCGCCTACACTACTTAGATGAACGGAGTTGCTGAGAGAAAGAATCGCAAATTAATAGAGACATCATGCACAATGCTAGTAGACTCAAAACTGCCTATCGAATTTTGGAATGAGGCAGTTGCCAATGCATGTTACATGTTAAATTGAGTTCTGGTGGTAAAACGTCATGGCAAGACATGTTATGAGTTACTTCAACGACGTAAACCAAATCTGGAATACCTCGAACCATTTGGAGCACCATGTACATTGCTGAAGAAAACTCAGGAAGGAAAGTTTAGCGAGAAGGATGAAGAGGGCATTTTTCTAGGATATAACATACCGACTAAGAGAGTTTACAACAACTCAACGGGTCAAGTAGAGGTGTGGTGCAACGTCAATGTTCAGAGATACACCACTCCTCCTGCTGGAAAAGGACCCGTATTCTTTTTCAACTATGATGGATTCTTCAAGTCCTTCAACATCCCTCTCTCCACTTCTGACGATGAGTTAGTAGCCAAATGCTGTATGATGTCTTAAACACACCTTCAAAAGACTCAACATATCTGGTTCACAAGGTGAATCATTTAACCACTTAGAGGGAGCACTCGAGGTTAGTGACTCCTCCTCTGATGATGAAGCCATGGAGAATGATCAGAACAATCAGGGGCAACAGGTTCCAACTAGTGCACGTCCACAAGAATCTGACTTAGATGCCTCTAATTCTTCGGAACCTCACACTCCTACTGCCTCAGATACGGAACCAAACGTTCATAATCTTGATTTGAGGTAGTTATTCCCCCCACTCCTGGATCATGCCTAAATGTCTATCATCCTCGGACAATGTCATTAGGGATGTCAGATCAGGAGTTCAGACAAGAAATCAGCTGTAATCAGCTGATTATGCCTCAATAATGGAAAAAGGGTGTGTTGATACATGTTTTTCCCTTGATCATGATATGTGATGTAATAGATCTTGTTTGGTATGATTAATGAATGATATGATAGTCTGTGGTTATAATGTTTAATAGTTCATTAATGAGTTGTGACTGAATTGATTGGGTTTATGATTACTGAATGATTACATATAATATTATTATTTAATTAGAACATTCAAATTTAACTTAATGGAAGTTCTCATGCGAATGGCTCATGCGAATGAACCATAAGCATGAAGAACTTCACACGATTGACTCAGTCGCACGACTGAACCAGGAGACTGGATCAGTAGTACTGTAACATAAGATTGGCTTAGTCGCACGAGTGAACACACAGTCGCACGAATGAACAACCGCATGGTTCAATCGCACGACTGAACCAAACTAATGGTTCAGTCGCACGATTGAATAGTGCCAACCTATAAATACAACTCAATTCGTGAAAACAAGGACACTCGATCAAGTACGATTCCAGACGAACCCTAGCCGTCCAGAAACCTTCCAAATCGTTCTCCAAGTTCATAGAACACATTAGATCGATTCCTTATCGATTTCTAACGTTAGTTTCAATCCTTGATTGATTCTTCGTGTGTTCTCACTGATTGCATCGCCAATCAAATAGGATTCCGCACTATTTGATCTGGTTTACATGTGATCTCTAGGTATTACGTCAAATACCAGGTCCTAACAAGTGGTATCAGAGCTATTGCTCTTGAACGTGTTGATTCAATCAAGATTGCATAAAAGTTTGTGTTTTACACTAAAAAACGCAATCTTTGGCATCAAAAGTGATCTTGGAAGTTCCCTGCTCATCGACGTTTGGTTTCTACGGACTTAGGCGATTAGAACTTGTGAAATTTCGAATTTTTACGGCTGAAACCGTCAAACCTAGAAATTTCGCAAAACAGCAGCTTCAGTCGCACGAGTGACTCGTTAGCACGACTGGACCCCATTCGCATTGCTCATACGCACAATTGGACCTAGTCGCACCCTCATTCGGCTGACTGAACCGTTCGTTCGCATAGCTCATACGCACCAGATTCATTCGCACGACTGAACCAATCGCCCAGTTCATTCGCACGATTGAACCAATCGCAAAGCTCATACGCACGATTAGCTCATTCGCATCCTTCAGTCGCATAGTGAAAGTTTATTTGATTAGATTATAAGTTTATTCGTCATGGAAGATCAGATGTCAGCCTTACTGCTGGGAAGGACTCAAGGATATAGAACCTGCTGTTACTTGAGAGTGAGGTGGGGAATCACAATAAACCACCAAAGCTTTTGACTTTAGATGAGTTTCCCCACTGGAAACAACGTTTGTGATCTACCTTAATGGAGTAGATCCTAATCTGTGGGAAGCCATTGAGATAGGTTATAGTACACCGGTGGGAGCTGATGGAGTTAAACTAACATTAAGCGGGATGACAGACGCACAGAAAGTAAAGTACAATGCAGAGAAAAGAGTTTATGCATTGATCACTCAGTCTATCCCCAAAGACATATTCCACCAGTATTCGAGACAAGCAGTCCAGAAACTGTGGATCGCGTAGAGAAGAGATATGATGGTAATGCATCATTGAGGCAATCAAGGCAAAGGAGTTAAAGAAGGAATTCGATAACTTCTCATCATGGTAATGAAAGTTTGGACGAAGTCATAGACAGATTCTACACTTGATGAGCGAATTGCATACACATGGAGTGGCTACTACCATGGAAGAGAAAGTAAGCAACTTCGCAGACGGGTTGCCTGATAAGTGGGCTACATTCGTGTCTAACCTGAGACAGAATGGAATCCTTGTAAAGCTGATATAAATGACTTCATTCTTAAGTTACGAGAAAGCACTAAGGATGAAGTATAGAGCTCAGAAGTCTTCGTACACACAAAATCCAGCTTTATACAACGCAACGCCTCAAGCTAAGACATCTGGAGCACCCCTCCGGACTGCTTTTGTGTCTAGCTCGTCAGGTCCTTCACATGCTTCTCCTTCTGGATCAGACACGTCTGGGTCATCCATGTACCATCATATTGGATCAGAACAAACACTACCAAACTGAAGATCGAGAACCTCGGTAATGTGATCGTGGAAGTAGCGCGAGAGCATATGGATCTTTTAGCAGCAGTGGTTCATTCATATGATGGACTTGTTGCCGGAAGATTGGAAACTGTCATCTGGCAGATGAGGACTAACGAGCAGGTGGATGAGATGGAGCTTGAAAGAATGGATATAATGTGGGCCTTAGCAGTGCTGTCCGGAGGGCGAAGAAGTTTGTGAAAAAGACTGGACAGAACTTGGTTGCTACTAAGGACACCACCTTTGGCTTCGACAAGAGTAAGTGACCTGCTTTAACTATGGTGAGAAGGGGCACTTCAAAAGAGAACGTGTCAAGCCAAAGAAGACGGGAATGGGACCCGTCTCATCCTTTACTCGCCAAGACAAGCAAGCCTCTAGTTCTACTTCATCAAACAAGGATCCAAAAGCCTAACTGCTCATGATGATGAAGGACAGGATTGGAGTTTCAGGTTTGTCTCACCAGGAGAATCTAACATTGCCAGTGTTGAGGATATTGATGATGATTCTGCGAGTGAAGGTGATATAGCAGTTGAGATTGCAATGTCACATAGTGAAGAAACAACTGCAGCCGAGGTCAGTTACAAGCCAAATGAGGAAGCTTCCACGTCAGAGACAAAAAAGCCAGAATCACCAGAACCAGTATCATCTGATGCTGCAATGATGGCTAACTCTTCTGAACCAACTCAGGTAAGTACCACTGACCAAATTTTTAATAACCATGCTTGTTCTGATTGTGACACTTTTAGGAATAGCATAGATGAAAAATTTCCTAGGTTATTAGATCATAATGATAACCTAGTAAAAGATTTACGTCTGTGCACTAAGGCTAATAGAGTACTAAAACAAAATGAGCATAGTTATAAAGAAAAGATACCTATTGACTAAACAACTTAGGGAAACCGAAGTAGTGGCCTTTAACCAAGCAAATGACATTAGGTACTATCTAAACTCCCTAGAAGACACTAAGAAACAAAAGGCAGTTTTAGAAGTCGAAGTTAATTCATTAAAACAGAAACTGCATAGTTGGACTAGTTCTTCACATATAGTCCAACACTTAGTGAGAGAAAGGAATAACGGGGAGGGATTAGGCTACAAAATGGTTCCACCACCACCTGAGACCTTGATGAACACTAAGTCTAGACCAGTAAATAATAACCCCATCAAGGATCATGTGGTGACACTCCTCTTGTTACTGATCCAGACACATCATGTTCATCTACTGAATCTGGTCAGAAACAAAAGGAGTCCACTTCAAAGGCAAAGGGTAAATTGCCTTGCGTTAATCTGGAAAATGAATTTGAAAAAGTTAACTCAAAGTCAGGGTCAAACAAGTCAAATCAGAACCTAAAAGGGCTTCAATGCTACTTTTTCACATGCTTCAAGTCAAAAACCAGTTAACCAAAAAGCGAAACAGGTTAAAACAGTAAATTTTGTTTACCAAAGAAAACATCAAACATCCAAGAGTCAAAAACTAAATGATTGATGTTACTAGAGTGTCATGCACTTCTCCACAAAGAAAGTTTAATCATAAAGTTGATAGCAGAGCGTGCTACAACTGTGGAGAATATGGACAACATTGCTTCCTACTGTAATTTTTATCAGACACCCGGAAGAAGATTGAACTTCAGGACTCAAAACCTAATTCTCTAAGAGGAGCTCTTTGACTCCACCTAGAAGAGCTAGTGAACCTAAAGTCCAACCTGTAAGCCAGACGATTGTTTATCATAAACATGCATTGCACAAATCTGGCTTATGGAAAGAAAAGTCAACCCTCGTGTCTGATACTGATAACAAGAAGGAACCTGAGCTACCCTCACCCTCTAAGGGTCAATGGGTGGAGTTTATGATGTGTGATGCCTCTGGGAAACCCAGACAGTCAAAGCTTGGGTTCCTAACCTAAACTGATTCATTTACTTTGTATGTGCAGGGTGTTCGATATAGTGCTCAGACTAACACGTGGATTATAGACAGCGGAGCATCCAGGCACATGACAGGAAATAGAGCCCTTTTATCTAACGTCAAACAAATAAAAGGAGGGCATGTTTCCTTTGCAGGAAACAAAGGAGGCTATATCACAGCTCAGGGAGAAGGGGAAATCAGAAAGTTAAGTTTGATAAAGTGAACTACGTTCAACAACTTCAGAACAACTTACTTCTGTTTCCCAAATCTGTGATAAAGGATTTAAAGTCATCTTCGATAACCAGAAGTGCTGCGTGCTGAAGAAAGATATATGATCCCAGAGGACCAAGTTCTGATGACTGCTTCAAGATATAAAGACCTTTATGTCTTGGATCTGTCAACAGCTGCCACAACGGATCATGAGGTTCAGTGTTTTTTATATAAAGCTACTGAGAAGGATTCAATCTCATGGCATCGGAGAATGGGACACATTAGTCAAAGGAAGATGAATCATTTGATTCAGAAGGATTTAGTGAGAGGAGTGAATGTCAAGAACTTCCAACTTCCTGACTTTTGTGTAGCTTGCAAGAAAGGCAAACAGACAAAGAAGGCTCATAAGGAAAAGAAAGTTCATTCAATAGAACTTCCTCTTGAGCTTCTCACATGGATCTGTTTGGTCCAGTTAGTACAAGGAGCATTGCAGGCGACGTGTACTGTTATGTGGTCACTGATGACTACTCAAGGTTCACTTGGGTAATGTTTCTGAAATCAAAATCAGAAACTTTGGAGACATTCAAGGAATTAGTAACCACACTGGAATCACTCTACAAGCTAAAAGTTCGACAAATACGCTCAGACAACGGAACAGAATTCAAGAATCAAGGGATGGAGGCATACTGCAAGGAAAAGGGAATTGTGCATCAATTCACTTCTGCCTACACACCTCAGATGAATGGCGTTGCTGAGAGAAAGAACAGGAGTTTGATAGAGACAGCCTGGACTATGCTGGCAGACTCGAAACTGCCTATCCAATTCTGGAATGAGGCAGTGGCAAATGCGTGTTATACACTGAATCAAGTCCTAATAGTCAAGCGCCACGGAAAGACATGTTATGAGCTACTTCAAAGACGCAAAACGAATTTGGAGTATCTTGAACCTTTTGGCGCACCGTGTACACTTCTGAAGAAGACACAAGAAGGAAAATTCAGCGAGAAGGCAGTTGAAGGAATTTTTCTAGGATACAACATACCGAACAAGCGAGTTTACAATAACTCAACGGGTCTTGTAGAAGTGTGGTGTAATGTCGACGTTCAGAGATATACCACACCACCTACAGGCAAAGGACCCACATACTTCTTCGATTATGATGGATTCTTCAAATCTTCAACATCCCTCTCTCTCCCTCGGATGATGAGTTAGCTACTAGGATGATGTATGATATTCTAAATACACCATCTAGCACACATGGAAAATCATCTACTCAGTCAGAAGGGGTAGTCGATGACAGTGACTCCTCTTCTGAAGATGGAACTGAAGCAGATGACCAGAACAGTCAAGAGGACCAGGTTCCAGTTCCGGAAAGTCCACAAGCATCCATAAGTGATGCACCCTCGACTTCGGAACCTCAAACTCCAATCTCCTCAGATGCAGAACAAAATGTTCACAATCTGGTTCGGAGGTGACTGTGCCGACTACTCCAGGATCACGACTAAACGTCTATCATCCCCATGAAAATGTTATTGGAGATGTCCGATCAGGAGTACAACCCGAAATCAGCTATACTCAGCTGATTACGCCTCAGTTATGGAGAAGGGTACATTCATGATGGTGCTTATCGATGTTTTGTTTCGCAGGTTGAGCCAAAATATGTCAGTGAAGCACTGAATGATGAGGCGTGGGTGAGTGCCATGCAAGAAGAACTTCTGCAGTTTAAGAAGTTAGGTGTATGGACTCTGGTTGATAGACGAAAGGTGCTAAAGTCATTGGCAACAAATGGGTACTAAAATGCAAGAAGGATGACCAAGGAGTCATTATCAGGAACAAAGCTCGACTGGTGGTTCAAGGTTTTCGCCAAGTCGAGGGAATTGACTATAATGAGGTGTTTGCACCCGTGGCAAGGATGGAGCTATTCGTATCTTCCTGGCCTATGCATCGTATATGAAAATTAAAGTCTACCAATTAGATGTGAAGAGTGCATTCCTTCATGGGGAAACCAAGGAAACAGTCTATGTAAGTCAACCCGAGGGATTTGAAGACCCTTATCATCGAGATAGAGTTTACAAGCTTGACAAAGCTTTATATGGGCTTCATCAAGCTCCTCGAGCTTGGTATGAGAAACTCTCAACTCATCTTGTGAAACACGGCTTTCGCAGGGGAGTCATTGACTGTACACTGTTTATTAAAGAAAAAGATGGCGACCTACTGCTAGTGCAGATACATGTTGATGACATAATCTTCGGGTCAAAGAACGAAGAGTTATGCAAAGAGTTTGAAGCAGTGATGAAGAAAGAGTTTGAGATGAGTGCTATGGGGGAGATGAAGTTCTTTCTCGGATTACAGGTGGATCAAACACCTAATGGGATATTTCTACATCAGACCAAGTATGTAGGAGACATTCTCAGTCGCTTTGACATGGAGAATGCTTCTGCTGCTGGGACTCCACTTGCTACGAATCATGATATAGCACCTGATGAGAATGGAGATCTTGTAGATGCCACTATGTACCGAGGAATGATTGGATCCTCATGTATCTCACTGCCTCAAGACCTGATATCATGTATGCTACATGTTTATGTTCCAGATATCAGGCTAAACCTAAGGTCAATCATCTGATCGGGGTCAAAAGGATCTTTCGCTATCTAAAGGGTACACCCACACTGGGGTTGTGGTATCCTCATAATGACGATTTTGAGCTCACAGCGTATAGTGACTCGGACTATGGAGGCTGCAAAATGAACTACAAGTCTACATCAGCAGGGTGTCAATTCTTTGGGAGAAGATTAGTTACATGGCAGTGTAAGAAGCAGACATCGGTTGCATTGTCAACCTGTGAAGCGGAATATGTTGCTGCTGCAAGTTGCTGTTCTCAAATCATTTGGATTCAACAACAAATGCGGGATTACAGTTTGAAATTCTCATCTACTCCTATTTTTGTTGATAACTCTGCTGCAATTGCAGTAGTAACAAAAATCCAGTTCAACATCCTAAGACCAAACACATCGGTATTAATACACTTCATAAGAGACTGTTTTGAAAAGAACTTAATAGATGTGGTTAAAATTAATACTGATTTTCAACGTGCTGACCTCTATACTAAGCCTTTGATAAACCACGTTTTCAATACTTGCTAGAGGTCAACGGCGTTAAAAAGAAAAGTGAGGTAATTCCTGATGAGATAATGTGTAGTCGATGTAGTTTCGTTAAAGTTTATTTTATTTTATGTTACCTTTTTTCTTTTGTCTGTTATATTAAACTCATGTTATTTTGCTGTTTATTAAAATCCAAAATTAATAAATCCGAAATGATTTTAGTATTTTAGGGGGAGAATATGTCAGCAAGTTAACATTAAAAAAAAGGGAGAAAATGAGGGAGAAGGGGTAACTAGCTGAAATAAGGTAGATTGTGTTTGTGATACCGATTCAATACCTTTGGAATATGATAGTACACAGGAATAAATCAGAGGGACTTTAAAATTTAAGGTTTGAAAAGATGCAAAAGTTCAAAGTATAAGTCTGTGTAATCTAAGCAATATAAAAAGGGAAGATGATAGAAAACTGGCAACTCCTAAGGTGACACAAAGAAAGTAGACTTAGAGGCTGCTAGACCACAAATGATATGTTGGTAGATTCAACACAATAGACAATTAGACCTGATTGGTGATCTCAAGATCAAACTAAGTTGTTCAACTGACTGTGGGCTTCCATCTTATCACTGGTTAACACAATCATATATTCCAATAAGGGATATTGAGAATTTAATGCCACAAAAGTGTGTGGATGACCATAATTAGAGCAAAGCTAGAAAAAAATGAAAGACAAATGCAATAAAGCTAATGACGTATGTTGTTGGTGCATATGGTGTCAAATAAAATAAGCTGCTCTAACAAGGAGATAGGTTGTGTGCCTCTCTGCTGTGCGATGGCACTGACCTGAGGATAAGCATAACCTAGATATTCTAGAATTCATTGTTGTTTGCCGCCTCTCTGCTGTGCGGTGGCACTGACCTGAGGACAGGCTTCTCTTTGAAAGCTCTAAGAATAGTCTCTTTTGTAATAATACCGTAGACCGCTCAAAACTCTGAGGAATGTTGATTACCATATAAGTGTGGGATCCACAAATGTTAGCTGAAATAATTAAACCTAAATCAGTCACCAATCTGCGTCAAAAGTCTGTGTATGGATTTAAGTGGACAAACATACTGACAATCTTAGTGGCTACATTCTCAAGAGTTCAAATCAATGTGAAAATCTAAGAGTTTCAGTATGATTTCCTTAAGTTGCTAACGACTCTGGATGAACACCAAGAATTAAGCATCAAAGAGTTTTAAAACAAGTCCCAAATGATTTGATATTCCTGTATGATTCCAAAATTGAGTTGGTCCAGATATGATCAATCTAAGTTGAAGCTGTCTACTCCTAATCAAATCCCTTAGATTTCCATCTTAGGGCTTTATCTCTCATAAAAAGTCCAAAAATAAACTTTAGTTGTGTAGTTTAGTTTAAGTTTCTATGTTTATCTGTTAATTTGTGTGTTTGTCGGACTACATCAGGGAAATCAGAAGGGAATTAACTTACCTAAAAAGGGTCATGTCTGAGATGGCCACATGTTTTCCAAAATTTAAAAGGTCATGTCTGAAGTGACTGAATTGGTTAAGAGCTTAAAATGTTATTATCAAAAGTGAAAAGGGTCTGAATAGTAAATGTTCAAAATGACTGTAAACTCACAAAGTGTGACCCATTCGCACTAGTGGATCATGGTTATCGACCAACTATGCGAATGGCTTCCAATCGGCCGAATGGACATGAAAATGATCCATTCGACCGAATAGAAGGGGGAGAATGAAACAGGAGACCGACTGAGGCTCAGTCGGTCAACTAAAGAGGCGAATGAAGGAGACCGAATGAGTCAGTCGACCGACTGAGACTCAGTCGGCCTCCTGAATGCGATTGACTAGGCCAATCGTACGACTGGACCTCAGTCGCCCGAATGAACTGTGCGAATGAGGCCAGTCGGCCGATTGAATTAGGGTCAGTATTTAAAGGGCCTCAGTCGATCGCATCTCACTCATCACTCCCAATAGCACCCCAAATCGCGCTCTTTACCGTTACTCTGTCAAAATTGCCACAGATTCTGCTATACATTGTTGTTAAGTTTCTTACATTCGAGTGACGTTTTACAGGTACACTACTCTTTGAATCCTACCAAAATCAGCACATTACCGACCTACAATAGCGACACTGGATTGAATCAAGAAACGAACTGTGAAATGACCTAATCACCTATGTAAATGAAGCAAAATGTTAAAATTGAGTTTAATAGGTTATTAATGACAAGTAGACGAGGCTAGTGGACCATTAAACACAGTTAAATGACTTAGATTGGTCAAGATTCGACCCACAGGCGATCGAACAGTGGGGCAAGCGACTGGTCGTTCAAATGAACTCCAATCGCACGATTGAACCTTACGATTGGATCTCGACCGACTGAACCACCGAATGAGTCCAGTCGGCAGATTGAACTCATCGCATGTCTCAATCAGCCGATTGAACTCAATCGCATGCCTCAATCAGCCGATTGAACTCAATGGCATGTCTCAATCAGCCGATTTAACTCAATCGCATGTCTCAATCAGCCGATTGAACTCAATCGCATGTCTCAATCAGCCGATTGAACTCAATCGCATGTCTCAATCAGCCGATTGAACTCAATCGCATGTTTCAAACAACCGAATGACTCCAATCGCATGACTCATTCACATGAATGAATCTGAATGGAAGTGAAACACTACACTTAGAACTGAATTCCAATGTATTATGTACTAATGATCAGGTGTTTTGTGTTTCAGGAAAAATGACTGACCGATGGTCTCTTAATCCAAAGCACAACATATGTGCCCATTTGGACCACACGACACGGAACGGGGCCAAGTTCTCCGATATTATAGCCTTCCTCAAACGTTCACGGATACATAAGGCTATATCTACGCCCTGCACACCTTACAAATCACTACACCAGGCATTCTGGGAGAATGCCTCAGTGGATCGTTCTCGTGAGCCATACAACATCAGAAGCACCATTTTGGGTCAAGCTATCGACATTACCGCCACGGACATCCAAAGAATCCTTGAGTTTGGGGATGACTCTACTCACCCCACTAAGTTACATCCATTGACTGTGAGAGGGTGTTTTCTCCGAATCAAGTATGTGGGGGACATTAACTAGGGGGTGCTAAATAAGAGCAACCTGTGCCCACAATACAAATATCTGGCACATGTGATTCTTAAGTGCATCGCTTCGAGAAGGGGTGGCTTTGATGACCTATCAGATCAGATACAGAATGCCTTCGTGGCTTTGGTGCTGAACCACCCTTTCAGCTTCTCTAATATGATCTTTGCTTATTGGTAGAGAACATTGAAACAAAGGGAAAGAAGGTTTTTTTATGTATCCACGATTTCTTCAGATGATATTCAATGAGAAGCTGCCTCAGCTCCCCAAGGAAAGTCACGATGCAGTGACTTTGGAACTTATGGATGACACTACTTTGGGTAGGATGGTGGTGTACCGGGGCAAGCAAGTTAAGCCCCAGGAAAAGAGGCTGATTGGCCACTTAGTAGATGAAAGTTATGTGGCATCGGGGAGACGCCATGGCGTCACGAGGACATGACTCCGACGTGGAGCCAATTGTCCTCCCTACTGATGATTCAGAGGAGGATGACAGTGGGGATGATGCTATTCCATCCAGAGGCACTGTGTCTGACTCTGTTCCCTCTGTGTCTGTCTCACCTGCTGAAGTAACTGAGTCAGCAGGATTTCATCAAGATTTTGTTCTTAACGATGAAGATGAGGATAAATCTGATGAGGAGCCACTGACCCGAACTGTGGGAAGGAAAGTTGTTCCCACAGAACATGGGTTAAGAGTTGTTGGTGAACAACAGAGAGGCTCCGGAGATACAGAAGCTGACCCAACTTATGCTCCGGGGTCCTCAGGCGGGATTGTAGGGGGAGCATCCACCTCAAAGGGAACGAGGAGAAAACGGATGGCTCAACCCCATGGCCAGAAAAAGAAGAAGCATAGGGTAACCTTTATCACTACCACCTCCACCATACCTTCCACCACTACCACTCTTCAGACACACCATCCACCACCATACCTTCCCCCACAGTAACCACAAACACCACCATACCGACCACCACAAGCCAGACCCCAGCCACCACTACATCATTCACCCCACACTCACTACCACTATCATCCCGACCTGACCCGATATTCACCACCACCACCACCACCACTAGCCACCAAACCGAGCCCTCAGCCTACCCCTCACACACCTATAGATCTCCTCTACCTCCAATCGGGGTAGAGGAACAACTGTCAGCTTTAAATAGAATGGTGTTGCGATTGCTGGCGGCTGATGAGGAAAAGACCACTCAGATCCGCCAGCTTACCGACCCGACTGCTACACAATCGCATAAAATTGCAGAGCAAGATCGAGTAATTGAGGAGCAGGCCCAGCAATTGGCTGCTCAGAACACTCAGATGGACCAACTCCGAGCTCAAAGTGTCGCAGCAGGTAAGCAAATAGAGGAGTTGGAAAAAGCTAAGAGGACCATTTTGCTAAAATTGAAAGGATCAAAGGAGGAACCTCTAAAGATAAGAGATGGAGACAGAGATAATGAGATGATGATGATGATGATGACAGTGATACTGATGAAGAGAAAACCGAAGAGTGGTGTGCAGATGAAGACACTGAAGAAGGAGAAGCAGCTGAATCTGTCTCAGCTCCAGGGCAAGAGAAGAGAACAAAGAACAGACAGGATCAGTCAGCTTCTGTTTGCACCTTCACATGAAGAGTCTAGCATTCAGGATAAAAGTAAATAGTAGATGTTTATGTATTTATTTACTTTTGTATTCTGTATTGAAAAACCATGTACTAAATGTTTATATTAAGTTAATGCATTTTGTTTGATAAATTACTAATGATTTGAGTGTGAAATGTGTAAATCAAATAGATCCAAAGTACCACAGAGATGAGTTTGATATTGCTCCCCTTCAACAGGTCAAGTCTCAACTCACAATGATTCTTGATCTGCAAGGGATTGTCAGAAGGTCAGTGAGTTATACCCCTGAAGAAGGTGAAATAATTCACGACCTATCTAACGAGCAACTGGCAGAGATGTTCAGACTCAATCCTGATGACATTGTCAAGGATGCTCCAACAGTTGATTCAACCAGTGATGACGAACTACATGACGTTGATGAAGTTGAGGTTAAGATATTGCTGCTGAAGATTACCCTCAGTACGTTGACAACGAGGGTAATGTGGTCCCCAATCTGGGTGAGTCCCTAGTCAGTGATATGTTTGAGGCACTAGACAAGATGGAGCAGGAAGCTGGAAAGACCGAAGGAACAGCCCAAGCCTCAAACGATGACGTACACATTCGAAAGGCTGAGTGGGCTGAATGTTTTAAAGAAGTCGGAGCCCAACGTGCTGCACCGAAGAGGGATGCCTACACCAAGTTCTACAGTGTCAAGAAACATCTTACGGTGTCAGGCAGGATTATAGCATGGGCATATTTTGATGATCTTAACGTTATGCCGTTAAGAGGGAAAAGGGCATAGAGTACTTTAGATTTCCACATGATCTAAAGACTCTACCAGGATTTGAGCTCAACCAGCTGGCCAAATTAAAGCTGTTGTATGCTGACCCGAGAAAGATGTCAGGCTGGTTTGAGGCTGCCCTAAAGAAAGAGTACCACACTAGGTGGATTAACTTCAGACCTCAACAACCTACAAGATATATTAGAAGGTCTGAGATGGATGCCATTACTGGAAAACCAAAGATTGTGTTGAAGTGGAGTCCTCCTCGCACTATGTCGAGAATCCCTCTCAGGGAAATGCCACAGGACTTCACTCCACACTTCAAATGGTGGTACTATGATTGGAGAACTGCTGAAGCTGTCATAGTTCTGAACAAAGGGGATCAAATGGATACTGTCAGGGTATTCGACCCAATGTGGCTAACTAACTTGTCTGCTAATGATGTCTATACATTATACAAGTGGCCACTATTCTATGACACACAAGACATTGTACAAGCCCTCCAGTTCCAAAATGTTATACGACTTTGCTTCGCGTTTGATATTCACGCGGGAGTCACACAAGAGGACAAGTACAAGAAATATGAGGAGGTAATGAAGAAAACAAGACATTAGAGAGATCTAGGTCCAAGGGGGAGTTTGTTGATACATGTTTGTCCCTAGATCATGATATGTGATGTAATAGATCTTGTTTGGTATGATTAATGAACTGATATTGATAGTCTGTTGGTTATAATGTTTAATAGTTCATTAATGAGTCGTGACTAAATTGATTGGGTTTATGATTACTTGAATGATTACATATAATATTATGTTATTTAATTAGAACATTCAAATTTAACTTAATGAAGTTCTCATGCGAATGGCTCATGCGAATGAACCATAAGCATGAAAAACTTCACACGATTGACTCAGTCGCACGACTAAACCATGAGACTGGATCAGTCGTACGACTGTAACATAAGATTGGCTCAGTCGCACGACTGAACACTCAGTCGCACGAATGAACCAACCGCATGGTTCAATCGCACGACTGAACCAAACTAATGGTTCAGTCGCACGATTGAATAGTGCCAACCTATAAATACAACTCAATTCGTGAAAAACAAGGACACTCGATCAAGTACGATTCCAGACGAACCCTAGCCGTCCAGAAACCTTCCAAATCGTTCTCCAAGTTCATAGAACACATTAGATCGACTCCTTATCGATTTCTAACGTTAGTTTCAATCCTTGATTGATTCTTCGTGTGTTCTCACTGATTGGATCGCCAATCAAATATGATTCCGCACTATTTGATCTGGTTTACACGTGATCTCTAGGTATTTACGTCAAATACCAGGTCCTAACAAAGGGTATCTTCACGATGGTGCATACCGCTGTTTTGTGTCTCAGTTTGAGCCAAAATACGTTAGTGAAGCCCTAAATGATGAGACATGGGTGAGTACCATGCAAGAAGAACTTCTTCAATTCAAGAAGTTAGGTGTATGGGCAATGGTAGATAGACCTAAAGGTGCAAAGGTCATCGACACCAAGTGGGTCTTGAAATGTAAGAAAGATGACCAAGGTATCATCATCAGGAACAAGGCTCGACTTGTAGTTCAAGGATTTCGACAAGTTGAGGGAATTGATTATAATGAAGTATTTGCACCTATGGTGAGAATGGAAGCCATCCGTACTTCCTAGCCTATGCCTCTTACATGAAGATTAAAGTCTATCAACTGTATGTAAAGAGTGTATTTCTTCATGGTGAAATCCAAGAAACAGTGTATGTCAGTCAACCCGAAGGATTTGAGGATCCATATCATCGGGACAGAGTTTACAAACTAGATAAGGCTCTCTACGGGCTTCACCAAGCCCCGGGAGCATGGTATGAAAAACTCTCAACTCACCTTGTGAAACACGGATTTCGCAGAGGTGTAATTGACTGTACACTGTTCATCAAGGAAAAGGATGGTGATCTGCTTCTTGTTCAGATTTACGTTGAAGACATAATCTTTGGTTCCAAGAACGAAGACTTATCTAAAGATTTTGAAGCAGTAATGAAGGCAGGATTTGAAATGAGTGCCATGGGAGAGATGAAGTTCTTTCTCGGGTTACAGGTGGATCAAACACCAAAGGGGATATTTCTACATCAAACAAAGTATGTAGGGGATATTCTTAGTCGATTTGACATGGAGAATGCTTCCGCAGCTGGGACTCCACTTGCTACAAACCATGATGTAGCACCCGACGAGAATGGTGATCTGGTTGTTGCCACCATGTACCGAGGAATGATTGGATCCCTCATGTACCTCACTGCCTCAAGACCTGATATCATGTATGCAACATGTCTTTGTTCAAGATATCAGGCGAAACCAAAAGTTAACCATCTTATAGGGGTCAAAAGGATATTTCGTTATCTGAAGGGTACACCAACACTTGGGTTGTGGTATCCTCATGACGATGATTTTGAGCTTACTGCGTAGAGTGACTCGGATTATGGCGGCTGCAAGATGAACTACAAATCCACCTCAGCAGGTTGTCAATTCTTTGGGATAAGATTAGTCACGTGGCAATGTAAGAAGCATACATCAGTTGCGTTGTCAACTTGTGTAGCTGAATATGTTGTTGCGGCAAGCTGCTGTTCTCAAATCATCTGGATTCAATAGCAGATGCGGGACTACGGTTTGAAATTTTCTAACACCCCTATATTTGTTGATAATTCTGCTGCAATAGTCGATACTAAAAATCCTGTCCAACATCCTAAGACCAAACACATCGGAATTAAATATCACTTTATACGTGATTGTTTTCAAAATAATCTAATCGATGTTGTTAAAATAAATACAGATTCCCAATGCGCTGACCTCTACACAAAAGCTTTTGATAAACCACGTTTTTTATATTTGTTAGAGGTCAACGGTGTTAAAAAGAAAAGTGATGTAATTCTAGAAAATGAACATGTTTAGTCCGATGCGTCAAGTCCATTTTCTTTTTATTTATTTTCTTTTAGTTTATTTTATTCAATTAATTTTAGTTTTCTTTTATTTCTTCGCCTATGAAAATCCTAAAAACGCAAATCATTTACGGTTTTAGATTTTTAGGGGGAGAATAGGTTAGTAATTTTATAAATAAAAAAAACTGAGGGAGGAGGACAGACAAGCTAAAAGAAATGAGATCGTATATGAGATATCGATTCAACGACTATGGAAAATGATAGTACACAGGAACAAAGCAGTTGGGACTTTAAAAGATTTAAATTAAATTAGATGTGAAATTCAAAGTATAAGTCTGAGAAGTCTAAGAAAAAATAAAAGGAAAATGATAGTAAAACTAGTTGCTATTAAGGTAACACGGAGAAAGTAGACCTAGAGGTTGCTAGACCATTAGATGATATGTCGGTAGATTCAACACAATTGATAAGTAGACCTCGCTGGTGATCTCAAGATCAAACTAAGTTGTTCAACAAGCTGTGGGTTATCATCTTATCCCTAGTTAACACAATCAACAGAGTTCCAATAAGGGGTGACGAGCAAAATAAACGCCACAAATGTGTGCGGATGACCAAAATATGAGCAAAGCACATGATGAAAAATGCAAAAAGCATAAAATTGCTCAAACAAGAAGATAGGTTATGTGCCTCTCTGCTATGTGGTGGCACTGACTTGAGGATAAGCATAACCTATATATTCTAGAATTCATTGTTGTTTGCCACCTCTCTGCTATGCGGTGGCACAGACATGAGGCTTGGCTTCTCTTTGAAAGCTTCAGGAATAGTTTCTTCTTGTCGAAATACCGTAGACCACTCAAAAATCTCCTGAGGAATGTTGATTACCATATAAGCATGAGGTCCACAAATGCTTGTTGAAATAATTCAACCTAATGTAATCACCAATCCGTGTCAAAAGTCTGTGTATGGATTTAAGTAGACAAGTATATTGACAATCATCGTGGCTGTATTTCTTGAAAGTCCAAATCAATGTGTGTGTCTTATAGTACTAGTATGATTTCCTTAATTTGCTGATGACTCTCGACGAAAACAAGAATCTTGCATCAAATGATTTTGGTAACACGTCCTGAATGAGTTGATTACCTGTATGATTCCATAATGAATCGTTCCACTTATGGTCAAAATAACTTAAAGCTGCCTGTTCAAGAAATAAATCTGTTAGATTTCTATCTTAGGTTTCCACCTCACACAAAATCATAAAAACATCTTTAGTTTTGTCTTTTAATGTTAGCTCTTTTGTTTTGTTTTAACATTTAGTAAATTTAGTGTTATATGTCGGACTATGTCGTGGAATTCAATCTGGGATTTAATTACTTAAAAAAGGGTCACGTCTGAGGTGACCAAATGTGTTTTCAAGTTAAAATGATCATGTCTGAGATGATCGAATGAGCAAAATGGTAATCAAAAGTTAAAAGGGGTTAAATGTCTAATGGTCATAAAGTCAAAATCATGAGTATGATCCATTCGCACGACTGGACCATGAGTATGGACCAGTCGTACGACTAGACCATATACAACCGAATGGAGCATGAGTATGAACCATTCACACAAATGGCTTACAAGATTGAGCCATTCGGCTGAATGGAGTTGTCCGAATGAGTTAGTCGCCCGATTGAAACCCAATCGACCGATTGAATGTGATCGACTGAACCAATCGCACGACTGAGTATCAATCGCCCGAATGAAAAGAGCGAATGGATCCAGTCCACGATTGAAACCAGATTTAGTATAAATAGGCCTATAGTCGATCGCATATACTCATCACCCCTCATTCACCCTAAAATCGCCTAGAGTCCCGTTACTCTGCCAAATTTTACTCAGACCTTGCTTGACTTTAAATTTTTGTTTTTTGACGATTGATGGTGTGTATACAGGTACAATGCGGTACAATCGCACGACTGATCTGGGCGAATGACTCAGTTGGCCGAATGAACAAGGCGTATGAGCTCAGTCAGCCGATCGAACCAGTGGCAGGCTCAGTCACCTGATTGAACTCAGTCGCATGATAAGTCACCCGACTATATTCAATCGCGTGTTAGGTCAAACGACTGAACCCAGTCGTCTGGTTCAATCACACGATTGAACCAGACTAACCTCAAACAGATTAGAGTGAATTACTTTCTGTTGTGTGCTGATCTAATGTGTATACTTCTTGTGTTACAGATTCATGGCAGATCGTTGGATCATAAACACTAAGCACAATATCTGTGCTCATTTGGACGCCACCGCTTGGAACGCTGCTGAGTTTGCTGGCATCATTGCTTTTCTAAAGAGATCACGAATACACCGAGCCATATCTACACCATGCACTCCCTACAGGTCTATACAACAGGCCTTCTAGGAGGGTGCATCCGTTGACAGATCTAGTGAGCCCTACTGCATCAGGAGTACCATCTTTCGGCAAGATATAGAAGTGACAACTGTAGATCTTAGACGTGTACTGGACCTGGGTGATGATGCTGCTCACCCAACTAGGCTACACCCTCTGACTGTGAGGGGATGTTTCCTGAGGATGAAGTACTCTAGGGACATCAATTCAGGTGTGCTAAACAAAAGCAACCTTTGTTCCCAGCTCAAGTACTTGGCACACGTCATACTAAAGTGCATAGCTTCAAGAAGGGGTGGATTTGATGACTTATCAGACCAAATCCAGAATGCCTACATGGCACTGGTGCTAAATCACCCCTTCAGCTTCTCCAAAATGATATTCTCATACTTGATTGAGAATCTTGAGGCAAAAGGCAAGGAGGGATTTTGCATGTGCCCGAGGTTTCTTCAGATGATTATAGACGAGAAGCTGCCCTCTCTGCCTAAGGAGAGCCATGATGAGGTATCACTTGAGGTGATGAATGACACTACACTGGGCCGCATGAAGGTGTACAGGGGGAAGCAGGTTAAGCCCCTGTGAGGAGACTATTCGGGCACCTGGCCGGGAGGAGTACGTGGTACCGGCAAGGCGTAAGTGGCGCCACGAGAAGAGTGACTCAGATGTTGAGCAAATTGCTCTTCCATTTGATGACTCCGATGATGATGACAGTGGCGCTGGTGAAGAGTCTGGCCCTGCTACTTCTAGGGCCACCACTGCACATGTTACACCTCCACCACCCACTCATGGAGATGCCACCACCGCCAGTTTCCATCAGGATTTCTGTCCTCCTGATTAGGAGGAAGAGAGTGATGAGGAGCCACTAACAAGGATAGTGGGCAGCAGGGTGGTTGCCACCGACCGAGGTATTCGGGAGGTTGGAGGATGCCCTAGTGAGTCTGGGGAGACTGCGGCAGACCCCAGTTACACACTTGATCAGCCCAGCAACATCCCAGGGGGAGCATCCACCTCAAGGGGCATGAGGAGAAAAAGGATGGCTCAGCCCCATAGGATGAAGACAAAGAAAAGGAGGATGAAATTCATCACCACCACCACCCCAACCACCACTACTACAACTCCTCCCATCACCCCTACCACCATTCCACCCACCACCACTACTACTACTTCACCCACTATCACCACTACAACCACTCCACCACCTATCTCCACCACTTCCACCACCACTACAGCTTACCCATCACCACCCACACATATACCACCACTCATATACACCACTTCCACCACCACTTCCACCACCACCTCTAGCCACCAGGTAGGACCATCATATCACCATCCTTTCCCTCAGGATCATTTCTACCTCCCAATAGGGTAGAGGAACAACTTTCAGCACTAAATTGTATGGTGCTGAAGCTGTTGGCTGCCGATGATGAGAAGACTGCTCAGCTCCGACAGTTAGTGAAGCTTACTACTGCATAATCACAACAGATCTCTCAGCAGGCACAACAGATTGAGAAGCAGGCTCAGCATATGGCTGCTCAAAGTCAAGAGATTGCCCAACTCAAGGAGCAGAACGTGCTATCTACTAAGAAGATCGAGGAGTTGGAGGATGCTAAAAGGACCATCATGCTCAAACTTAAGGGCACAAAGGATGAGCCTCTGAAGATCCGAGAGGGTGATGGCGATGATGGTGATGATGATGATAGTGATGATGATGATGATGGTGTGATGAAGGTGATGATAAAGAGGATGATATAAAGGGAGGTGATGATGAGGATGGAGGAGACGATGAAGGAGAAGAAGATCCATATGCTTCGGGTGCCCAAGAAGCTAGGGAGAAGCGGACCAAAAGGAATCAAGATCCGGGTGCCTCGACATCGGCCCCGACAGCAGAGGAACACATGATTCAGGACAGAAGTAATGCATAGATGTTTGTGTAATTTAAATCATGTGTACTTAATATTGTATTAAACGTATGTGCATGAATGTTTATGTCTTGATTATTTACTGATGCATGATGTGCTAAATGTTTTAAATCAAGCAGATCCACATTATCAGCGGGATGACTACGATGTTGCTCCCTTCAGCAGATCAAGTCTCAACTCACAATGATACTTGATCTGCAAGGGATTGTCAGGAGGTCAGTAATCTATACTCCCGAAGAAGGAGATATTATTCACAACCTCACTGATGAGCAACTCGCAGAAATGTTCTGGTTAAACCCAGATGAATTGGTTAAGGATGCCCCTACCCTCGATACTGCTAGTGATGATGAGTTCAATGAGATAGAGATTGAAGACATCATAACACAACACTATCCAGAATATACTGATCAAGAGGGAAATGTGGTTCCAAATTTTGGAGATACACTCGATAGTGATATGCATGTTAAATTGGATACGATGGAGAGGGAAACCAAGAAACCAGAAAGCCAAGCCTAAGCCTCTGACGCTAATGTTGAGAACAAGAAGGCTGAATAGGCGGCTTGTTTTGCAGAGATCCGTGCCCAACGCACAACGCCAAAGCCGATTGCATACGCCAAGCTCTACAAAGTCAAGAAGCATCTTAAGGTGTCTGGCAAGATTATCACGTGGGCTTACTTTGAGGATCTTAATGTATATCCTGTGAAGAGGGAGAAGGGAATCGAGTACTTCAGATTTCCACATGATTTGAAGACTCTCCCTAGTTTTGAGCTCAACTAGTTGGCACGCCTGAACCTGCTGTATGCTGATCCCAGGAAGATGTCAGGCTGGTTTGAAGCTGGATTGAAGAGAGAATACCACACATGATGGGTTAATTTCAATCCTCAACAACCTACGAGGTATATTCGAAGGTCAGAGATGGCCCAAGGACTGGGAAACCCAAAGTGGTACTGAAGTGGAGTCCACCGCGTACTATTCAAAGATCCCATGAGGGAAATGCCACAAGACTTCACTCCCACTTAAAGTGGTGGTATTATGACTGGCGTACAGGAGAAGCGGTCATAGTATTACAGAAAGAATCCAAATGAGACCATCCAGGTATTTGACCCCAATGTGGCTAACCAACCTGTCAACGAATGATGTTTATACTTTATACAAGTGGCCATTATTCTATAATCTGTAGGATATTATACAGGCCCTCTAATTTCAGAACGTAATAAGACTATGCTTTGCATTCAAGATACATGTTGGAGTCACAGTCGAGGAGAGGCATAAGAAGTTTGACGAGCTAATGAAGGATGCCAGACAATGATAGAAACTAGGTCCAAGGGGGAGTTTGTTGATCCATATGTACCTAGTTTATGATCTAATGTAATATGTCTGTCATGTCCTAAATGTAATGAAACAATGAGTTGAATGAAACATATCATGTGGTTGTTGATCTTAATGTCTAATGTTCAGTGTATGTTTTAATGTTTATTATTTATTAACGCATATTGACCAACTATATAGGTTTTGTGTTGTTTGGATAGATCTTAGTCAAGTAATGATTGAGAAAAATTCAAACTTAGTCATATGAAGTCTTCATGCGAATGGACCATATGCATGAATACTTCATGCTAATGGACCAGTCGCACGACTGAACCAGGAGACTGGATCAGTCACACGACTGAGACATACGGATGATTCAGTCGCACGACTAAACCTTTAGTCGTGTGATTGACTCAGTCGCATGCTTTAGTCGCACGACTGAACCATGCTAATGGTCCAGTCATATGATTGACTAACCGTAACCTATAACTACCACCTAATTCGTGGAAAAACATAACACTTTTTGAAGAATTCGACTCCTACACTCCCTATCCGTCCAGAACGTCCAAGAAAGCCAGTCCAAGTTCATAGATCGTTCTTGATCGATTCCTATTCGTTCTTAACGTTTAGTTTAATCTTATATTGATCAGGTTAACGTTCTCACTGATTGTATCACCAATCAAATAGGATTCCACACTATTTGAGTTGGTATACACGTGAATCAGTTAGTACTCCGTCCAGTACACGCGTCGCTAACATTCGCTCGGTTGACCATCCGTTTGAGGATGGTAAGCCATGCTTAGATCCAATTAAGTACCCAAGAGTTCTTGCATAGACGACCAAAAATGCAAAGTGAAACGAGCATCTTGGTCGGATATGATGTGCAAAGGTACCCCATGACAACTCCCATTTCATCAATATATATATACGAGCCAACCTTGATGTTTGGTAAGTGTCACGCATGGGTAAAAACTGTGCCGACTTGGTCAATCGGTCAATAGTTACCCATATGCTATCATGACCACATGAGGTTCGGGGTAGTTTAATTATGAAGTCCATGGATATGTGTTCCATTTCCACATAGGGATCTTGGGTTGTTCTTGTAATCCACTTGGACATTGATGTTCGGCTTTAACCTTCGTACACGCAAGGCACTTAGCTACATAAGTCGCTATGTCTTTCTTCATTCTAGGCCACAAATATTGACCACACAGGTCCATATACTTCTTATCGGAGCCAGGATGAATAAAATAATGAGTTTGATGAGCTTCGTTCATGATAAAAGTATGAAGGTTGTCACGATTCGGAACCTAAATTCGATTCGCGAAATACATCAACCCATTGGGTTTCGTTTCTAGTTAAACTAGTAGATTATGCTCCAATTCCTGTCTCATTCTTCTCTTGTTGAACTGCTTCTTAAGCCTCTAAAATACTAGTCTCAATGTTGCTTTCAATCCTCAAAATTTGTAGCAGCACGGTGGTCTCGATGACATCTAGACGGATCTCGGTATCAAATTCTCCCAAAGTATCAAACCATTTTCGTCGATCACGAATTTTTTGAAATGAGACCATCTTGTTATAATTTTTCGAATTAGTGCATCAGTTACAACATTTGCCATACCAAGATAGTAACGAATGTCACAATCTTAATCACTAATCAACTCAACCCAACTACGTTGTCTCATATTGAGATCTATTTGATTAAACACATGTTTAAGGCTTTTGTGATCGGTGTAGACTATAAATTTTGTACCATAAGGTAATGCCTCCAATCTATAAGGCAAAAACCACAACACCAAGTTCGAGATCCCGTGTCGTGTAATTCACCTCGTGGAACCTCAATTGTCTCGATGCATATGCTATGACCTTTCCTTGTTGCATGAGAACATGACCAAGGCCTTGTTTAGATGCATCGCAATACATGGTAAAATCATCATTTCTATCGGGTAGGGTCAAGATTGGAGCATTACACAACTTGTGTTTTAATGCTTCAAAGGATTCCTCTTGCTCGGATCCCCACTCTAATGGTTTGTTCTTTTGACTCAAAGAAGTAAGTGGCTTCGTGAATTTTGAAAAGTTGGCAATGAATCGCTGGTAATAATCAGCAACACCAAGGAAAGAACGAACTAGTTGGAGTTGTAGGAACACACCAATTCTCCACAGCTCCCACCTTTGTAGGGTCAACGTGAATTCCTTGGCTATTCACCACGTGTCCTAGAAATTGAACTTCCTCGAGCCAAAATTCACACTTTGAGAATTTGCGTACAATTGTTCCTTCTTCAATAACTCAAGAACTTGTCGCAAGTGAAGTTCATGATTGGTATTGGATTTGGAATAGATAAGTATCTCCTTAATGAAGATAAACATAAACTTGTCTAGATAAGGCTTGCATACCTGATTCATGAGATCCATGAAGACAGTAGGTGCATTTGTTAAACCAAAAGGCATAACCATGAACTCATAGTGCCCATATTGAGTATGAAACAAAGTCTTTGGGATATCATCATCATGGACTCGCAATTGATGATAACCAAAATGTAAGTCAATCTTTGGAAAATGGCAACATCTTGAAGTTGGTCAAAAAGGTCATCGATACGAGGAAGAGGGTAGCGGTTGTTGTTGGTAAGCTTGTTAATTCATGATAATCGATGCACATATGAAATGATCCATCTTTCTTCTTCACGAATAGAACATGTGCACCCCAAGGTGAAGAGCTAGGATGAATAAAACCCTTATCGAATAGTTATTGAAGTTGACTAGCTAGCTCTTGCATTTTCGATGGTGCAAGTCGATATGGTGGCTTAGCCACGGGGTTTGCTCCTGGAATCAAATCAATTTTAAACTCGAATTCATGCACGGGAAGTATAACACTATGATCATCAGGAAATACTTCGGGAAAGTCTGATACGACCGAGTCATCCTTAAGATATTTCCTTTTGACTTTTGTGTTGACCACGTAGGCCAAGAAAGCCATATAGTTCTTGCTTAAGCATTTTCGGGCTTGAGTGCACAACATGAGTTTAATCCCTTTGGAGGATTTTTCACCGAACACTTTCAATGTATCCCCAGAAAGCAACAGAATACAAATGCACTTCTCAAAACAAATGATCTCGGCATGGTGTTTGGCTAACCAATCCATACTAATGATAACGTCAAAGCTTCCAAGTTTATAGAAATAAGATCGATAAAGAAATCATGTGCGTCGAGGCTCAAAATATAATCACGAATAACGATATCAACAACGATTGGTTCTACATCAGCGACTTCAATGGTGAGAGGTCTTTCTAGTTCGTATGTGGCTTAGCAAGAATGGATTCAAACTCTAACGAGACAAAATTTTATCGCTCTAGAATCAAATAGAACGTAGGCATAAGAGTTATTAATAAGAAACATACCTATTCAGTTTTAAAATATTTAACGATACAGGTAAAGCATAAAAAAGACTTAGATCATAAAATTTGAGGTTGGGTTTAGCATACCATTCACCATATTATTGTTTGCTTGTGCTTGATTTGCGTTGATGATGAAAGCACATCCTCGGGCTTGTGGAACATTACCCGCAAGACGAGGGCATTGTGGGTGGAAGTGATCAGGTTCCCCACAATTGTAGCAAACATGATTTGCAACCATCATGGCATTGTTTGGAGCACGGTGACAAGTCGCCACCAAGTGTCCATATTTACCGCACAAAGTACAGATACGACACAGAGCATTCCCAGGATTATGGTACCTATAAACGTTGCACATAGGTTGAGGACCAGCATAGGTCCTAGCTACATGTACTTGTGCCATAGGTGCATCCACAGGTACAAGTTGTCTTTGAGGTCGTTTGGGTGCAACCACAACATAGTTACGAGCTAATGTGAACTTGCATTTCTTGTTGTTGTAAGACGGTTCAGTTTTGGTCTCCTTAGCAGCTTCAGTGACCGTCTTCTCCACCTTTTTAGCACCCTTGATAGACATGGTGCCCGCTCGTATATGATTCTCGGTAAGTTAAGCGGTGATAGTGATGGCTTCCTCCAAGTTGTGGGTCGACTATCCACCATAACATCTTGAATTTGGGGTGGTACCCCCTTGATTAACTTCTCGATGTTACGAGGAACAGTGTCGACCATATGGGACAACATAATGCTCAACTCGTGATGCCTAGTTGAGTAGGCCAAGTGATCACCACCATCTTGTTTAAGGTTCTAGAACTCCTCCTTTAGCTGTTTCTATTCATTCTCGGGCAAAACTTTACGATAGCAATGTTCTTGAACTCGTCCCAAGTTAGTGCTAACACAACATCAACACCACGATTCCTATTCTTGCATTCCACCAAGTATGTGCCCTTTGTTGGAGTATACTAGTGGCATAATGAACCTTGAGCGCCTTGGCACACTCACAATTGATAAATGTATTCTCCATGGTTTCAAACCACTCGAGAAGTCCAGTGGCTCCTTCCTTTCCACTATAGCTGGTGGGCTTGCATGAACTAAAGTGTTTGAACATGGAAGTTTGGTTTTTGCGCCCATGGTTTGTGCTATTTTCTCCTTGACCATTTTTGTTGTTGCTAGAGTTGGTCATCAAAGTGCTATTTAGTTCAGCAACCATATTGGGATGACGATAACCACTTTTCTTGCAATTATGGCGGCTAACTTACGGTCGGAACTTCCATGCTTTCCATGATGACGAGACATGCTGGATACAAAAAAGTTAGTCATGGAAATTTGGATGAAAAAGGATAGTAATTCAAACAAGGATTATTTAAGAGTTGTAAGGCACACATGGAATGATTCTATTTGTTAATGCATTACCATTTGGAAACGTTGACACATAAAGGCAAATTGACCCATTTTCCTTAGAAACTTGTGTATGTTGACCATAGTTTATCACTCAACCCAAAAATCCCCAGGTAAGCATAACTAGTCCTGTAAGATTTACGTGAAATGCTTACCTTAGCCCGAAGGCTTTTTGCCATGAAATCCAGAATACATGTGTCTATGTGTCATACAATATTTCTTAGGTTCATGGAATCAAAACCTTGATGAGATTTTTATAGATTAGACACAAAGTCTAAGGAATTAAACCCACGATATAAAGCGTACAATCCCACGTGTCATCAAGAATAAGTTTAGAAGTTTCATTCATCGAGAATCAAAGAATCAAGAATAAGTTTAAGGGAGAAAGCAATAAGGTTTAATCAATTACAAATCAAACATAATTAAAGGCATCAAATTGCATATAGAAGGCATCCCTAGTTAGATATCATCATGTAACATTCAAAATTATATGTTCACAAGAATATAAAGATTCTTCTATAAGGTTCATGCATAAACTATAGTCTAGGTCACCATTTCTAATAACCTAAATCCGTATAGTATGGGTTCTGATACCAATCTGTCACACCCCAACCGTAACGGCGAAATCGTCGAGATGTAAGGGTTAAGATTGTTCAGAGCCACATAACGCTATCTTTAAATAAAAATAATATTATCATAATATTTAAAAGTGCAAATTACAATCAAAAGTCTCAAGCATGAAATAAACAAAACATAAGACAAATACTCCAAAACATTTATTCATTAATCTAGGTTCAAATCCTAAATGCGAGCAACTTCAAGAGATGACATCAAACTGAGCATTTTCTGAAACATGTTGAAATAAATGTCAACTACGAAAGTTGGTAATTTCTAGGGGTTTAATATACATAATATATAAAAAGATTTACAAGTAGCAATTCATGTCAATGGTTATGAATTATGCTATTTTATAAAAACACATATAGCTACAATCAAAACTTGACTAAGATTATGATTAGAAGTTTATAACGATTATTTAAGTGTACTTGGTTTCCATATGAACAATTCATACGTCATCTGGAGCCGGCAATATATTGACTTTAGCACCAAATAGGCTTGTTAGGGCCATAGATCTATGACATCGCCAAGCTAGCAATAGTTAATGATTGTCAACATAAAAGTATCTCATATAAAGTTCACAATAATACATATAACAATGACAAAATATAAGTATGAATTGCATGTGCGTTACAAGTATAAAATGTTTACAAGTGTAAGTTGATAAGTTTAACATGTTTCACCTCAAAGGTGTAAAATAATATAAAAAAGGGCAAGGAAACTCACATGTAGAATAAGTATTATGATGATTAATAGAATATTAGTCGATGTTACACGAATTCCTTCACAGGTACATATACGTAGATATTACAAGTTTAGGTTCTTAATAACGGGGTTAAACGTTTAAACATGATCTAGGGTTTCAAGGGAAATATTGGAGTTTTGATATATAAAGTTAATAATTCAAATACTTTTGTTTTCATTTTATTGAAAAGAATTACACTAAGTTAATCATTTATCTTAGAAGTAATTCTTTAATCGTTGAACAAAAAATAAAGTGTAATACATCTATATATATATATATGTATATGTATTCTATTATACTTTTAAATAATACGTGTGAACCATAATCATTTTCTAATGATTCAAATCATTATTTAAAATCTTTTCTTTACAAAATAAACTAAATTATTCTTGTGTTTTTTATGTAATATTAAAATTATTTAATGAATAAATTATAGAAATTGATAAAGTGATTTTAAAAATAAACAAAGTTTATAATTATATTTAATAATTTCAGAATTTTTTTACATATTTTAAAAAACTATAAAAAAGGCCAAAACGGAGGGTTTGAGGGTCCGGTTCAAACTCGGACCTCAAGTCCATACTTCAAGTGTTAACCAGTAAACTAGGGCCATAGCCTTGGTGTTGAATGGGTTTTAATTTTTAAAATTACAACTTCAAAGAACCCCCATTCATAAGAACCCTAGATCCATGTAACCCAATTGATCATGAATTCGGTTACGATTATTGTAACAACCATAGGGCTTTTGTTGGTAATGATCTACGATCATGAATTTATGTGTGTTTACCCAGATTGAAGTCGGATTGATGATAAATAGATGAAGAATAAGCCAAAGAACAGCGCAGTGTATGTCGAATCGATGGATGAGAATTTGATGATGATAATCAAATTATTGCGTAGGAGCTTTTTATGGTGTACTAGACCCAAAGCCCTCTATCAATTTCGGGTCTTGATGTCCAGACAATGATGTTCAAGGGTTTTCAGGTTCATGATGATGTTGGTGATCAAATTACTATATTTGTGTGTTTTCAGGTGAAATTGATAGTTTATGTTTGATTAGAGAAGATAGACGTTCGATTGGTTAATTAATTGAGTATTATAAGGTTTAATGCTAGAACAGTATGTGATTAAGGATGCTTTAGTTATTTAACCGAAATGGTGTTTGTAATCAATGATTAAAACGAAATTAAGATTTTATTCAAGTTCGAAACGGTTTCTAAAAGAACTGGAACGATTTGTTAAGTAGCGATTGATTTCGAGGTATATGGAGTTGTTAGAGGGCTCCTGCCGAAATACATGAAGAAATGGGTTGAGTTTTAACTTTTAAAGTTACACTTTGGTCCCTTGACTTTGTGTTCTCATTATTTCATGCTAAGAACTTTCTTTTCAAGGTTTATAAAATGAAAAACAACCCTAAGCTTATTTAATTTTAAGTTTTAAACATTATTAGGTTTAATAACCTTTATAAGTTATTGTTTATAATCAATCTTATTACTACTAATATTTTATTATTACTATATGTTGGACCAAAAGACCATGAGCTGATCAAAAACTCCAAGTCTCAAGACATTACAGCTGCTGAAGAAGATCACAACAACCGAAGACATCAGCTGATTCAAGGTCTGAAGACAAAGTCTCAGATAAGATCTGAAGATTTCTACTTCACCGAAGACAAAGTTTGAAAGGTAAGTACTAGACAAAGTCTAAAAGTGAAGTACTGAAGACAAGTCTGAAGCTATCAGCTAAGACTGTTGGACCAAAAGAACCAATGAGCCTGATCAGAGAAACCTCTAAGTCCCACAACATCACAACAGCTGAAGAAGACCTGATCAGCTGTTCTACAAAGTCTGAAGAATACAACTGCTGAAGTACGTCTGAAGTACTGAAGACAAAGACTGAGACAACAGCTGAAGATCTAAAGTCTGAAGACTTCAACAAGTACTGAAGACAAAGACTGAAGATCAACAGCTGAAAGACAAAGTCTGATGTTCAAGTACTGAAGACATCAGCTGATGTTAACAGCTGATGACAACAGCTGAAGAGGGCTTCTTCAGTTGTTGTGATGATTTCTTCTTCAGTAGTTTTCTTTTCCTTTCAGTAGTTTGTTTATTTTCTTTTCAGTACTTGTAAACAACTGAAGAGGTTGTTCTTCAGTTGTTGTAGTTCAGTAGTTTTATGTTTTTCAGTAGTTGTAAATAGATGTTTAACACTTAGGAACATTTGTAAGAAGATGTCAGTTGTTGACATCTTCAGTAGTTGTTAAACATCAGTAGTTATAAAACGGTTACATGTCACTTTCAAGTGACATCAGCCTACGTCATTCTTTTCTTTATAAGGAAGATGACTCACCTGTAATCGTGCCTTTGAGGCCGACAATCTTAATGCAATATTCCTTTTGTCGGATATTTCTCTCTCTATAAAAAATTCTTTTATCGTTTTATATCAATTGTTCTTGTTGAATTTGTCTAATTCTGAGCTATTCCGCTGCTATATCTGTTCAATCGATTAAACCAAGGGCTGAGATCCTAACAAATGGTATCAGAGCAGGTTAATCATTGATCGATCTAACAATTGATCATTGAAACTGTTCAATCGCTCTAAGTTTAATCGAATTAGCAAATTCGCAAGGATCTGTTATAGAGATTGAGAGTGTATCGCTTCTGGCCGTTTTATTTGAGGTTCTGTGTGGTTTTGAGCTAAATTTATTGTGTTTTTACTTGAATCTGTCTGATTTCCACAATGACTACTTCTCTAATGATCCTTTCAATACTGGATCCTCTACCAAGCCTCCGATCTTGGTGAGGAATGAGTATAACATTTGGCAGAGAAGATTGCTCCATCACCTGTCTGTCAATAGCTCAGGTTGTTGGACATCTGTGGTACATGGACCACATAAGCCAATGGTGAATGATCCGGAAACAAACCAGTTGGTTCCAAAGAAGAAGGAGCAATACTCCGATGAGGACAAGAAGTTGTTTGAAATCGATGCAAAAGCCCATGGAATTTTGGCTATGGCTATTCCTAATGAGATTTACTCTGGGCTTCTGCATTGTGAGTCTGCTCATGACCTCTGGAATGCCATCAAAGAACAATTTGGTGGTACTGATGAGGTTTTAGCAAACAACAGGGAAATCCTCGCCCAACAATGAGACTTTCTCTCATAGAAAGGGTGAGACTCTGACTCAACAATTTGAGCGTTTTCATGTTTAATCTCTGAATTGAAAATGGTTAAACATGAATATACCAGGAGTCAGATGAACCATAGATTTTAAGATCACTGCCTGAGAGATGGAACACATATACCATTGTTCTACGCTCAAATGCTGATGTTGATCGCCTATCTCTCACCCAACTTCATGGGAAACTGCTTACATTCGAGAGAGAGATAGAGCAGAAAAGGAAATTGGTTTCATCTGGCAAGCTCACTGAGGATTTTGTCCAAGGGAACACTGCCCTGATTGGACATCAAGAGTCAGAATATGCGTCATCTGAAAGCCAGTATGATGAGCATATTGATTTCTCTACAAACACTTCTGAGCCTGCCTTTGTGAGTGTTGATAGTTATTCTGCTGGTTGTAATAGTGACAATCTATGTTTCATCATGGATGATCTCAAGGGGATTGCTGATGATGACTTAGAAGAGATGGATATTTTGAGCCAAATGGCCTTGATAAATATCAGATCTCAGAAGTTCTACAAAAGAACTGGAAGGAAATTCCCAGGACTCTCTGGCAAAACCAAAGTTGGTTTTGACAAGAGTAAGTTGAAGTGCCATAAATGCCACAGGCTTGGGCACTTTGCAAGAGAATGTAGATCATCTGGATCTAACTCTCCTGCACCCTTTGTGACTTTCCCTGGCAATAGTCAACAAAACAGAGGGCAACAACCTGTCAATTCTGGTTATCATCATCAACCACAATCTCCTGCATATTTTGTTCCACAGGGGCCAATGCCATATCCATACCCCTGCTATTACATGCCACAACCAGGTCAGGTTCAAGCACCCACTGCTCAGCAACACATGCACTCCCTGAGCCTCAACCATCCCAATCTCATCAACCTAATCAACTTCAACAACACAGCTTCTTCACACCAGTGTTGTTGACTGGAGCAGTTTACCAGATGATGTGTCTGGTAATGAACAACTGTTCTCAGGTGCTGGTCAACATGGTGGTGAGCATCCTTTTGGAAATCTAGCTCTCATGGCTTTGGAATCCTCTGATGGATCATCCTCAAATACCTCTTCAACACAGGTATCACAGGTATCCTCTGAGGCTAAGGCCAAATTATGTTCTGAAACTTGCATAGCAGCATTTGCCTCTATTAGAGAAGCAAATGTGGCTTTAATCAATAAAAATGTAGAGCTAGAACAAACAATTTCCAAAAATAAAGCTGAGTTTGAGTCTGTGCTAAAAGAGAAAACTGATGAGATTTACAAATTAAATGCCAAATTTCTGATGATAAGGCTAGGGAGGATGTACTCTTAGAGAAGTACAAAGACCTCAAAGATACTCTTGCTGTCACCCAGGTAGAGTGTGATCGATGGGTACAATCTTGCAAGGGCTTTGAAATGCTTCTTAGTAAGCAAACAGCTTCCAATGTGAAGTTTGGAATTGGTTATAATCACACTGCTCCTCCTACAGTTTTTGCTTCAAGAGCAGGAGCGGAATCTGATGGAGAAAGTAATGACCAATCCACCTCATCATGTGATTCACTACTTGATAAAGCACCATCAGTAGTTGAAGTCAGTAGTAATCCCTCTGTGAACCTATCAGCTGATATTGATGGTTCAACTGCTGACACTCACATGATCAATGAGTTGATCAACCCAAGTGTTATCCCTAGAAGTACTGAGGGTACTGGAGAGCAGGGGATAACATCTGGAGTTCAAATCCTAATGACTGACAGCACTGAAGAGAAGAAAACTGTCAGTAGGAAGGATTTGAAGCCTACTAAGGAAGTTGACAAGAAGGCAAAAAGTGCTTCTAAACTGCCGAAGAGCAAGTCTTCAGTAGTTTCATCTTCTTTAGTTGATGATCAACAGAAGATGAAGAAGAAACCATGTGAAATATGTGGTCTATTCAATCATCTCACAGATGATTGTTGGTACAAAAAGGGATCCAAACTCAAACAAAAAGAGAAAATTAAAGAAAATTGGCTAAAATGAAAACTGAGTTTGAGTCCAAGTTTGTACCAGCAGCATCAAATCCTGTTACTCCTATGACCAAAAAGAAATCTAAAAAAGAAGGAGTGCAACAGGCAATAGCTGAGGTTGCTCAAAGAAGATGGTGCAACACAAGAACTCATCATCAAACACCAATACCAATGTGTCTGAAGAGCTGAAAGCTCTCTCCCAGAATCAGACACAGCTGGTAATGATGGTTCAACATCTGTTGGGAAGAGTTAACCAACTTGATGGCCCTGTGTTGAAACCCCAGAAAAGGAGATCCAAGCCGAAGGATTCCTCTTCTACACCATCTCCTTCACCTCAAGCTATTGTGTCCAATAAACCTGTTAGTTTACCATCTGTTGATGAGACCAGGCCCAAAACCAAAAGGTTTGGGTCTCCAAAACTAACTGATTGTTTATTTATGCAGGTTTCTTCAACATGCCAAAGTAGCATCTGGTATGTAGACAGTGGAGGATCTATGCATATGACTGGGAACAACTCACTTCTTAATGACTACTCTCCAGGAAGGAAGGGATTGTTTCTTTTGGCAATGATGCAAGAGGTTACATCATCGGGAAGGGCTTTGTTTCCAATGGGAAATAAAGTTTGATGATGTCAACCATGTGGAAAATCTCAAGTATAATCTTTTGAGTGTCAGTCAATTGTGTGACAAAGGCCATGTTGCCCTTTTCACAAGCCAGAACTGCAGGATTCTGTCATCCAAAGTTCTGAGTTTGATTGACAAGGTATTGGATGCTCACACTCTCCTGAAGGCCAACAGGACAGGAAGAGTGTATGCCTTAGATCTTTCCAAGAAAATTGATCTCAAAGGCCATCCTTGCCTATTTTCCAAGGCCTCTCCTCAAGAATCTAATCTATGGCATAGAAGGCTGGGACATGTTAATTTCAAGAACATGAATCAGCTGATACACCATAGTTTAGTAAGGGGAATGCCTATGAAGGAGTTCAAGTGTGAAAACAACTGCACTGCTTGTTTGAAAGGAAAACAGCACAAGGTTTCATTTCCACCTATTGAAGAACCAAAGTCCACTGCCTGCTTACAACTTCTTCACATGGATCTCTTTGGTCCTGTGAGAGTGATGAGCATGGCACAAAAAAATACTGTCTGGTAATTGTGGATGATTACTCCAGATTTGTATGGACTTTCTTTCTACATTCAAAGGATGAAGCTGCACAGAAGATCATAAACTTTGTGTTGTATGCTGAGAAGCAGTATTCCCTCTCAGTCAAGTGTATTAGAAGTGATAATGGAACAGAATTCAGGAACAATACACTTGATGAATTCTACCTTTCCAAGGGAATAAAGAGACAGTTTAGTATTCCAAGAACTCCTGAACAGAATGGAGTTGTGGAGAGAAAGAACAGGACCCTCATTGAAGCTGCAAGGTCTATGTTGGCTGATTCTGGACTGCCATTGACCTTTTGGGCTGAAGCTGTCAACACAGCATGCTATGTGCAGAATAGAGTGCTAATAAATCAGAGGTTGATGAAGACTCCATATGAAGTTCTACATCATTTGGCCCCTCTCATTTCATTTTTTAGAGCATTTGGGTGTCCCTGTTTCATTCTCAACACAAAGGATCAGCTCCAGAAATTTGATCCTAAGGTGGATGCAGGGTACTTTGTTGGTTATTCATCAACTTGCAAGGCATACAGAGTCTTCAATTGCAGAACAAAGATGGTTGAAGAGACTTTACATGTCAAGTTCAATGAATCTCCAAAGGACAAGATTCCACAAAGCCCTGTGGAGCTCTTTGATTTGGACATACTGCAATATGTTCCTTATCAATCTCCTGCTGTTGCTCCTGTCAACAGTTCACCACCTGGTGTTACTACTGAAGATGATGATGATAGTAGTAATCACCTCTTCAGGTTTAGTGATCAACTGCCTGAGTCCTCTAAACCTGATGCTCCTGTAGCTCCAGCCGCACCATCCACAACAAATGCTGATGAGATTTCTGCATCCTCAACTTCATTTGAGTTGCCACCATCTTCATGGTTTCAAGAATCTGCATCAACATCTGCTGCTGCTGAAGACCCTACAAACACTTGCACAGATTTGATTGTTTACCAAGAGCTGAAAAATCACCCAATATCTCAAATCCTTGGTGATATCAATGCTGGTGTCTCACCAGAAGCCAGTTGTCCAATTTCTGCTTCTATGCTCTCTTCATCAGTCAGCTAGAGCCGAAGAACTATCATGTTGCTTTGAGGGACAATGGATGGGTTGAAGCCATGCAGCTTGAGCTTCTTCAGTTCAAGAAACAGCAAGTGTGGGAGCTTGTTCCTCTACCCCCAGGTAAGTGTGCAATAGGCACTAAATGGGTGTTTAGGAATAAACTGATGAAAATGGGCTAATTGTTAAGAACAAGGCCAGACTGGTTGTGCAGGGGTTTGCACAAGAAGAAGGTATTGATTATGATGAAACCTTTGCCCCTGTAGCCAGACTGGAGGCAATAGATTGTTTTTAGCCTATGCTGCACTCCACAATCTTAAAGTTTTCCAAATGGATGTCAAAAGTGCTTTTCTATATGGTACAATAAAAGAAGAAGTTTATGTGTGTCAACCACCAGGCTTTGAGGATAATAAGCACCCAGAATGGGTATATAAGCTTGATAAAGCTCTTTATGGGTTGAAACAAGCACCTAGAGCTTGGTATGAGACCTTATCAAACTTTCTTCTACAGAATAATTTCACTAGAGGCTCCATAGATAAAACTTTATTTATTAAGAAGGTGGATCAGCATAAGCTACTTGTTCAAATTTATGTTGATGATATTATATTTGCATCCTCTGATCCCCAATTGTGTGAGGATTTCCAAACCTTAATGCAACAGAATTTGAAATGAGTGCAATGGGAGAATTACAGTTCTTTCTAGGTTTGCAAATCAAACAAAAAGCTGATGGAATTTTCATTCATCAGTCTAAATACACAAAAGATCTTTTGAATAAGTTTGATTTACAAAACTGTAAATCTTGTTCTACTCCCATGTGCAACACCACACAATTGGATGTTGATCAGAAAGGTAAAGGTGTTGATGAAACCCTTTACAGATGTATGATTGGTTCCTTGATGTATTTAACAGCTTCTAGACCAGATATTATGTTTGCTACATGTGTTTGTGCTAGATTTCAGGCTGCACCTAAGGAGTCTCATCTGATTGCAGTCAAGAGGATCTTTAGATATCTGCAAGGCACACAATCTCTAGGCTTATGGTATTCCACTGGACATTCTTGCAAATTAGTTGCTTTCTCTGATAGTGACTATGCAGGATGTAAGTTGACCAGGAAATCAACTTCTGGTGGATGCCAATTCCTAGGCAACTGTTTGATTTCTTGGCAGAGTAAGAAACAAACATCTGTTGCTACATCCACTGCTGAAGCCGAGTACATTGCTGCTGCAAGTTGTACATCCCAAATACTCTGGCTTCAGAATCAACTTTTGGATTATGGCATTACAGAGACTAAGACTCCATTATTAATGGATAGTGCTTCAGCTCTTTGCATTGTCAAAAATCCTGTCCAGCACTCTAGGACCAAACATATAGAAATTAGACATCATTTTATAAGAGATTGTTTTGAAAAGGGTCTAATTAATCCTATGTTTGTGCCTAGTGCTGATGAGCTTGCAGACATTTTTACTAAGCCTTTGGATAGTTCAACTTTCCACAACCTGGTGTTAAGGCTTGGTATGCTGCAGCTAGAATAAGTGACAACTACTGATGATCTCAGTAATTACTGATGATCATTGGTAACCATGTCACATATAAGTACTGATGAGTTATTTTACCCTCAGTAGTTTTTATAACTACTGAAGGCTAAATGCTTTAAGTACTGTACTTTATCTGTTCTACACTACTGATGTAGTTACAACTACTGAAATCAGTAGAAACAGATAAGTACTGATGTCCTATGAAACTACTGAAAACAGCTAAAAGCTGATGAGTAAGTGTTGAGGACAGTATGAAACAGCTGAAAGGCTATGAATTGACGACAACTACTGATGAGTACTCTCTCTTCAGTAGTTCACAAACTGCTGTTTCTTTATAAACAACTGAAGCAATACCATGTCTTCAGTAGTTTCACAACTACTGATGACTAACACCAAGTCTTCAGTTGTTTACAACAACTGATGGCAAAACCACGGTCTTCAGTAGTTTCACAACTACTGATGACTAATACCAAGTCCTCAGTTGTTTCAACATCTGAAGTCCAACTTGTCTTCAGTAGTTTAAAACTACTGATGCCTAAATCAGAGACTTCAGTTGTTTCAACGTCTGATAGTAAACACCATGTCTTCAGTTGTTTTATAACTGCTGACCACACCAATACCATCAGTCGTTTCAAACGTCTGAAAGTTAATACCACGTCATCAGTAGCTTCAAATACTGATGACTAACACCAAAACCTTCAGTCGTTTCATAACCCGTACCCTATATATACCTGATCCCTCTTTCAGAGTTTTCATTCTTTCACGACCTAACTTTTCAAAAGCTCTGAAAACCTTTCACCTTCATTAATGGCGACCATGCAACTCAAACCTCGACACAACTGTGTCGCGTACCTTACAAAATCGCCCTTCTGGACCAAATTTGAAAATGCTATAGATCTTATGGTCCAATCCCCACTAAAAACGGCTTTCCTTTTAAATCCAATCATTTATGCCGATTCGCTACGTCAGTTCTGGATGAATGCGACCGTTACTGGAGAATCTATCCATTCATCTATCAACTCGCATAAGGTGGTCATCTCTACTGCTACCATCCGCCAATATTACTGTTAGATGATGCTGCCTACCCTGTTGGATATCCTAAGCGCCAACTTGATCTTTCCTTTGGACAACATGGATATGGGTGATCTTAGTGCTTCAACAATCCTGAAGAAACATTTTCCAGATGCTGAACGATTATTATTTCATATGGTAAATGTTTGCCTGGCTCCGAAGACTTCCTCTTGGGATCAACTGTCTTCCAGATGGCAACAGGTATTGTTCTCTATCCTTGAACAAGAACCACTAAACTTTCTGAAATAATTTTTCTTGAACTCAAGGATATGGCCACAAAACCACTTTCTAACCGTTGGATACTATATCCTCGGTTATAATGGCCATAATAGAGAATCAGCTTTCTGCTGAGGGACTAGTTGGTCTGGGAGTCCCTGCTTTGGCTGTATTGCCGGAGGTATACTCCCGACACAACACTGACCAAACTCTCAAACAGGCTGCCAAGCTGCGCAAACCCACGCAGCTGGAACCCACAGCCTCCACCTCCAAATCCAAAGTCCCCTCCAAACCCACAAAGAAGAAGCCTAAGAAAGCTACTCAGGAATTGAGTCCCCTGTGGATGCTCCTGCTGCACCAACGCAGGTTATCTCTGCTGGAAATAACCCCCCAGTAGAGACTGTGACTCCACCCACTGAAGCCGCTCAGGTTTCCTCTCAAAAGGAACCTGAAGCAACCACTCAAAGGGAAGCCACAATGCTGGGATCCTCCTCACTTGAGGGGATTACCATTGAAGAGCCACCACTGTCCCGGGTGCACACTGCTTCCACACCCTCTCCTGATGCAACCGCCCCTCAAAGCCCTACTATCATTGTTGCAAAAGTGCTGACGCAGTTGCATTCCTCACCCCCCACCCAGACACCAATTACTACTGGATAACCTCAACACCTGAGGGGGAGGATCACAATGCTTCTGTCAACCCACAGCACAGGGGTATCATGTTCCATCTTCTAGTGTAGATAAGGAGGTGCGAACTTCTGGTGAGGCTGCCACTGCTTCTGACTCAGCAAATGACCAGGATGCAGTTGGTAACATCTCTAAGTCCTCACCAGTGGCAACAGCTGATGAAGGACATAGTCCTGAGGCTGGAAGTCCCCAGAACCGAGAACAAGGGGCACATGCTACAATTGATCTACACTCAAGGCATGTTCATTCTGACTTTGTCAGGAGGTCAGGTGATTCAGTCACAACTGATGATGACCTGAGCTTCTTCTTTGATGTAGTTGCTCAAAACACCATTCTAGAGGATGAGGTTAGCAGACTCAAAGAGCTGCTGGCCAAGATGTCTCAGGATGCAAGTCCATCTGCCACCACAATACACCCACAGATGGCACCTTCTTCTGAAGGTCCCCTACACACTGAGCCAGTATATACTTCCAAGCCACCAGCCTCTGCTTTCGGCACTGATTCTCAGGAACAGAACCACCCTGATCAATCAGTTGCTACCCTTCAAAATCCCTACCTCTCATCACTCCCATGATCACAGATATAGTGATCAAAGCCATTGATGAGAGGCTTCCTACAATAATACAACCCTTGGTGGAGGAGTTGGTGACTAAATCTCTTTCTACTGCTCAAACCCTTGCATCCAATGCAACCAAAAAGGGGAGAGTCAGTTAGTTAAAGGAAAAAGGAAGAGGATAGATGGGGAGAAGGCGAAAGAATCTGAGGTTGTAAATGAGAAGGAGAAGGAGATGTGAAGGAGCTGAAGTGAATGAAAGTCAAAAGACTTTCATGTCACATATCAAAAGAAAAGGAGAGTCTGAGAAGGAGAAGGAGCTGAAGGATATGGTGAAAGAAGCTGACGCCAACCATAACCGTTCAATGGATAAAATCATTGAGCAGTTGTATAGGCAGGGTTTTGACATCAACAACTAGACTCCGAGATCAGAAGGATGGAAACAGAGGAGATCAATTCAGATGGGCTAGCTATGATGCCTTAGAAAGAGAAAGGCTGGAAATAATGATCAGATTTATAGCTAAATACCTGGGAAGATCTCTAATGGAAATAAGGGCCTGGACCAGGGACAACATCTTGGCAATAACCACCAAGATTTGTTCGTCTGAAGAATACTCCAAAGGTCTAGTGATTGAGGTATTGAATGAAGCTGGGGTTGGGAATCGAAAAGAACTGACAAATTTACCAAAGCCTCCCTTACAGCCAAAATGCTAAAACAGTCTGAACCTCAATCCTCAAAATCACTATCTCCACAACCCACTAAAACAACTCCTTTACCCTCTAAACCAACCATCCAACCCACAAAACCAAATCCTTTACCTCAAAAACCATTGCCAGTGATGTACCTAGCCAAAAGAAAAGAAAGGTACTGAGGCCTGATGAAGATGAAGAGGAGGATGAAGACAGACTGCCACTCTCTGCAGTCATTACTTTGCCTAAGGCTAAACCAATGTCCATCACTCCTGCTTCTCAAATGCATGATGTATGATAAAGATTGAAGAGGAACAGATGCAAAAACATGATGAGGAAATGCTGAAAAGCATTGACAAAGCTATGCTACATCCTCTTCAATGATCAGCATGAAGAAAGAAGTATTAATTGTACACCCTTGCTAATACCTTTCAATACCAAAGGGAAAGAGTAAGGATATGGCCTGATCCTAGGGTGGCACACCGGATTGTCAAGAAAGAAATTCCTTCAAGATACAAGGGCCAAGTGAAGAGAGTTGTCGACGAAGACATCACTGTGGTGCTTGTAGTGTCCCCTTGGGAATTGTTGAAGAGTTCAAGAAAGCCTATGAAGCCAAACAACCACCTCAAAAGATGTTAGAGAACAAAATTATAAAGAAGGGATTGGTTTACAAACGACTTGAAAACTTCAAACAAGAAGAGCTCAACCTGCTCTTAGAAGGAACTCATCCAGATGAGTTTGCTTATAGACAAATAACAACGGTTGAGCTCAAAATGGAAAACAGGCCAAGTACATATCTGAAGTGTATGGCCGAGAAGGATTATTTGATGGTGTGCCCGAGGTGCTAACAATGGATGAGCAAATCATGTTTTTAAGGGCTTACACCAGGGAATCATATAGGCTGATACACGGGAAGTAGATCTCATGGTTGGGGCAACAGCTCGTGTCCAGGTCCCCAATACAGAGCTCCCAACCATATCATGCCAAACAGATCATCAGAGACTTCTTCCCAGGCCGGTGCTGAAAAGGGTCACTTCTCATCTGATCAAGAGATTAAGAGACCAATCTATCTGCCAAAATAAGGGGACTCGTAATAACTTAGAGGTTTTGGCTGCATTGGTTCAGGGGAGTTTGTTGGACCAAAAACCAATGAGCCTGATCAGAGAAACCTCTAAGTCCCACAAGACATCACAACAGCTGAAGAAGACCTGATCAGCTGTTCTACAAAGTCTGAAGAATACAACTGCTGAAGTACGTCTGAAGTACTGAAGACAAAGACTGAGACAACAGCTGAAGATCTAAAGTCTGAAGACTTCAACAAGTACTGAAGACAAAGACTGAAGATCAACAGCTGAAAGACAAAGTCTGATGTTCAAGTACTGAAGATATCAGCTGATGTAACAGCTGATGACAACAGCTGAAGAGGGCTTCTTCAGTTGTGGATGATTTTTCTTCTTCAGTAGTTTTCTTTTCCTTTCAGTAGTTTGTTTATTTTTCTTTTCAGTACTTGTAAACAACTGAAGAGGTTGTTCTTCAGTTGTTGGTTTCAGTAGTTTTATGTTTTTCAGTAGTTGTAAATGAGATGTTTAACACTTAGGAACATTTGTAAGAAGATGTCAGTTGTTGACATCTTCAGTAGTTGTTAAACATCAGTAGTTATAAAACGGTTACATGTCACTTTCAAGTGACATCAGCCTACGTCATTCTTTTTTATAAGGAAAGATGACTCACCTGTAATCGTGCCTTTGAGGCCGACAATCCTAATGCAATATTCCTTTTGTCGGATATTTCTCTCTCTATAACAAAATTCTTTATCGTTTTATATCAATTGTTCTTGTTGAATTTGTCTAATCTGAGCTATTCCGCTGCTATATCTGTTCAATCGATTAAACCAAGGGCTGAGACCAACAAGACAACATCTGAATAAAATTCTGAAGAAAAGACTGAAGACAAAGATTGAAGACCAAGTGATCAGTAGTTGTCACATAGCTGAAGTCATTAACTTCAGTAGTTGTGATGGTTTTCCTTTTCAGTACTTGTAATTTACCTTTCGGTAGTTTATAGTTTCAGTAGTTTTAGTTCAGTAGTTTTATGTTCTTTTACTTAGCATTCTATGAGATGTGATCAGTTGTTGAGAACATTCTCAGTAGTTTGCATAGTTTCAGTTGTTTGTATAAATCTGTTAGATGTCACTATCAAGTGACATCAGCAGATGTCACATTCCTTATATAAGGAATGTTGACCTAATTGTAACGTGTGACTTTCTGCCACCACGAAAGCTTTTAATGAAATATTCCTTTGCAGAATTCTCTCTCCTCTCTAACCGTGTACTATTCCATTGAATATCAATTGAGTTCTTGCTAATTGTCTATCATTTTCGATTCCGCTGCAATCTACTCTAATTAATCAAACTTAAATCACTGATCCTAACAAATGGTATCAGAGCAGGTTAATCATTGATCGATCTACAATTGATCATTGAAACTGCTATTTCGGTATCTAAGTTTGATCGAATTAGCATATTTGCAGGAATTGGTTATAGAGATTGATTCTGCTGCTTTCGGTTATTTGCTTTGAGATTTCTCTTGGTTCGTATTGAGTTTGTTGTGTTTTGCGCTAAATCGTTAAAACTTATTGAATTTGATTGAATCTAAGAATGACTACTCCTTCTAATGACCCTCACAGTACTGGCTCCTCAACCAAGCCTCCGATGCTGGTTAGGACTGAGTATAACATATGGCAACGAAGAATGCTCCATCACCTGTCTGTTAACAGTTCAGGTTGTTGGACATCTGTGGTACATGGTCCACACAAGCCTATGGTGAACAATCTGGAAACCAACCAAATGGTTCCGAGAAGAAGGAACAATACTCAGATGAGGATCGAAAACTGTTTGAGATTGATGCTAAAGCCCATGGAATTCTGGCCATGGCACTGCGAATGAAATTTATTCTGGCTTATGCATCATGAAACTGCTCATGACCTCTGGAATGCATTGAAAGAACAATTTGGTGGAACAGATGAGGTCTTAGCAAATAACAGAGAAATCCTTGCCCAACAATATAAGACATTCTCTCATAGGAAGGGTGAGACACTGACTCAACAGTTTGAGCATTTTTCCTGTTTGATCTCTGAGCTGAAAATGGTCAAACATGAATACACTAATAGCTAGATGAACAACAGATTCCTCAGATCACTGCCTGAGAGATGGACACATATACCATTGTCCTATGCTCCAGTGCAAATCTGGATAGCCTATCTCTCACCCAACTCCATAGGAAACTGCTTACATTTGAAAGAGAGATAGAGAGAAAAGGAAACAAAACTGGCATCATCAAGAAGCTCACTAATGACTTTGTACCAGGGAACACTGCCTTGGTTGGTCATGATCAAATATGCTGCATTGAAAGCCATTATGATGAGCATATAGATTTCTCTTCAAACAGTTCTGATCATGCATTTGTTAGTGTTGATAGTCAGTCAGGCTGTAATAATGACAATTTGTGCTTCATTATGGATGATTTGAAAGGTATTGCTGATGATGACTTAGAAGAGATGGATATTTTGAGCCAAATGGCCTTGATTAATATCAATCTCAAAAGTTCTACAAGAGAACTGGTAGAAATTTCCAGGACTCTCTGGCAAAACCAAAGTTGGTTTTGACAAGAGTAAGTTGAGGTGTCACAAATGCCACAGGCTTGGGCACTTTGCAAGAGAGTGTAGATCAACTGGATCTAACTCCTCTGCACCCTTTGTGACTTTCCAAGCAATAGTTCACAAAACAGAGGGCAACATCCTGCTAGTTCTGGTCATCACTCATAACCTCTATCTCCTGCATATTTTGTCCCTCAGGGTCCAATGCCATATCCACATCCCTGCTATTACATGCCACAACCAAATCAAGTTCAAGTTCCTATTGCACAACAACCTCAAGCCTTACTTGAGCCTCAACCATCTCAACCATCTCAATCACAACCTCATCACAGCTTCTTCACCCCTGGTGCTGTTGACTGGAGCAGTTTACCAAATGATCTTTTTGGTAATGAGCAATTATTTGCTAGTGATGGTCAACATGGGGTGAACATCCTTTTGGGAATCTTGCTCTCATGGCCCTGGAGTCTACTGAGGGTTCATGCTCCAATGCATCTTCATTACAGGTAACCCAGTATCCTCTGAGGCTAAGGCCAAGCTATGTTCCGAATCTTGCATAGATGCATTATCTCTATTAGAGAGGCAAATGTAGCTTTAATAAATCAAAATCTTGAGCTTAAGCAAACCCTTTCCAAAAGAAAAGCTGAGTATGAGTCTGTCCTTAAGATAAAGATGATGAGATTTATAAGCTTAAATGCCAATTAAATGATGAAAAGGCTAAGGTTGAGGTCATTCTTGAGAACCACGAGATCTCAAAGAACACTTGCAGCTACCCAAGTTGAGTGTGACCGCTGGGTATCATCCTGCAGGGATTTGAAATGCTTCTCAGCAAGCAAACAACTTCGAATGTGAAGTTTGGAATAGGTTACAATCACATTGCACCACCTACAGATTTTACTCCAAAATCAATAGTAAAACGTGAAGGTGAAAGTAATTTCCAAACCACATCATCATGTGTATCATCCTCAAGAGATCACCCAAAATCAGAAGATGAAATCAGTGTTGATACCTCAGCAAATCAATGCCTGATGGGTTAACTACTGATAAGCACATGAAGCTGAGTACTTCAGATGTTGTCCCTCAAAGTACCTCAAGTCTGAAAGGCAAGTCACAACTTCTGAAACACATTTCAAATCAACTGAAATAAAAGGATTAACAACTGCTGAGGAATCTATCATACGGTCTTTCAAGATGGATAGAGAACAACTGAAGAACAAGTCTTCAGTTGTTACAGATCCTTCTGTACTTAACACCAGTACTGAAAGGAGGAAGTACTGAAGATCACACCTTCAGTAGTTTCCACTTCAGCAGTTGATCAATCCAAGATGAAGAATAAGCCATATGACATATGTGGTAAATTCATCATCTTTTTGATCAATGTTGGTACAAAAGGGTTCCAAACTCAACAGAGATAAGCTATTAAAATGCAGATGGATCAATGAAAATAGTTTGAGACAAGTTTGTACCACAGTCATCCCAAATTGATAACCCAAGCTTCACCCAAATCCAAAAAGGATAGGGTTTATCATAAAACAGCTGATATGTTCCTCATGATAAAACAGACTAGTCTATGAATTTCAAGGAGGAAATGGTGGGCCACAAGACTCATCAAAAACAAGTACTGATGTTTACAAGAGCTGAAAGCTTGCTACAAATCAGACACAATTGTTATGATGGTTCAACATTTGTTGGGGAGAGTTAACTAACTAGATGCATGTGATCAAACCACTGAAAAGGTATTCCAAGCCCAAATCCAAGGAATCCATTTCAGCACCATCTCCACCTCATCAGTTGTTAATCATGAAAAAAGTTATGGTTAAATCTGTTGATGAAAACAGACCC